>JAHWFO010002602.1:0-12527 GCA_023313115.1 Rhysida immarginata
ATTATTATTATTAGTGTTAAATTTCAGTTTATTTTCTTACCTAAAAAATAATTTTTATTTCGAAACCGTTATCTAATTATTTATTAAGTACTTTTATATTTAAGTAATTTTGTAGTGTTGTTTTAATATTTTTTATGATAAAGAAATTCTAAATATTTCTTGATTTTATGTTAATTTTTTGTTAATGTTTCATATCCAGTGATGTTTTAAACATTATATGATATAACTGATATTATAATGAATAATAGTTATTAAATAAAAATGAAAAATAAATAATAAATAAAATCAAAATAAAACTAGAAATATAAAATAAAATAAAAAACTGACATTTCGGATAGAGAATTATCAAATCAAAAAGGATAATTCTCTAAAATTAAAATTAATTAAAAGCAATTAAAATATTAGAGAATTATCCTGAAGTCTCAGGTTTTTTGTGTCTCGTCCTTTTCTCTTATAAATATCCGTTCATATTATTATGAACAAATAAATTCATGTAATAGTATTTATGATTCATCTTAAATTAGCCTGAGAAGCTAAACGTTCGTAAAATTCATCTTATTTGCAAGGGTATCGTAAAATACGGATTTATCATTATTATTTAAACAACACTATAAAAAATATTAAAACAACCCTACAAAAATACTTAAATAAGAAAGAACTTAGATAATACTTAAATTACATTATAAATTAATCTTAAAATTAATGAAAGGCACAATATTTGGTTTCAATATTTTCATAATTGAATTTTGGATGTTAGCTTATATTTTCTAAGCACCTGTATAGTCTGCACCTGTTTTGTTTTTTGAATTATTTATTAATTATAATTTTAAAAATGAGATATAAATAAAAACATTAGTTGAAAATAATTAAACCATTACTAACATCAGTTCAGAGGACCAAAGGCATGAATATTTCACTATCGCATTTATTTACTTAAATAGTTATCATTATGTATATACCATAGGAGAAAAAAACGGGTGAGCTGGCGACACTCTTGTATTTGTGGCGGGAAAGAGCTGGCAACAAAGAGCGACAACTGACGTCAGCAGTGTGACCTTGACGAACCCCCCACTGCAGGCGACAACGAGCGACGAGCTGTCGCTGGCGACCAGGTCGCTCCTAATTTTTATTTGCGGCGGGCCTAACAATAATATAAAAACAAAAAATTGAATAAAATATGGAATACTTAATCATCAAAGAGAATAAACTAAATACGAAGGTTTATTGTATAAAAAAACATTTATAAATAGCAAGGTGCCCAAAAGACATCTTTTATATATTCTGAGATTCATATACATAAATAGTATAAACTAATAAAATGGTTATTTAGTATCAGGAAACTATTCAAAATATATGAAATCAACAACTACTGATTTGGTGTCATTTGCCCTTTAAGAAGACAAAAATTAAGCAAAAATTTGGAATGGAACAACCCAAAAGAGAGGACTTTTTGAGAAAGCAAGGAGAAAGCAAAAATTAATCGAAAAGTGTGGAGTGGAACAATAAAAAAGGGGTAACCCTTGTAGATTACAGTCACCCTTTTTAGTTGTTCCACTCCACACACACATACACACACACATACACACGCACACTAAGATTAAGTTTTGTTTTCTCCTTGTGCTTGTTCATAATCTTTAACGTAGTACTTCTAATGCTAATTTGTATTTACTTTAAGTTAATGTAATCATAATTTATTTTATTCACTGTATAATTTATTAAAGCCTATGTATATCAGGGCTGTTATCTTGGGGTGGTCGATTTTAAAAAATTCCACTGAATTGGACCTTTTTCCATATTTGGAAGGCGAACCTTTTCCATAATGGGTTTCTGTCGTCGACCCCCCTCGGGTGGCGGCCCTGACTAGCTAGGGGCCTGGTTATTTAAACATTAAATTCTGAACCAAGGCATGCGAATCTGATAAAAGCTGTAGAGCTAGTGTGAAAATTTTAGCTTTGTGAACTAGCCTGAATTAAGTTATCCCGAGTAAGCTCCTCAACTCAGTCTAGCCGAGATGCAGTGCGAATGTGGTATTTTGACCTGTCGAAGGACAGAACATTCTTGATGACCCAAAAAAAGGCACTTTAGTCAAACGTGTGCAGTATGAAAATTGGCTGTTTTTGGTGGGTTTTTTTTTTTATAAGAAAGTGCATGTCAACCCTATAGGTAATGTTTGAGACATGTTGGAACGACATATCCTACAGTATGATCCTCTTCAACAAATCTCCTAGAACTAAGGGGATTGCTGGTGAATGCCTAGTCTTCCATTGATTTACAATGCTTCAACACCTTATTGACTCTGCCAATCCTCATACGTGCTGTAATTTGGTCCAAAGGAGGGCCAATAAAATATTAAACAGATGATTATAATTCATTGGTTAGTGTGTATAGATACTATGGTTTTAAAAATATCTTTCTTTTCTAGTCTTCTCTGTGTAATGGAAATCAGCTTTTTATATCATGTTTCTAAATTTTATTATTGATTCGTTCTCTAATTTTATTTAAATCTATTGAAATTTTATTCATCTGTGTTCAATTTTATTTTTCAGTTTTAAGTTTACAAGAACTTTGTTGCAGAACAATTGTGGCAAGGACAACTGTTTACAGCATTGATCAGCTTCCTTTACCTGTTTCATTAAAATCACATTTGAAATCGTACTCGATGACAAATTATAAAGCTCGTTTAAGACAAGGCCTCCCTCATCAGGAAAAAACTATCAAGAAGACTAAGATAATCCATCCTTGTGATTCTCCTACTCTTAATTGCAGAAAAAGCTGTGCAATATCGTGACAAAACTTTCTGATTTCAGATAAATATGAAGGGCAAAAAATGATTTTTTATAGTACTTAAAACGTAAATTGCTGCTAAGGTTTTAACACCTCATATAAAATACTATTTTTTCACTGAACAGCATTGGTATCAATATGAATGTGCGAATAAAATCTGTCCATCAGCATTGATACTTTTCCATTTGCTTTGTTCCTACCATTTTCATGCACATTTTTTAATGAAAAAGTATGTTCTTTTCTTTTTTCAAATGAACAGCTGGCTGAGAAGAATTTGTAAATATACCTTGTTAAAAACTTGTATAGCACACTTTGTATCACTTTGTTTTTTATCTTAAAATCGTTACACCTTTAAAAATTTAATAGCCATGATATTGGTAGCATATACAGGGTGTTTAATAAAAGTACGGCACAAAAGCAAGGGCTGATTCTTTGGGTTATTTTAAAAATGTTTTATCCTTTGAGGGTTTTATGAGTGCCGGCCGCTTTGTTTCGAAGATACTGTAGGATGGTCCACACGATCATCAGATTTGATGTCGCCAAATACTTGACTTTGATTTGATTTTTATTTGTGGGGATACTTTAGAAACTGTATCTATGAACGAAAACCGGTTATTAGAGAGCTCGTGATTCAGCAAATTGAAATTGCATGTCACTTTTCGACATAAACAATCTTTTATTACCAAATATTGCATGAAAAGCTTCTTAATCTAGAATAACTTCTGAAAGTGACTACCACCTCTAGGATGCACCAATCTATTCCTCATTGACTGCCGTACTTTTTTAAAAACATAAGTGTTCTTCCTTACTGCATTGCACCCATCAACTATCCAATTTGTCAAATCTTCTACATTTTCTATTGAAGTAATGTGAACTGATGACTTCAGATGGCCCCATAGAAAAAAAAAATCCAAGGTATTTAAGGCTAGGTATTGAGCACGCTATAAGGTAAGGCCATCTCGACCAATCCAGCGGTCTTGTTATATTGCATTTAAAAACTCACGACCAATCACACGAAAATGCGCTGATGTTTGAAAGAGTGCAGCAGTCAATGAGAAGATTGCATTCTTCTATCCTAGATGTGATAGTCATTTTCAGTAGTTCTTGTATATTAAGAAGCTTTAAATGTAATAAAAGATTGTTTTGTCGAAAAACCTTTATCACTCTGTATCTTCGAAACTCACTGATTTGGCATTGCGAAAATCATCAAAGGACAAAGATCATAAAATAACCCAAAAGACCAGCCATTTAATTTTTGCCCTATGTTTATTAAACACCCTGTACTTATAGCTAGATCAGATTTTTAAAGGATGAACAATTCTTTTCACTTTTTAATTTTTATTGGTTTTAATCTATGTTTGTGAGAAAATAAGGTGTAAACTCTTGCAAATCACATTTCCCTTTTCTGTCGCCCAGGAATTTTTTAATATGTATTGCTTTTTAATCAATTTTAAGGAAAGTAATTTGTATCTCAAAACAAATTCTTAATAAATTTACACTAATCTTTACTATACACTATTTTTCTTCAGATATATTTATATATTTTGTAATTAATATAAAAATGTGAATAAATAAATACTTTTTAAGTTGTTGAGTAATTCTATACTGCAAATTTTGTTTAGATCTAGGTCTAATTTAGACCTGTTCAACTTTAGAAACCTTCAAAACATCTCGTCTTTGGTTAAAAGGGGTGTTCTTGGTTATTTTACGAGGAGAATTCAGTGTTTAAGTCACAAATGGTTATTTAAAATATACTAAGTGGGATATGAATGTGAAACGCAGCCAGATATTCAAGTTATTTTCTTTATATTTCTCAACATAATCCTTGCTGTTGTTAATGCTTTTTGTCCCATTGATGTTCTAGTTTTTCTGTAGATGGTTTTTGAATGGACCATAGAGATTGAGATCGCTCAGGAAAAAAAACAAACAAATGACGAAGAGATTGAAAGTGAATTGCAAAACCAGCCAGCATAGCCCCAATTTTCTATTGAGAAAATATGGAATGACTTGAACATCAATGGGACAGAAAGCATTAACAATAGTGGGGAATATGTTGAGAAGTAAGAAAATAATAAAGAAAAATATAAGTGATGTATTGTAGTTAAGATAGAGATAATAAGAAAACATCACAAAAATAACACAAAAAAATACGGAAATTGTTATAATCATAGTACTGTCCAGAACATTATTACATCATCATGCAGGGTTGCCAGATCGCGAAAACGAAAACCTTCAAACATAATTCCAAAAACCTTCAGTTTACCTTCAATCCCGAAATTATCGATACCTCGATATGTTATCGATAAAATCACTGAATCAAAATCAAAACAACATTACTTTCGTTAGAATGTGCAAGTAATGAAATGTATTAAAAATAATATGAAATACATCAAATTTATTTATCAAAAGATTTCAAAACTAAAGAACAATAAATAAATAAAATTCACAGAAATCATGAAATTTTAAAATGCTCCAAAATAAAAACATGCAAACGTTATATTCCATAAAATTATCATGTGTTATTGAGTGATCTCAAAATTTCATTTACTGCTTCAGAGTCGCCCAAAACAACTTCTGAATCACTTTTGGAATTAATGTTAGTCTTGTAAATGTAAACAACGTCACTTTTAAACTTCGTTGTATGGCTTGAAATTTACACAAGTTTCACCACGCCAAGCGAGACCATGCTTGATCTGAAGGATAGCTTCTGCCGTTTTAACTAGACGGCGATTTCGCAGCTTTGATTTAACAATATTCATTTGAGAAAATAATCTCTCCACTGCTGCATTTGATATGGAAGAGTACACAAGGTTAAAACGAGTGAACATATCAATGAAAAACGACTTTCCCCGATGCCATTTTTAAATTGTATCAACTGGGTCCAAAATTGGGCAACATCATTTGGATACTTATTACTAGCATCTTCACAACGGGTAATGAATGCAAAAGTTCCCATTCACATTGGTAACTGTTTGTATCATATGAATCAATAATATGATGAAAAGCTGCTGCTATTTCTTCAATGTTTTCATACAAATTCAGTTTATAAGGAGTAAACTTGTCAAAAGACAATAAGAGATTGAGATTGCTTTGTAATCTCACACGAATTTCGTTTATAAGATACAGCAAATACGTCTTACAGCATTCCATAACTTCTAAAACTGTTTCTTTGGGTATAGTGTCTGCAATTAAGTTAACTTTATACCAAAATTCATTCCAGCCGTATGCATTATACAGGGGGGTCCAAAAAGTCTGGTGACATTGCAGATATCTCAAAGCTGCCAGGTAGGCGAGATCTGATGAGTGTGGTTTATAGGTAATAGGGGGATGGGGAATTCATTGCCGCACTCAAATTTGACTTTGACCCCCAAATTTAAAAATTTTCTCAAAATCTTTCAAGGGGGAAGGGTGTGATTAAATTTTTTTTTTAGACTAATATGGTGTTGCTCTACAGGGTAGCAATCGGAAATGTTTCTCTCTCTTTAATAGTTTTCGAGTTAGCAAATGGATGACCTTAAATTTATGGGCCAAAGTCAAATTTGAGTGCGGCAATGAATTCCCCACTTCCCTATTACCTATAAACCACACTCATACAGCTTTGAGATATCTACCAAGTTACCAGACTTTTTGGACACCCTCTATAATATTCACCATGTAGGTTTTGCTCAGATACTCAGATGAAAAACAGGCAGTCAAAAATTATCACAGTGCTCCCTAACAGCATTGTGAAAAACCTTCAGTTTTACCTTCAGGAAAATTTAAAAATTTCTTACCTTCAAAAAACCGCAAAACATCAAATAAACCTTCAGTTTTGAAGGTAAAACCTTCAACCTGGCAACGCTGTCATCATGTTTTTTTTTAATTCTTTAAATGTATTATTCTTTAAAACTCTCACTGATGAAAAAATCAGCTGAAGATTTTCAAAAATTTCTACCTCATGAAGGTCCTTGATTAAAAAGACCGACAGGCCTCGTATTTTTTGTGTTATTTTTTGTGATGTTTTCTTATCATCTCTATCTTAAGAAAATAATAACTTGCAAAGCTGGTTGTGTTTCAGTAAGTCACAAATGGCGGTTTAAAATATACTGACTTCTCTATGTACAGTCGGGTGCATAAAGGTTTTTACCTAAGTCAAAATTGTTCGGCTTCCTTACAATACTTCAATCCAATGAGATTACTTTTTCCAGGTATCTAGTCGAGCACGCTTACTACGGAACGATCCCATTAAGTTTTTGCTTAGCATAGGGGGTAGGCAAGTTTTATGTCGCGTGCTCAACTATGTTGACAAAAAGATTATTTCGGCTGTTCTGATGAGAATCTTTTTTTTTATTAATAATAAACTAATCTATTTGGTTAATAATGTAACATAAATAGTGCACAGTATCGATATAATTATATGCGTGATCAAGAGATAAGCTGATGTAGCGCTCCTTTTGGTGTGATGCGGAAGTGATTTAAGGTGTAAACAGGGAATAGGGAGTGCCGTCTCCCTATTCCGTGGGTGTAAGTGGAAGCTATTTTCTTTTGACTGCTCGAAAGGTTACAAGTCTCATTTTTTGTGTGTATATAAAATAATCAACGACAATTATGCCAAAACCATCCGAAAATTTTTTTAAATTTATTATTTAACTGGATGGATCCCCTCAAAATTTGACAGAACAACCCATCTTATTATTAATCCCCATCTCTTTAATTAAAAAATAATAAAATAAAAAATTGTCAGAGCAACAAATAGAATAATCATTATGCACAAAAAAATAGAATAATCAGAGCTTAAATATCTCATTATGCTAAAAGAATAAGAAATTGGTTAATATATAAAATCAAAATAGCTTTAAACTAAATTTCTCTGAAAGTATTAAACTGAGACATAAAGTGTCAGCGGATAAAATGATCAGTTTTTAAAGGTCTTTTTAACGATATAACATTTTCAGAGCTTTTCAGTAGTCACAAGGAAACGTCATAAAATGATAAAGCAGGATTTTCTTTCTGCAAATGTTCAGTTTATTTAATTCAAAACAATGATTGAATATTGTCTCATTACAACATTCCTTGGCTTCTGGTGGATTGTCGTAACTTTCTTTGTTGGCTTCAGATGCGCATGCGGAGAAGTGCTAATTTTGCTCTTACAAAAAATGCTTTGCGTTTTAATATATAGGATTATATATTTTAATAGTAGAGATTATTAAATGATTTGAACAAAAGAGGATTTTTGTTAAAGTAACGGTGGTATGAATTAGTGTATATTATATTAAAAATTAAAATATAGAATAAAGCATGACATGACAATTAACATGAAAAGTTTTTTAAACCCTCAAATAAACAGATCAAATTGCACATTTGGATGAAAAAACTTTAATCTGTTTATGGTGTTCTTTACATCCACTATTAAAGGAAATCAAAAACGCGATAATGAACAAAAAAAAAAATGTCTATCCATATCGGATTCGAACTCTGCCATTCGAGGAAGTAGGCAGAGGCTTTAACGATATTGCTGTTAGCCGCTATCGCTTATTATTGTCAGGAGGGAGCAGGCGACGAGCACATCCCAAGCGTATACCTGCTACCCTATTTTCATTTAGAAGGAACAGGTCCATTCTAATCTGCCTTGACTCTCAGTACAAGTACCTGATTTTGCAATCGATCAACATCCAGAAAGCTCAGCCTCTACGGAGCAGGTAAAAACCTTTTCGCACCCGACTGTACATTAACAAAATAATGCAGTACATTAACTGTATATAAGTAATCTAAAGTTAAAAAAATAAAATCTTGTAAACATTCCAAGGAGGAGCTTTAGTAGTGAAGCAGAAATACATTTATACATTTATTAAAAAGAAAAACTTTTTTAACTTCTGTTTTCAGAAATATGACTATCCAAGTCTTAGCTCGGCCGTATCAACTTTTCAGAATTTTTCGTAGACCCCTTCAAGTCGAATTCACATGCTAAAACAGGCAGTGTAAAGAATACCAAGCTAATGGCATGTCATATAACAATCGATTTATCAAGAAGGAATACATTGTTACTTTCTGTTCATCTTTTGAGCATTACTAACATTGGCGCGCGCACGTGAAATCGCTTTGTCGACCCACGATTGCTCAAGTGCGAAAGAATAGTGATAATTATTGGTTTTATAATGGCTTAACTGTGTACCCCTTCATAATTTCTACATTTTTTGAGGTTGAAATTCGGAAAGTAGCTTCCTAGGGGCATGTCCATCTGCACTATTTAGTTTGGTATTGATTGGTACACTGGGGTCGGAATTACGGAGATGGGATTGAGATAGGACAACATATCTATGTGCTATTTAGGTACGTAAAGGCGTGAAATTCGGTATCCAGATTCCTCTAGGCAAGATCTACAATACTATGAAGTTTAGGCCCAGGTGTTCCATTGGGGTCGGATTTGCAGGGGTGGTAGTCACGTGGTCTTTAGAAGTATGCCAACATATGGCTTGTGATATATCATACGTTCGGAAATGATAATAAAGGAAAGAAAATACGAGTTTGATTACATTTTCTACATATTACGTTCGAGAAAATTAATTTTTGATTAAAAAATTTGTGGAGAGGTAAAAAGTGCAGATAAAGGGGTAAAAATAGATAACTTCAGGATCTGCTACTTACCTTACCCTACTCGGGAGGAGGGGAGGCGGGATTAATTTTTTTAATAAATGTATAAATGTATTTCTCCTTCAGTGCTAAAGCTCCTCCTTGGAATGTTTAAAAGATTTTATTTTAGATTGTGAGCACTTGAGCAATCGTGCGTCGACAAAGCGATTTCACGTGCGCGCGCGCCGATGTCAGTAATGCTTAAAAGATGAACAGAAAGTAACAATACATTCCTTCTTGACAAATCGATTGTTATAAGACATGCCAATATCTTTGTATTCTTTACACTCACTGTTTTAGCACGTGAATTCGACTTGAAGGTGTCTACGAAAAGTTCTGAAAAGTTGATACGGCCGAGCTAACACTTTGATGGTCGTATTTCTAAAAACAGAATTTGAAAAAGTTAATCCGTTTTCAAGTTATCGTGCAAACGGCGGACGGATGGCTGGATAAACGTACAGACCAAGGGCCATTCTTATAAGTAGCTTTTATGTTAAAGCTCCTAATAAACGAAACGTGTATCGTGTAGATGTCAAGCTCTTAAATATGCAACTACTAGCAAAGGCATCTGGCGTTACGTGGGATACTTATAGTTGTAGATAAACAGAAAAACCTGAAGAAGTTAAATAGTTATTCTACAGTCTCTTGGTGTAGACAAAGCACCTGTTGTTCAGATGTTTCCGACGCCTGGATGACTTTTTGTCTTCTCTGACTATTCATTTTTTCAGCTGCATTTCGGTGGATGTTGTGATGGTCCCACCCTCCAGGTAATGCGCATGAGCGCATATATTAAGAACAACACTGGAGAGTGAGGCAATCAAGGGTTCGGAACCAGTGATTGGACTAAGCTTAGGTTTACGTGTTAACTTAAGTTCGTTTTTATTCATATTTTTCTTTTCTCACATACATTTTATTACTTAAATCCATATATCTTATGATAATATTCTAGGGACCCCACAAGCGCTATTAAACCAATATTAGCATGCAATATTTCATAAACACTAATTATTACAAGGTCGGAATCGTGTGCACTTCGGTTCCCGACGCTTGAATCTGAAGCCGACTGCCTTCACGCAACTGGATACTAAATAAGGGGGGAGGCGAACTCGCAAAATAGAAGCTCAGGTTACCATCGGAAACACCAGCCAAAGAATGGACCTCTATGTGGTCGAGGGAAAACTCCACAGGACTTATGGGCCGCGACTGGATTTCCAGATTCGTGCATGAAATCAAATTTGACAGGAGTGACGTCACGCTTAATTCCTACGCTCACAACCCCTGAATCAAGTATTCCGTTGAGTTGTGCGTCAGTTCACGCAGTGTGCCTCTTTTAATTATCAACAAAGGGAGAAGCACTGAAACCCTTCTTAGAAGGATTGAGCATCTAAATTGCGAACGCCGCTGGCGAGCTCCAAGAGCGCGTCAGTGTTATCTTCGCTACACGTGCGTTTAAACCAGAGACAAATGAAAGTAAGAGACTGGCAGTGCCCTATTCATTTTGCTGTGCACTACTGGTGCCACGATCGCCATTAAGAGAATGGCAGAAACCTAAGGTGACGTATGTTCTCAATGTTATTTCAGCTATTTTTGTAGATGACTTCAAGAGGTATTAGTAAGCGTAACCTGTTTTCTGATTTTTTTAAAAAAAAACTTTATTGCATTAACTAACGATAACGTATATTTTTAATGACTTTCAATAACTGATTCAATGCCTTACGAATTTTTAAAAGAGCGCGTACAACCAACACCACCTAGACAGAAGGCCTGCGCACAGAAACGTCATACATTGTTACATCACACTAAAGCGGCTATTGTTAATCGTATTTCTACCAATAATAAGCCCTAAATTTAGCCGCTTGATGATGATGTAACAACGTATGACGTTTCTGTGCGCAGGCCTTCTCTCTGGGTGGTGTTAGTACAACTCGCAACTCCTATCGATATTGTAATAATGGAGGCTTAGCCAGAGACAAGTGAAAGCATAGATGAAGAAAACTGAAGAAGCAAAGTTATTTCTTCATCCATGGTGAAAGTAAATGAATCTAGAGGAAGGATGAATTTATTTTTTCAGTCTTAACTGATTTTTATTATTAATAAAGTTGATTCTTATAACTTAATCAGTCTTAATACCTAATAAATATTTTCATTTGTATTGCTAAATAAAAAGTAAATTTTGAAGCCTCTTCATACAGTATTACCAATGGAGTTTCGAAAATAGCTTCAGTTACACAAAAATTTTAAATTGATTTATTCTTTATTGATTTTTAAATATAATAAGTCGTGATAAGACACTGCGTATATTTTCTCCACTTATTTTTTCTGTCAGTCGCTTGCTTTCATGGTGATATCGAATATTACAGTATGTGATGACATTAAGTCTAATAAGTCGAAGCACATGATCGTCAGAAGGACTCATTTCAAATGAATGGCGAGTTAAGTTAGTGAAAATATTAATTTTGTTTTCGGTTATAAAATGTAATGTTTTTGCTAGAATTTTGATAGGCATATTCAATTTAATTGCTCTTTGCTCTCCTAGATTATAAAATTCACTCCTAATGATTTTTTCTGAAATTTTGCACAGGTATACTACATCGTTCGATGGTGTGATAAGGCCTGCTTATTTTTTTTTCTCAATGAAATTAAGGCTGTGGTAGCTCTGATATTGCTCTTTCAACGCTTCTTTACATTGAATGCAGATTATAGATTTAATTACAGACCTAGAAACGAATCCTGCCGAATCACAATATTTTGACAAGATTTTAATATCAGGGATTGGATAATATTGAGACGCGTCATCTGATATGGATTCATGATTATATTCATCAGAGTTATATATGAATTAATGTTTTGTGCCCTGCACTCAATTTTAACCTGGTAAATTTAATGCCAATCAATCTGTCATTAATTTAATGTTTAATAAAAAATGCTGTATAATTTTGTTGCCGAAATAAAAAATGTATCCACTTTTTACGAAGAATGTCATCCTTTGGAAATCTACAGCGCAAATGTTTCGTTTTCTAATTTTTTTGTTTAGCTTTGAAATAGCTATTATACACGGGTGTAAGAGCTTGGTGCTTATTTCTTGCGTGACAGTTTTTTAATGTATTCATCACAATAAAAACGTTTATACCTAT
>JAHWFO010002603.1:5437-87983 GCA_023313115.1 Rhysida immarginata
GCAGCAAACCTAGGATCCAAACAAGCATCCCTGTAGGCCTTTTCGCAAGACACACTTTTACCGTCAGGAGCCAGCAAAGACACCGTTGCCGACTTCAGCGTTGCTACTTTGGACGAAGCCATCGTATTCTTAAAATATAGTTGTATAGAACCACGGGGGGGGGGGGGAGAATAACCTCGTAGTTAGGTGTGTGCTAAAGAAGCCGTCCTAAAAAGGACGCACCTAGCTTTAAGAAAAAAGAACAAGTCAGGTTTGCGAGAAAATTAATTCTACGCCAGAGACCCACTCATGAATGATTAGAATAATAATAGATAATATGAAAAGATGTCCTTAGTTAGGTTTGCGAGGAAATTTATCCCAACGCCAGGGACCCAGAAGGATAATGAGCGTCTTGATGTACTGGTTTACAGGAATATTAATTCCAACGCCAGGGACCAGTACATAAGACGTAAAAGAAGGTGAATATCGCCCTGAAAAAGGCGCACCGTGAAATGAGAGTAATGAAATGATACATGAAAAGGGAGTAGAAGTGATACCTTGAAGAGCTAGTTGTCCGTCTTGATCCGTGTTTTCTTCCTCCTGATGTATGTGACGAATGACCCCAGTTTGTTAAACTTTCTGGAATCCTACGCAATCACCAATGAAGATTCAACTAATTTACTAAACAGTGATGCAGGCCCCCTGGGCGTAACACAACTAAGAGATGCGGCAAAACTTCTACATCTACCAACATTGAACAATAGGAAAAATAACCGTACAAGAAACAATGATGACACTTGATTGGTCAATCTGAGCTAGCCTATAGATATATTACTTTTCGTTGTATCTATCTATTTTTTGCCTTTTGATTGGATTGTAACTAGTTCATTTTTTTACTATATATACGTCTATGTAATTCTCATACTTCATCTGAACAGAACTCTTTGTCCTGATCAAGTCTTGGATACACTGACGAAGGCAGCTTGGCTGCCGAAATGCGCATTCGTATGAATAAACTTTTGTTGTGGATTAGTAGTTTCCTTGAGTCCTTGTTAAGCACAATTTGATGACTAGATTTATTTTCCAATGGATAGGCACTAGCTTCAGTGGCACTATTTATTCGCCTGGTGATGTCTTCAACACGTTGATCGATGTCTTCCGTACAGTTTGCTCTAATCGAGTTGGCCGTTATGGTCCTGAAGAGCATCACTAGAGACTTTGGCCTCTCTATAGTCTACCAGAGTCCCAAGACAATTGGAAAATTGATAAAGAGCCCAAAGGATATTGTTCCACAAGAAGATAGACCTGGGGTCTATATGTTGCCATGCGCCAAATGTGACGCAGTCTACTACGGTCAATCGCGGAGAGCAGTTAAGACGAGAGTAGGCGAAAATTTGATGTATATCAGAAACGGAAACTTCGCAGTATCTGGGTTCGCTGACCATATTCTAGACCTCCAACACGACTATAAACGCGAAGACATCAAGATTATATACAGCACGAATGACCCGAGGTTATTAAACTCTCTGGAATCCTCCGCAACCACCAATGAAGATTAAACTATTTTACTAAACAGTGACGCAGGCCCTGGACATAACACAACTAAGAGATGCGGCAAAACTTCTACATCTACCCACATCCAATAATAGGAAAAATAACCGTACAAGAAACAATGATGACACTTGATTGGTTAATCTCAGCTAGCCTATAGATTTATTATTTTTCGTTGTGTCTATTTTTTGCCTTTTGATTGGATTGTAACAAGTTCATTTTTTACTATATATGCGTCTATGTAATTGTCATACTTCATCTGAACAGAACTCTCTGTTCTGATTAAGTCTTGGATACGCTGGCGAAGGCAGCTTGGCTGCCGAAATGCGCATTCGTATGAATAAACTTTTGTTGTGGATTAATAGTTTCCTTGAGTCCTTGTTAGACTTTGTCCACAGTTTCTGGCTCCAATTCTCTCTATGAATTGTGCTTACCCTAGGAATCCAACACTTGATCTCAGAAAGAAACAGGACCCGTAGGCTTTAGCAACATTATCGTGTACCTTGGCTAAAAAACAAAACATAACAGGTTATTACGAAAAATCCAGGAAGAAATAAGAGAGTTACGGGACGCTAGGTGGAATGAAAAGCTGAAAAGCTTGTCGGCTCGCGACAATTCCATTTGGAGCATGGTTAGAGCTCTGCTGAAGAAAAAGAATGATACGTCTCCTCCACTTCGCACCCTTCAAGGTAATTACGTCCAAACTAATTAGGATAAAGCACAACTAATTGCAGATTCCCTAGAGATGCAGTTTGTTACTCTTGATAAAAATAATTCCGAGAATCAACTCATGTCCCATCGTGTGGAAGGTGGTCTTATCAAGCTTGATAAAGTCCCGCAATTTACATCGAAGATTAACATCGAGACTAGCGAGATAGCTGCCATCATCAGAAACCTCAAACTGAGGAAGGCTCCACAAAGAGACAAGGTAAGTAATAACGCCTTAAGGAATCTGCAGAACAACCTTATTAATGACATCTCAAATATCATAAGCGACTGCTGGAAGTTTTCCTACTTCCCGACACCTTGGAAGCAATCTCGTGTGTTAAGTGTCCCCAAGCAGGGGCAAAATCCTGCAATTCCTGCGAGCTACCGACCTATCAATCTACTCCCGTCGATGTCCAAAGTTTTGGAGAAAACTATCCTCACCAGGTTCAAGGACCATTGTCACACCAGTGATCTACTTCGGAAAAAACAGTTCGGCTTTCGTGACGCCCATTCGTGTCAGATGCAGATATGGAGGCTTGTTGAAGATCTGAACACCCCACTGAACCTTTCAAGGTACTGTGGCGTGGTCTTTCTTGATGTCAGTAAGGCTTTCTATCAGTGTGGCACGAGGGGCTAATCTACAGAATGATTAGAGACGAGTTTCCTCCTGATTTGATTTTGGTGGTGAAATCCTTTCTTAGCGACAGGTTCTATCAAGCTAAAGGTGGCGAAAACTTCTCCACTCCCCGCAAGGTAAAGGCCGGTGTCCCACAAGGCTCTGTCCTTGGGCCCGTTTTATTTAATTATTTTGTATATGATTTCCCAAAACGAGAAAAATGTAATTTATATTTCTATGCTGATGATACTGCCATCATGGCTTGGGCGCACCAGCCATCTCACGTTATCACTCGTCTGGAGAACGCCTTGAAAAAATTTGAAGACTGGTTTAATTGCTGGAAGCTGAACCGTAACGTCGGAAAATGCAAAGCTGTGTACAGGGTGCATTATGAAAGTAATGCGCATTTTCTGGGGAAAATAGGTTTATTGATCCGCTTGGTACAAATGGTTAAAATTATTCAAAATAGTCTCCTCCTGCATCAATACACTTGCGGAGACGATTCTGCCAAGCCTGGAAGGCACACTGGAATTCCTCGAGTGGAATGTTTTTCAGGAACCTAGTAACATGAGCTTGGATGTTCTCCACCGACTCCCAGTGCTTTCTCTTCAGCTCTCTCTTCAGTCGAGGGAACAAAAGAAAGTTACACGGAGCCTAGTCAGGGCTGTAAGCAGGCTGGGCACAAGGGGAGTCTGCTCCGGGTCAGGAAGTTGGTGACGACGAAGACCGTATGGCTGGGGGCATTGTCGTGGTGGAGCATGAAGACGTCTTTGATGTCAGTTTCTATTGCATTCTTCCCAAGCCGCACACAAAAATTGATCGCGTACCGCTGTTCCAGCGAACGCTCCATCGTGCTATGACACAATCGAAAAACAAACTTCGTGCGAAGACACATCCTACCGCTCCTACTGCTCGGAACGAACTGAAACCAGGCGTTCTAATATTTTCTTTCTTCCTATTCAGTTCTAATATTTTTTTTTCTTTTTTTAATAAATATCATTATTATTTTCTTTTATTATTTCTTCACTTTTTTTCATTTCTGTCATTAATTATCTCAACAGAAAATAACTAAAACTGTGGATACTCATTTATAAAAAGAAATTCGGGGACAACCTGCCACGCTTTCACAAAGTTAATCGAACCAGAATAAATTCCAAACGAAATACACTGAGGTAGTCAAGAAGCCTAACCAACCCAAGCGGTCTTCCATATTATACAAAAAAGATAATAAGAAATAATATAAATAGCTTAACGTGGCTTAATAGCTTAACTTGGCTCAGTGCTAACGCGGTGGCTTCTGGTGTAAACAATTATCCAATCGACAATCGAACAGTGAGGTGTACATTTTATCACATGGGACGAAAGCAGCGCTTTCACAAAGCTCATCGAACCAGAATAAATTCCAAACGAAATACACTGAGGTAGTCAAGAAGCCTAACCAACCCAAGCGGTCTTCCATATAACAAAAAAGAAAATAAGATTGACGATTGTCAGAAACAAAATACAAACGAAATAAAAACAAGGATAAAGAAGATTATCACATCTTCCAGTAGTCCGGGAAAGAGACGTTGCTGATGTCTTCAAAGTTCATGTCAAGAATGTGCCTTCGTTTTCGATACTTCATATGCCACTTCATATCCATTGAGTTCTTCAGTATTCCAGTCATTAGGTCATAGTCAAGAATCTCCATCTTCTGCACCATAATCAAAAGGAGATCCTGTATAAACTTTCCGATGTGGACCATGTCTAAATCCGAGTGGATGGATTGGATTTTCACAGTCCTTGTGTCAAGCAGGGCAGTGGTTCTCAGGGTAACATTCTGGAATGAGTGTAGCTCACTCCATCTGCTTCTACAGATAGTCGCCCACGCAGTCATGCCATAGAGGAGTATGATACGAATAATCGATTTGTACAGAAGTAACTTATTGTCGATGCTGAGGGTGCTGTTGCGGCCCAGGAGAGCTATGAAACTGTACTTAGCCCTCTTCGCTTTGTTCAGAGCGTAGCTCACGTGACGATTCCAAGAGAGTCTTGAGTCGATGATAACGCCAAGGTATTTGTAGTTGTCTACCCAGTTCAGTATCTTATTGAATAGAACAAGAGAAATCGGGGGAAGCTTGAACTTTCTGTTCAAGTACATAGCCTTGCGCTTTCCGACATTAAGGGTCAGATTCCATCAGTTAAACCAGTCTTCGAACACCTTCAAGGCGTGCTGCAGACGAGTGATAACGTGAGCTGGCTTATGTGCCCATGTCATAATGGCAGTATCGACAGCATAGAAATATTGATTACAATTTTTAGGGTTCGGTAAATCATGCACAAAATAATAAAATAGCACGGGCCCAAGGACAACCTTGAGGAACACCGGCCTTTACAACAAGGAGCGTGGATAGATTTTCACCAACTTTAGCTTAGAATGACCTGTCAGTATGAAAAGATTTCACCATCAAAATCAAATCAGGAGGAAACCCGTTTCAAATCATCTTGTACACAAGGCCCCCATACCACACTTGGTCAAAAGCTTTACTGACATCGAGTAATACCACTCCGCAGTACCTGGAAAGGTGTAAGAGGGTGCTCAGGTGTTCTACGAGCCTCCATATCTACATCTGACAAGAGTGGGCGGCACGAAAGCCAAACTAAACTTTCTGAAGAAGGTCATTGACGAGACAGTGGTCTTGGAATCTGACGAGGATCGTTTTCTCCAAAACTTTAGATATTGAGGGAAGTAGACTAATAGGTCGGTAGCTCGAGGAAATTGCTGGAGTTTCTCCCTGCTTGGGGATACTCAAAACAATAGATTGTTTCCAAGATGCAGGGAAGTAAGAAAATATCCACCAGTCGCTAAAGATATTGGCCAGATAGTCAATAAAGTTCTTTGGGAGATTCATAAGGGCGTTATTGCTCCCCTTGTCTCTTCCTGGAGCCGCCTTAATTTTCAGTTCACTTATGATGTTGGCGATCTATCCGGCCGCGATGTTGTTCTTCGTTAAATGCTGCGGGACTTCATCAAAGTTGACAAGACCATCTTCCACACGCTGAGACATGATTTGACTCTCGGGATTGTTGTTGATAGGAGTAATAAATTGCATTTCAAGTGAATCTGCAATGACTTGGCCCTTGTCTTGATCAGTTTGCACATAATCACCTTGTGGTGTACGGAGTGGAGGAAGCGTATCATTCTTCTTTTTCTGTAATGCTCTGGCCTACTCCAAATTGAATTGTCGGAGGCCGACAAGCTTATGAGTTTGTCGTTCCATCTAGCGTCGCGAAGCTCTTTTATCTCCTCTTGAACTCTTCGCACTAGCCTGTTGTACTTGGTTTTGAATCAAGGTTCACGATAGCGTTGCCATAGTCTACGTGTCCTGTTTCTTTCAGCAATTAGGCGCTGGATTCCAGGAGTAAGTTGGATTCGATGAAGTTAGTTTATTTTCTGATGGATAGTTACTAGCTTCTATAGTTAAGACATTTGGTGATGTCTTCAACACGTTGATCGAAGTCCTCTGTACAGTGGGCAACGTCGGGATGGCAGCCATAGTCCTTAAGAATATCTTTGTAGAGCTTCCAGTCTTGATGATGTAAGAGTTCTTCTCGGAAATTTATGTCAACATTGTCAAATTTCAACGCCACAGGCTTGTGGTCAGAAGAAAGGTCATCAATCGTGAAGATATTATACGGTTTGAAGAAACCCTTCAAGAATGAGAAGACCAAAACGTCACTACTAGGGGAGTGGTCGAAGTAGTAGGTGTCCTCCACAGGTCCAGCAGCGATGATTTTATCTCTACCTTGTATGTATCTATAGATAATCATGCCGTTGTAATTCTGCGTTCTGGAGTTCCAGCTTGGGTAATTGGCAATTAGGTCACCAGCTAGGATGACTGGAGTCTCACCACTGAAGAGTTCATCAAGATCGCTACTGTCAAGATAATGTTTAGGTGAATTGTAGAGCGCCACGAACTTCACTTCACCACAGGAGACGACAGTGATAATGATGGAGGCCGATTCCATACCTGCATAAGAATTGGAGACTAATTCTTGGCGTTGAATTCCCTTCTTAATGATGGTCGTAGCGCCCCCAGAAGCACATCTTGCAGCATTTGAAGCCATTCGATCCTTACGGTACACACAATAGCCAGGTAGCTTGAATTCTTGGCTTAGTTTGAGGTGAGTTTCACAGAGGAAAGCAACGTCGATTTCTTGCTTTATCAAAAAATTGTGAAACTCGATACGCTTTCGGGGAATGCCCCTAGCGTTCCATATCACGCACCGAATTTCACCTTTGTTGATTACAGTATAACGTTGTGCAGCCGTACTAAAATTAGTTGTTCGTAAGGAGCCCACTCAACTGTGGGTAACTTTTGCCTAGATTAGAAAAAAGATGAATGATACGTCCTAATTGCTTTACATACCTGGTAGGTCGTTGATGTTGAGGTATTTATCTTCCGGCGTAGACACAGCGGCAGCATAGGATTTGCCTGCTGTCACTTTAGAACTAGGCATCCTTTGAACCTGGGGATATTTTGGACATTTCGTGTAGCTTGAAGTGTGTTGTCCATCACACCACATGCACTTTGGGGGGGTATTGTCCTTTGATCTTGGGGCAATCTCTTGACTGGTGCCCCTCAGCGCATTTATTACAACGAGGATCTTCTGTGCAGCCCATGTATACGTGTCCGAAGCGCAGGCACTTGTAGCACTGTAGTGACTTCTTGTTCCCTCGAAAGGCCCTTACTGATATTGCAAGCGGCCCAATACGTGTTATGTTTTTCAGTGACTGGTTGTGTTCGCTTTCGGGAGCAGAACTAAAACCATCGGCATATCAATGGATCCTTTGGCTTTCCTCAATCGAAATACCTTTTCCGGGAAGTAGTTGGCTCTTTTTAGGTCTTCTTGGAAGTCAACGAGATCATAGGTTACATCGACATTTCGAATGACGAATTTCAGAACTATGTCGGCCTTCAGTTGATGATGCTGAATTTTTAAAATATTATCAGACTTAATTCCAGAGACTAACCTGTTGTGAGTTTCTTCGTCTTCACATTTAACTTTGACGGTTTCAGCTCTGCCCGTATGAACAGTGATCTTTTCCACTGGAACATGCTTTACGAGCACGGTTAAAATCGTCTTAAACGGGACGCCATGAGTCCGCACGATAATCGGCGGGGCATACCTCTTTGTGATCCTATGGCCTTCATTAGCCGAGCGATTCTGTCCATTTATCGGAATCCTCATTCTAGACGCGCTGACGATTTCTTCGTTTACTCTGGAGACGGTCTTTAGGTTATCGATCCTCGTGCCTTTTCTGAATTTTTTATTAGTGACACCAATCCAGGGACTGTCATCCACTTCTTCATCAGTTCCGTCAGATTGACTTCTCTTACAGCCACCGTTTGTCAAACAGTCACTATTTTCTATTATAACCATAGACTCCACACTATTAAAAGAGGAAATAGTTTTTAAAACATTACTTACCTTGCTGTTATCAACTGGATTATCTTCCTGGAGTTTCTTGCTTACGGAGTCCCGGAGCATTTCCCAAAGACTTCCTTGAGTTCATTTATCTTGTCAATAACATCTCTACGAGAGTCTTGAATTTATTTTTTGATACTTGTGAACTTCTCCTCAAAACGTTTCTGTAGAGATTCGACTTTTTCTTCTAGTGCCCTATACTTAGCCTTTATTTCATCCCGGAGATCATCTAACATTTCGTTGAACACTAGGTCAAAAGCAGCAACCTAGCATCCAAGCAGGCATCCCGGTAGGCCTTTTCGCAGGACACAGTTTTACCATCCGCCACTAGCAAAGACTCTCTGGCCGACTTCAACGTGGTTAATTTGGACGAAGCCATCATATATAATTGTATAGAACCGGGGGGTGAGAGTAACCTCGCAGCCAGGTGTGTGCTAAAGAAGCCGTCCTAAGAAGGACGCACCTAGCTTTAAAAATAAAATAAAAGTCAGGTTTGCGAGAAAATTAATTCTACGTCAGGGACCCACTTATGAATGCTTAGAGTAATAATAGATGATATGAAAAAATGTCTTTAGTTAGGTTTTCGAGGAAGTTAATCCCAACGCCAGGGACCCAGAAGGATAATGAGCATCTCGATGTACTGGTTTACGGGAATATTAATTCCAACGCCAGGGACCAGCAGATAAGACGTAACACAAGGTGAATATCGCCCTAAAAAGGGCGCACCGTAAAATGATAGTAATGAGATGATACCTGAAAAGTGAGTAGAGGTGATACTTTGAGGAGCTAGTCCGTTTGGATCTTGATTCCTGTCCTTGGATCAGTCCTGTTCTCGTTGTACCTCAATGTGTTGATATGTGATATGATGCATACAATTATCCAAAGCATCAAAGGGATCTTTATACGAAAACTGGACCAATCAAGAAAAACACCGTGAAAGGTGTATCCTGATTGATTACAGAATAGCATTTTTTTCTAGCATTAAGTAACTGCACTGCTAGTTACAACTGAAAATTTGGAGACAATTGTCTCAAGAGGAAATTGTCGTGGGCCAATTGTTCGGCAAGCATTTTTGTAAGGGGCAGTTGTCCGAATATCCATAGAATAGCACCATCTCCGATGTCGTTATTGGGCTCATTGTTGTGGTGATAACGGTCACAGCATAGTGTTACAGAAGTAGCTGGATAAAGTCTTTTTGCTCTCTGCACGCCAAATGCTCCAAATTACAAATTTATCGAGGAATGACCACACACACTGAACTAATCATGTTTTTGATTCCTTTCAAGCAAAATTTTGAGATCGGTATACTACTCTGGACACTATAGCCTTCTTAAAGTCCTAATCTTAATCTCTGTAATTACTTATTATGAGGATATCCTTTAGGGATGCACCTGCAACACCCCATAATCTCTGGAATTTTTAGAGGGATTCATCGAATCGAAAATGCTGAGTTTTTTTTCAACCAGGAATTCAATTCAAGGCTCCACACTCTAAGCGCTGCAGAAGGAAGGTATTTTGAAAAACTCTTATAATGAATTTCAAGATGTTTAATCGATTAAGTACGATATCAAATTTCAAAAACTTAATATTAAAACATAGTAAAAGAAAATTTTGAACATTTATTTTTATGCTCCATTTGTTGTTTAAATAGCATGAAATTGCCTTTTTTTAAAATTAATTCCTTGACAGAAATTGGCACCTAATGAGAAAAAATTCTCATTACCCCTTGAACGTTAGCAGGATCTGTAAATAAGCGTGCACAAAGAGCACCGCTTGAGTTTTCTTCCATGTCGAACCAACCAATCTCCTATAAATAGAAAAACAATTAATATTTTTATAATACATAAAAGTCACAAAATGGATTTCGACTAAGGAAAGCGAAAATTGGTATATACAGTGAACTCCAAAATTAAGTAGTCAACCTAACGTCCTTTATATATCTGCATGTTGCAGATGTTTTAGAGTGAATAGAGTGATGTGTTGAAGTACGTAATGTGCAGAACAACTATTACTGTAACCTTTTATTTGCAATTTTCTAAGCTTTCTGTGTACACAAATGATTATCTACAAAAAAATTTTAACACATTTCAAAAAGAAGCAGTCAGAATCAACAGCTTGCTGATAAAACAAATATTAACAAACTCTTGAATGAAACTTTGTATGTATAATATCAGGTTGTCGCAAAAGTTTCTTCCGGTTCTAGAACCCGTGCCCAAGAAGGGCTCATTTTCCGAGGCGGGTGTTCATATGTTTTCAAACAAATTATTGTATTCGATTCCTGAATATCTTTGCTATATTACATCCAAGAACCAACTTTCTGACTATACATCTGTGAGTACCATCAACGGTCTGAAATGGACCTTTCACGCGAGCATATTCGAGCAATAATCTTCTACGAGTATTCTGGAAAGATCAGTGCTGTGCAATATCACCGAAACATTTGCCAACGTTTAGGTGATGGCACTATTAGTTTACGTACAATAGAAGAATGGTATCGCCGGTTCAGACGCGGAGATAGCACTCTTCAAGATGCACTTCTCCGGTCGGCCAATCATGATTTCAGATGGTGATCTACGCCAAAGCAATTGATGATGATCACAATGTAACAACGAGGGGAAATCGCAGAACAGTTCAAGGTTCATTTTCAACCATTGCCCGGCATCTGCATTAGCTGAATCTGTCATTCAAGTTCAATCGTTTTTGTGTTGGAATAAAAATCTGGAAAAAACTTTTGCAACAACCTGAAGTCATTTGGTTGGACCTCTATTAGCTTTAAAGAATTCTTCTAAATGTTTAGGCCATGAATCAGCCAATTCTTTCAGCATTTCAGTAGAAATCTGACAATTCACGAAACAGTGCTTCGCAAAATTTCTGAAAACTTTTTTCGAGAATCTTTTCAAGAATCTGGATCCAATTCTTCTCGTATGTGCTCAATAGGCTTCAAGTCGGAACTCTGTGCCCACCAGTCTAATACTGGAATTTGTTTCAACCAAATAACTCTTCACAAATTTTGTTGCATGTTTGGGGTCGTCGTCTTGTTGAAAGACAAACAATTTCCCAAAACCAATCTCATCATCAGATGTTTGAAAATGATCATTAAGGATGTCTCATATCGTTGGGTATTCATACATCCATGAATTTCGGTTAGATGACCGATGCCACATTTCGAAAACCATTATATACTTTGAATGTTTCACTGTTCCAACACTTAACTGGCTGGCAAGATTGTGTTATTTTGTCGCCAAAGTATTTCCTGGATTCGAAACGGGAACCACGAGTATCTCGCTCATCGCTTCTACCAACTGAGCTGTCGCTGACCCAGTAGAGCAAGGCTTCTCCAAGTATCCTAAAGGCTATAAGGTAATCAAGATGGAAGCTCAATGATAGGATGAGGATACATGTCATTGGCAGTTGAAACCTATAGACATTTGCATAACAGATTTTTGCAAAAAGATAGGTATGAGTTAAGTTTACGTTGATGTAAAATACATACTTCCACTGACTAGTTAATTTTGAAGTCCCACTGTATTTCTTCTCGTGACAGGAATAAAATGGAAAATGTAATGCTGAGTAAGGACTAAGTGTTTATTTTAGAATATTACAGTAAAGATTCGCGAAATAAGACGATTCTTAAATCAATTTTCTGCATAGAATTAACTAATTTATACCGGAATATCTTTAGAGTAAATCATAACTGCAAACAGATTAATCCAATTATTCGCGACCGTCGAAAATATACACCTTTTGTGTTGGTAATAATTTATATTAAGTAGTGTCACATCTTCCCGTTTTGTTATTTTGCTTACCAACCTATAATACAATGACATGAAATAAATCTCAACATCTCAGTAACTAATGGGAATTTCCAGATTTCGAAAAAAATTACCTCCCATCAAATCAGATGTGGCCTTTTTTTGACATTCACATTTAATTTCAAGGTCAAATTTAATGCGTAATGAAATCCGTAAGAGATAAAAAAAATTCAACTGAAAAGTTGTACAGCACCAAAAATTAGTCTAAAGCATTTATCCGATTTCATTTTGCATTAATAGTTACCTAATTTCCCGACAATGGTTAATTTTTCCTAACCTAACCTACCTAATTTTCAACAATAGTTACCCGTCACTGTTTTGCAAGATGGCGGAACTGGCAACCCGGCAGTGATCAGCTCTCCGATAGCGGAATGGAACTGACGACTTGACACTTTACATTTATATTTTATAATCTTCTGAGAGTGATTATAGTGTCTACAAATATTTGCTCTGACCGCTAGGTTCGTATACTTCATCATTAAAATTTCAAAATGCCCATACCTTCACAAGTATAACCTTGGCAACTCTCCGTCTACCGTCTGCTGACTCCCCGGGGAGCATGTTTGCTACCCACGCAGAGATAGAGGCAGTTTCGCGATTACGTCGTATGAGGGCGCACACGTTCCTATCCAGAGTAAGGTTTATAAAAAAGCAAGGTCTATGAAACCTCTGTTTTGAAAGTATTACAGCAGTACAATATATATTTATTTTTTGTTGAAGACAAACAAGTAATCGTTCTAAAAATGTTGTAAACTGTTATGCAAGAACTTAAATATAATATCAGACTGTCGATAAGTAAATAAAATTTAATATTTTGTTTAAACTGTTCTCTACATAGAAAATTTTAAAACATTCATTTATGATATAGTTGTTAATTTTATAGCGGATTTGTTTAATGTAAATACATGTATATCAAAACTAATTATACATTACTGGGCTCAGCAATAATATTTTATTTCAGTAAAAACAACATGAACAGTTTACAATTTCATTTTATCTTAAAAGCATATTTTTATTAACAAAAGAATTTTTTAATTAACATTTGAGGTATAATAAGATAATAATAAATTTAAAACACACATTTGCTTCTACATTTTAGAATAAACATATTTAAAAGAAAATAAAATAATTTATAATGAAAGTGTAATGTATTTGAATTTTAAGAAAATTTTTAATAGTATTTTAGCTTTTGGAAAGACGTTTTAATTTTATTCAGTGATTAAATATAATTTTGGACTGCTAATTTAGAAAATAAACTCAGTTTTCATCCAACACGCCAGGATTTTTCAAAAATGCAAATATTGCAAATTCTACATGCACTCCTACTTCATAATCGTAATTTAAGCCAGAGTCAAACTTTAAATTAGATTTTTAATAAATAAATAATAATAAATAAATTGTAAAACTATTTTTATTGACTGCCCAAGCGCAGAATAAGGTAATTGAGCTATAAAGAATTTCCAATATTAATTGGCGACGAGTTTAATACTGTCCGTTTTCATAAAATAACGAGTAAAATGAGCATGCCGTTTTTGGAATAAACCTTGCGCGATATCCCAAAACAGTTATAAAATTTGAAATGAGCATGTTAAAATTAGTAAAAATCACTGAAAATTTTCTTGACAATAAACCCTCGTAGGTCTGTGTAATATTGTTCATTATAATATTGTCCATTGTGGTAGCACAAAACTGTTTTAAAATTTGAAATCAGCATATTAAAATTATAATCAAGAAAATTTTTAGTGATTTTTTTACTAAACTATCGCAGACCTGTGTAAACCATTCAAATTATCAATGGTTTAAACATGCAATATTTACAAATCGAGATAACATCAATTCATAGTATTTTGGTTAATAGATTGATGTCTTGATTAATTTTAAAATTTGAAGATATTAAATTTGTTGGTTTGCAGCAATAATTAAAGCTAAAAAAATCAGTAAATTAATTTTTATTCAAATACATGCATTTTCATTAGAAATTATGTCCTTTTAATATTTAATGTTTAATATCTTTCTCTATTTACTAATTTATATACATTGTAATTTTCAAATGACTCTCATGAAACTCCTTTAAGATAGACAAGTTCGTCTTTATTTAAAATAATAATAATAATAATAATAATAATAATAATAATAATAATAACATACACTCTGATGTACGAATAATTTTAAGCAATACGAAGTATTTAAAATTTAAAAAAATAAATGTAAAAAATGAAAGGTGCTTGCAATGTAGGCAGGCTACATTTTTTTCAAACAAGCCGTTTTTTGACACACTGAATACAGAGTATACATAGCATCTGCTTTGCATATCTTTGGACAATGAAATGGGGTTATAATCTCTTAAAATTAAACAAGATAAGACGGAAAAAAAGGATTTTTCCAAAACACGCTCTTATAATGTTGTATTATTATATCTCTTCAAGCCGGCGTCAACAATTTGAAAAACTAATTGTTTGGTCGAAGGAATTTGAAAATTGTTTGGTCAATTTTGTTTGGTAAATAATTTGGTCAACAATTTGAAACACTAATTGTTTGAAAAACTCCAGCACGCACTAGAGCACTGTATATTAGAGAGCCTGTATAAGGACGGGTGCGCCATCTTACGACATAATTGCGAAACCGCCTCCATCTCTGCGTGGATAGCAAACATGCCCCCGGGGAGACCCCCAGTCGACGATACTTTAATCTTCGCCATTGATAAAAGTATTGCTACTCATCTTGACAACTCATTTTTGGGCAAATTAATTACATTAATTATTGATAGAATTATCGAGAACTTGAAACTAAGTTTAACTTTGCGGAGATGTCCTCGAAACTCGACCCCTTGATTGGCAATGTAAACTCTTCCATCAACCGACTCGCCGATCTTGAGAGGTAGTTCGTTGATTTCCAAACCAAACTTGATTCATGGAATTTTTCGGCCAATACGGATCTGTCGACTTGCCTGGATGCTGCTGTGAAACACGTCGACGACCTGGAGCAGTATTCCTGGCGATCTAATATTCGAATCCGTGGTGTTCCCGAATAACCATCGGAACAGCTGCTTACCAAAATTTCCAGTTTACTATCAGCCGAGCTTGATTTTCCTTTAAGTGACTCCGATTTTGTGGCTATCCATCGTGTAGGTCCTCGATCGTTACGTCAGAACCGGCCTATGATCGCCCAAATGTCCTCTTCAGGTGTGATCAAGAAAGTCCTTGCAAATCACGCAATTCACCAGTCATCATCTTCGAAGACTGGACCGCTACTCGTCATCGGTTGTCCGAGCGTCTAAAACAAAGTTCCGCCCCAGAAATGCCTGGAGCTCCGGGCGCCGAATTTTCGTTAAAGTTCCATCTGGGAAGCTCATTTTCGTCTCATCTATGGACGATCTTAAACAGTTAGCTATTTCACGCTGTAATAGTCTTGTCCCTTTTTTCAGGCTTTTTTGGATCATTTTTTGTAATATAGTTTAAGTTACAATTAATCCGTAAAAGCAAAAACAAGACGCCACCGCTTTTACACAACAAGTTTATTCACTATGAATACGTATTTCGAGTGCTACGCACTCATTTTTCAACATGACTCTCGAAATGAGTGCGTAGGATTCGAAATACGTATTCATGGTGAATAAACCTTGTTGTGGAAAAGCGGCGGCGTCATGTTTTTGCTGACTTCATATCCACAGGTAATTTGGTTAGTTTTTATTTCTTTACAATTAATCGTGTTTATCTATTGATGTAGTTTTTACATAATTTGTTTTTTTAATAATTAATTTAAAATCATAACTCCTTTTAATTAAAAAATAGAAAAAATAAAATAAATCTTAAAAACAATTGATAATGAAAGTCACCCAATGTGGAGAAATGCAATAATGAAGTGGACGGAAACACAGATGAATCGAAGGTCTTGTGGAGCTGGATGAAGCAGGCGAAACACAGGTGAAAAGAAGAAACATAAGGTCTTGGTGAAGGTCTAGGAGAATGTTACAAGAAAGGCACAAGAAAAAACACAATAACAGTAGAAGAAGAACTATGATGAAAGTCCGATGATCAGGAACGATGATAATAATTTTAATAACAATTGAAACAATAAAAAAATATCCCGAAAATGTTTTTTTTTATTGCTGATAAGAGATGGCGCCACCACCTCACGGTCGCTTTCTGTTTCAATTTCTCGCCCTTCATGCTTAAGTGAGGACGCCTGAGACACGAAATTGCGTGTAACATATCTATTTGCTATTTAGGTACGTAAAGGCGTGAAATTCAGTATCCAGATTCTTCTAGGCAAGATCTACATTACTATGAAGTTTAGACCCAGTTGTTCCATTGGGGTCGGATTTGCGGGGGTGGCAGTCACTTGGGCTTTAGAACTGTGGCAACATATGCCATGTAATATGTAATATATTCGAAAATGATGAGAAAGGAAACAAACTGCGAACTTTTTTACATTTTCTACATATTACATTCGAGAAAATTAATTTTTTGATTAAAAAACTTGGGGAGAGGTAAAAATTGCAGATAAAGGCGTAAAAATGGATGAATGCAGGACCTGCCACTTGCCTTACCCTACTCGCGGGGGGGGGGGGGGAATTCTTTTTAATAAATGTATAAGTGCATTTCTGCCTCCCTGCTAGAGCTCCTCCTTGAAATGTTTACAAGATTTTATTTTACTTTAAGTACCGGATTTTTTGCAGGGTGACTAGCGACCGGGATAAGTCAGGGAATTTTACAAAATCAGCAAAATAATGCGAAATTGGAACGAAAAATTTGAAAAATGTTAATAATATTCTATCAAAATAATATTCTATATAATTATATATTATGGCTTCGTCCAAATTAACCACGTTGAAGTCGGCTAAAGAGGTTTGCTAGTGGCGGATGGTAAAACTGTGTCCTGCGAAAAGGCCTACCGGGATGCCTGCTTGGATGCTTGTTTTGCTCCATTTGATCTAGTGTTCAACGAAATGTTAAAAGCTCTCCGGGATGAAATAAACGCTAAGTATAGTGCACTGGAGGAAGAAGTCGAATCCCTACACAAAGGTTTTGAGGAGAAGTTCACAGGTATCTACAAGGAAATTCAAGACTCTCGTAGAGATGTTATTGTCAAGATATATGAACTCAATGAATCCTTTGGGAAACGCTCCGGGACTCCGAAAGCAAGAAACTCCACGGAAGATAATCCAGTTGATAACAGCAAGGTAAGTAATGTCTTAAAAACTATTTCCTCTTCTAATTGTGTGGAGTATTCATATAATAGAAAATAGTGACTGTTTGACAAACGGTGGCTGTAACAGAAGTCAATCTGACGGAACTGATGAAGAAGTGGATGGCAGTCCCTGGATTGGTGTCACTAATAAAAAATTCAGAAAAGGCACGAGGATCGATAACCTAAAGACCGTCTCCAGAGTAAATGAAGAAGTCGTCAGCGCGTCTAGAACGAGGAATCCGAAGAATGGACAGAATCTCTCGGCTAATGAAGACCGTAGGATCACAAAGAGGTATGTCCCGCCGATTATCGTTCGGACTCGTGGCGTCCCGTTTAAGACGATTCTATCTGAGCTCGAGAAGCATGTTCCAGTGGAAAAGATCACTGTTCATACGGGCAGAGCTGAAGCCGTCAAAATTAAATGTGAAAACGAAGAAACTCACAACAGGTTAGTCACTGGAATTAAGTCTGGATAATATTTTAAAAATTCAGCATCATCAACTGAAGTCGGAGAAGGTCTTGAAATACGTGATTCGTAATGTGGGTATTACGTATGACCTCGATGACTTCCAAGAAGTCCTAAAAAGAGCCAGCTACTTCCCGGAAAAGGTAATTCGATTGAGGAAAGCCAAAGGAGCCATTGATATGCCGATGGTTTTGATTCTGCTCCCGAACACAACCAATCACTGAAGAACATTACACGTATTGGGCCGCTGACAGTGCTAGTGGAGGCCTTTCGAGGGAACTAGAAGCCTCTACATTGTTACAACTTCCTGCGCTTCGGAAAAGTATCCATGGGCTGCTCGTTGTAACAAGTGTGCAGAAGGACACCAGTCAAGAGACTGCCCCAAGATTAAAGGACAAGACCCCCAAAAGCGCGTCAGATGTAGTGAACAGCACACTTCAAGCTACACGAAGTGTCCAAAATACCCCCAGGTTCAAAGGAGCGCCTAGTTCCAAAGTGACAGCAGACAAATCCTATGCTGCTGCTGTGTCTAAGCCGGAGGATAAACGCCTCAACATCAACGACCTACCAGGTATGTATAAGCAATTAGGACGTATCTTACATCTGTTTTCTAAACTAGGCAAAACTTACCCATAGTTGAGTGGGCTCCTTAGGACCAACTAATTATACTATGGCTGCAAAACGTTATACAGTAATCAAAAAAGGTGAACTTCGGTGCGTGATATGGAACGCTAGGGGGATTCCCCGAAAGCGTATCGAGTTTCACAATTTTCTGATAAAGCAAGAAATCGACGTTGCTTTCCTGTGTGAAACACACCTCAAACCAAGCCAAGACTTCAAGATACCTGGCTATTGTGTGTACCGTAAGGATCGAATGGCTTCAAATGCTGCAAGATGTATTCCTGGGGGCGCTGCGATCATCATTAAGAAGGGAATTCAACACCAAGATCTAGTCTCCAATTCTTATGCATGTATGGAATCGGCCTCCTTCATTATCAATGATGTCTCCTGTAGTGAATTGAAGTTCGTGGCGCTCTACAATTCACCTAAACATTATCTTGACGTTAGCGAGCTTGATGAAATTTTCAGTGGTGACACTCCAGTCGTGTTGGCTGGTGACCTAAATGCCAAACACCCAAGCTGGAACTCCAGAACGCAGAATTACAACCGCATGATTCTCTATAGATACATACAAGGAAAAGATGATATCATCGCTGCTGAACCTGTGGAGGGCACATACTACTGCGACCACGCCCCTACTAGTGACGTTTTGGACATCTCGCTCTTGAAGGGATTCTTCAAACCGTACAATATCTTCACGATTGAAGACCTTTCTTCTGACCACATGCCTGTGGCGTTGAAATTTGACAATGGTGACATAAATTTCCATACATACATCATCAATACTGGAAGCTCTACATAGATATTCTTAAGAACTATGGCTGCCATCCTGACGTTACGTGCTATAGGGATGACATTGATCAACGTCTTGAAGACATCACCAGAAGTATTAATCGTGCCATAGAGGCTAGTACCTATCCATCAGAGAATAAACTCCTCATCGAATCCAACTCACTCCTGGATACAGCGCCTAATTGCTGAAAGAAACAGGACACGTAGACTATGGCAACGCTATCGTGAACCTTGGCTCAAAACCAAGTACAACAGGCTAGTGAGAAGAGTTCTAGAGGAGATAAAAGAGCTTCGCGACGCTAGATGGAACGAAAAACACAAAAGCTTGTCGGCTCACGACAATTCCATTTGCAGTATGGTCAGTGCATTACAGAAGAAGAAGAGTGATACGCTTCCTCCACTCAGTACACCACAGGGTGACTATGTGCTAACTGAACAGGACAAGGGCCAAGTCATTGCAGATTCACTTGAAATGCAATTTGTTACTCCTGTCAACAACAATTCCGAGAGCCAAATCATGTCTCAGCATGTGGAAGATGATCTTGTCAACTTTAATGAAGTCCCGTAGCTTTTAATGAAGAACAACATCGCGGCCGGAGACATCGCCACCATCATAAGTAAACTGAAAAAGAAGAAGGCTCCAGGAAGAGACAAGGTGAGCAATAACGCCCTTATGAATCTCCCAATGAACTTTATTAACTTTCTCACCAACATTAGCGACTGCTGGAATTTTTCCTACTTCCCTGCATCTTGGAAACAATCTATTTTGAGTATCCCCAAGCAGGGACAAAATCCAGCAATTCCGTCGAGCTACCGACCCATTACTCTGCTCCCCTCAATGTCTAAAGTTTTGGAGAAAACGATCCTCGTCAGATTCCAAAACCACTGTCTCGCCAATGATATTATTCGGAAAGATCAGTTTGGCCTTCGTGCCGCCCACTCTTGTCAGATGCAAATATGGAAGCGTGTAGAAGACCTGAGCACCCCCTTAATCTTTCCAGGTACTGCGGAGTGGTATTCCTCGATGTCAGTAACGCTTTTGACCAAGTGTAGCATGGGTGCCTTGTCTACAAGATGATTAGATACAGGTGTCCTCCTGATTTGATTTTGATGGTGAAATCCTTTCTCACTCACAGGTCATACCAAGTTAAAGTTGGTGAAAATCTATCCACGCCCTGTGTTGTAAAGGCCGGTGTTCCTCAAGGTTCTGTCCTCGGGCCTGTGCTATTTAATTATTTTGTGCCTGATTTCCCGAACCCTAAAAATTGTAATCTATTTTTCTATGCTGACGATACTGCCATTACGACATGGGCACACAAGCCGGCTCACGTTATCACTCGTCCGCAGCACGCCTTGAAGTTGTTCGAAGACTGATTTAACTGATGGAAGCTGAAAGTGCAAGGCTATGTACTTCAACAGAAAGTTCAAGCGTCCCCCAGATTCTCTTGTTCTTTTCAATAAGAAACTGGCTTAGGTAGACAACTACAAATACCTTGGCGTTATCATCGACTCAAGAATGTTGGAATCGTCACGGGGCCTACCCTCTGAACAAAGCGAAGAGGGCTAAGTACAGTTTCATAGCTCTCCTGGGCCGCAACAGCACCCTCAGCATCGACAATAAGTTACTTCTGTACAAGTCTATTATTAGGACCATACTCTTCCATGGCATGCCTGCGTGGGCGACTATCTGTAGAAGCAAGTGGAGTGAGCTACAGTCATTCCAGAATGTTACCCTGAGGACCATTGCCCAGCTTGACAGATGGACTGTGAAAAACCAATCCATCCACTCGGATTTAGAGATGGTCCACATCGGAAAGTTTATACAGGATCTCCTTTTGATTATGGTGCAGAAGATGAAGATTCATGACAATGACCTAGTGACTGGAATACTGAATAACTCAATGGATATGAAGTGGCATATGAAGTATCGAAAACGAAGGCACATTCTTGACATCAACTGTGAAAACATCAGCAACGTTTCTTTCCCGGACTACTGGAAGATGTGATAATCTTCTTTTTCCTTGTTTTTTTTTGTTTGTATTTTGTTTCTGACAATCGTCAATCTTATTTTCTTTTTTGTATATTATGGAAGACCGCTTGGGTTGGTTAGGCTTCTTGACTACCTCAGTTTATTTCGTTTGGAATTTATTCTGGTTCGCTGAGCTTTGTGAAAGCGCTGCTTTCGTCCCATCTGAAAAAATGTACACTTCACTGTTCGATTGTCGATTGTGGAGGTGAACCATCAATTGCACTGTGTTTTTTTGCGACGATATGGGCAAAAAACGTGATTTAACTGAGTTTGAACGCGGGATGATCGTCGGCGCGCGCAGTATAAGCAAAACAGCTGAACTTGTGAAGTGTTCAAGAGCAACAGTTATTAGTGTTTACAGTGAGTGGACTACCAAGCAAAAAACCGGCTCTCAACGTCAAGCGTGGGGTCGTCACAGACTCCTCAATGCTCGAGCTGAATGGAGATTGGCCAGAGTTGTCCAGGGCGACATAACAGCAACAGTGCGTCAAATAGCGGCAAATCTTAATCAAGGACAAACTGTGACCGCTTCTAAACGAATTGTTCGCCGCTCATTACACCGTTTAGGCTATGGAAGCCGACGACCAGTTCGAAAGCCTCTACTGTCAGTCTTGAACAAGAGCAGACGTCTCCAGTTCGCCAAGGAGCACAAGGATTGGACAATAGATGACTGGAAAAGGGTCATGTGGTCCGATGAATACGATTTCAAATGCATCATGCCGATGGCAGAGTTAGACTATGGAGAAAACAACACGAAAGCATGGACCCCACCTGCATCGCCACAACACTTCAAGCTGGTGGCGGCAGTATTATGGTTTGGGGGATGTTTTCTTGGCATTGTTTGGGTCCTTTGATTCCTCTGCACAGACGAGTTCGTGCCCAAGGTTATTTATGTATTGTCGCAGATCAAGTACACCCCGTTATGTTAATGGTGTACTCTGACGGGGATGGATACTTCCAGCAGGACAATGCTCCTTGTCATAAGGCTGGCATCGTCCTCAGATGGTTCGAAGAACATGCCAGAGAGTTTACCTTGCTTCGTTGGCCTGCGCAATCGCCAGATCTCAATCCCATTGAGAATTTGTGGGATGAGATCGAACGGGCCATCAGGCAGCGGGATCCACCACCATCAAATCTGCAGGAATTGGAAGGTGCAGTTCTTCAGAGTTGGTCTCAAATTCCTCCTAAAACCTACCAATATCTCACAGAATCCATGCCCCGAAGAATGCAAGCAGTAATAAGAGCGAAAGGTGGCCCAACACTGTATTAAGGGGATGGTCATAATAATTTGGCCACTCAGTGTATATCCCCTCATATATTACAATTACCTATAGACTACATTGTTTAGGGATACCCTAGAATACTGAATTATTCATTAAACGAGAACACAAAAAATGGGTTGCTTCCCTAGGAAAGGACCTCGGTAAGGTGGATAAATCAAATTAATCTAATGCAGTTCGGAAGCGCCTTTGTCAAAGCAGGAAATAAAGAGAGCCGCGACACTTGGCTCAGGGCCAGAAGATCCCCAATCAGCAGAATAGGCTAATCCATAGACATTCGATTCTGAGCGAAGGTTGAAAGAAAATTCTAGTGATGTGTCGTGTATATAATGTGTATAAGTGTTTGTGACTTCTTTAATAAACTTTATCTGAGAAATTTACCTCCGGATTTGACCTTCTTATTGTGATTTTTTTGTGCGTGCCCTCAGGTTAACCTTGGCAGAGGCCACGCCCCCCCACCCCTGTCAGTGATTTTTAACTTTTTTTGTGAAACCAAGAATTGCATAGTTCCGATATTGGCTTCTGATAATACGGCAATATTCATGCTTCAGAAACTCTCCTCATCCAAGGCAAGGATGCTAAGCCGTCTTCGGCCGTAGCAGTTCGCATCGTAGGTGCGGATATTATAAAAGTGGCAAGACCACCGTCCATTTCTACAATGCTGACACGGCTCACCTGTCAGTGTACGTCAAAGGCATTTCGCACACCTCTCGAATGCGTTTATGAAGAGTTGGAAAAAAGTTGGTCTTCCAACTACATTTCTTTATCCTTTTGGAATGGTAACTGCTAGGCTCATCAGCATTCCGTCGTCATTTCTCAACATCTAAAATACTCTGCTCAGTCGTCCGGAACGGCGGATCATTTCACTTCTCCTTCCCAGCAGAGCTTTAATGGATCGCCGGATCGCGAATGAGCTTCGTTTATAATGCGTTTGAATAGTTATGAGCACCTGGACGCCTGAATAAGATCTTCAGAGGTGTCTGCCTCAGCTCCATCAGTCACAGATATCGCGTTAGAAGATATTGGAGGAGTGCGTAAGAAGCAAAGGCAGGTTAGTGAACTGAAGGGAATGAGCGAAGGAGGTTTCAGCTATCGATAGTGACTTTTCTCATCGGTATCAAGCCTATTGGCAGAAAATAAGCAACACAGCACAATGATTAATTCTTTGCATATGGACTTTAAAAAATTGAAGAATTTGGAATGAAGCATTTGATACTCGTCCAAGTTAGAAGAAGATGCGTCGAGAGCAAATAACAAAATAAGTGATAAGTTTGTTCAGGTTTATTATAGTGATAATTATCGAAATATAAACTATGAATTGTGGTCGTAAGTTCTAGGACAACTGCCACCTGGACAACCACCACCTAGGACAATTGCTACCTAGGACAATTGCCACCCAACAATAGGGATTACCGTAAAATCTTGAATGAATACAGGCCCAGGCATCTATTTGTCTCAATGGACAGGACCCCCTTCCCTGCTTCCCTGGCGATTAATCGAGACCCGGCGTTTATTTGAAACCTGGCATTAAGGGCCATGCCCAATAACAGGGTGTATAGCAAAGCGATTTTGTAAAATTCTTTGACTTTTCTCGGCTTATCACGTAATTTTCCCTGAGCACCAGCACCAAAAAAAAAATCTATTTTGATAGAATATTGACATTTTTCAAATTTTTCATTCCAATTTCGCATTATTTTGCTGATTTTGTAAAATTCCCTGACTTATCCCGGTCGCTAGTCACCCTGCAATAAATCCGGTACTTAAAATAAAATAAAATCTTGTAAACATTCCAAGGAGGAGCTTTAGCAGGGAGGCAGAAATGCACTTATACATTTATTAAAAAGAAATTTCCCCCCCCCCCGCGAGTAGGGTAAGGCAAGTGGCAGCTCCTGCATTCATCTATTTTTACCCCTTTATCTGCAATTTTTACCTCTCCCCAAGTTTTTAGCACATTTTCTATATATAGAAATGTGCTTATGTGATCGGTTTGTCCAGCTGTCCGTCCGTCCGTCTGTAGACAATCCCACAATTCATTGCGTTGCATGTATTGAATTGCATGTATTGCAATTTCACAATTCATTCAATCATGTCTTGAATTGCTGGAAGAAACGAATTATCCTCGCATTTGGTAAAACGCGTGTTGAGAACATGGGTTCGGTTCTGCGCGTGCTCTAAACGTTAATGAGATGGTGTGCGTACAGGATGCACGTGTTTGACGATTATTAAAAGGGCAGTTCGGTCCCTAAATCAAGAGAATTTTTTTATTCCTAGGGAGCTTAGCATTTATTACGATAACTTGAAAACGAATTAACTTTTTCACAGTCTGTTTTCACCAATCCATTAAAATGGGACAGAGTACGCAGAAGTACTAACGTGAGATAGCAGGAATAAGTACGTGCTCTAATAGCACGTGCTTTAATGGTACCATTATGATACCCTCTTAAACATTTCCTATAACAAGATATGGCATGTAATATATCAAACAAATTGTCACAACATATCAAGAACGAATATAAAAGAGTAACTAGTGATAGCAAGTATCGGTCTAATGGCACGTGTACGTGCAAGGATGTCTCATGAATGAATATAACGGTATATAGTGATGTCTGAATTGTTTAGTAGTACGTGTTTTAATGGTACCAAGTGGTACCATTGGAACTTTCAATGCTAAGATATGGCATGTAATATATCAAACGACTCGTAATAACGTGCCATGAGTGAATATCACGTGTAAATAATGATCATAGTTATTAGTTTAGTAGCACGTGCCCTAATGGTGCCCTATGATACCATATGGTAACCTTGGAACTTTCAATGCTAAGATATGGCATGTAATATATCAAACGACTCGTAACAACGTGCCATGAGTGACTATCACGAGAAAATAATGATAACGGTTAACAGTTTAGTAGCACGTGCCCTAATGGTGCCCTATGGCATGATATGGTACCATTGGAACTTTCAAATCTAAAACATGGCATGTAATATATCAAACCTCTCGTAACAACATGTAATGAGTGAATATCATGAGAAAATAATGATAATGGTTATTGGTTTACTAGCACGTGCCCTAATAGTGCCCTATGAAACCATATGGTACCATTGGAACTTTCAATGCTAAGATATGGCATGTAATATATCAAACGACTCATAACAAGGTGCCATGAGTGAATATCACGAGAAAATAATGATAATGGTTATTGGTTTAATAGCACGTGCCGTAATGGTGCCATATGATACCATATGGTACCATTGGAAATTTTAATACTAAGATATGGCATATAATATATCAAACAACTGGTAATAACCTGCCATGAGTGAATATCACGTGTAAATAATGATAATGGTTATTGGTTTACTAGCGCGTACCCTAATGGTGCTCTATGATACCATATGGTAACATTGGAACTTTCAATGCTAAGATATGGCATGTAATATATCAAACAACTCGTTACAATGTGCCATGAGTGAATATCACGTGTAAATAATGATAATTGTATTGGCTTAGTAGCACGTGCCTTAAAGGTGCCATGGCACCATTGGAACTTTAAATGTTAACATATGGCATGTAATATATCAAACAACTCGTAACAACGTGCCATGAGTGAATATAACGAGTAAATAATGATAGTGGCAATTGGTTTTGTAGCACGTGCCCTAATGGTACAACACAGAATTTATAGAACTTTTAATGCTAAGATATGGCGTGTAATATATCAACCAACTCCTTACGCGTTATTAGATCTTTTGTTATCCATAGCTTATTTGAATCAAGAGTATAGTATTCTTAGGCTTAATGGTATCTAAAACTCATTACTAATTAATTTAATAATAGTTAATCGCTTGATTCAATAAGACTTTAGTAATTTAATATGAAAATCTAATAGATGCTTACACATAACGCTTCAGCAATTGAGGCTCACTTCGTTTAACATTATGTGAGAATTCTTACAAATTAAAGAACTTTTATTTTTGTAAGTGTATGAGGAATAACTTCACTCTCCATTTACTTTTCATTCTTCAAGTTTATTCTTTTAAATTCTATCTATACGTCAGCCTATTTAAATAGTAATTTACAATTTAGTTTTCATATTTATTTATTTACTCTCAAGTGTTTTAAAATGTTGGTTAATTCTATATATCCATGTACGATGCTATAACAAGAAAATGTGCTCCCTTTATCCGCTTTGGCGGTAAAATCATTCTTGTTTAATCAAAAAATTAATTTTCTCGAACGTAATATGTAGAAAATGTAAAAAAGTTCGTAGTTTGTTTCCTTTCTCATCATTTTGGAATGTATTATATATTACGTAGCATATGTTGCCATAGTTCTAAGGCCGGCCAGGTGGCCGAGAGGGCTAGGCATAGGCTTTCTAGTTCTCGAGTCCGCCTGGTCGTGGGTTCGAATCCCGCCGTGGGCATGGATGTTTGTGATAGTTCCGGGCTGCGTACAGATATACCTTCTGTAAAAAGGCGCAAAATGACCTTAGTAATCGACGCCAACATTTCTAATAAACCAACCAACCATAGTTCTAAAGACCAAGTGACTGCCACCCCCGCAAATCCGACCCCAATGGAAAAACTGGGCCTAAACTTAATAGTAATGTAGATCTTGCCTAGAGGAATCTGGATACTGAATTTCACGCCTTTACGTACCTAAATAGCACATAGATATGTCGTCACGCAATTTCGTGCCTCAGGCGTCCTCACTTAAGCATGAAGGGCGAGAAATTGAAACAGAAAGCGAGCGTGAGGTGGCGGCGCCATCTCTTATCAGCAAACAGTTCAAAGACAACGTATTAGAGCTCTCCAAAAGTCGCCCTAAGGCGCGTCGTAATCGTAAACGGCGCGTGCGCAAGCCAAAAAGTGTGGCGCGGGCTTTGAGAGAGAAAGACGAGAGAGAAATGAGCGAGATTCCATGTTGCAAAGACGTACTGCCTGCCAGTTCGAATTCAATGCACAAAATCGAGCTGACAGAAGAAAAGAGAGAGCAGGTATTCCGAACAAACAGTGCTATTAATAGGAATAGCGACGGTTTATCGTCGATTGTGCCAGTGACGGAAAACGGGACTGAGGAGTTCGCGGCGCCATTGCTAGCGGTAGCTAACCCTAATTTGATTTTTGCAGTGCATGGAGAACGGACCAGCAATAACCAACAGAGAGGTTGCTCCACGAACGCCGTTTAAGTTTCTACCTCGATACGGCTGTACACGAGAAGGAAAGTGTACAAGACTCCCACAGAACATTATTCACATTCCGAGTGGAGGAACATTTCACCTAGCCGACTGCTGACGCCGACAGAGCCGCCCCGCTTCAGTGATAGCCAGGAGCAAGCTTTTAGTCGCGAGTTCAGCATAGAATTGGCAGTGGGGACGCCTTCCTCGGTCAAGCCACGAGACAACTGGATCCAGCGACTGGTATATGTGCAACGAGTGTCTAGCTGGTCAATACAGTCTCGACTCAAGAAAATTACAATGAAGCAAGCCCAGGCGACATGGTGGACCTAATCATGCCCTGGGGAATTCAAGCCTTTGCAAACGAGGATTTGGGAGCAATTTGCCACAATAAACCCGGCGTTAGTGCGGTGACAAAAAAATCACACCATTAGTGCGGTGGGATGTTGCATACCCCAACGTATTTTTTGAAATTTTCCTGTTTTTTTAAAGTTTTGTTATTTAGCTTATAAATTGCTATAATGATTCAATTTCACTAAAAAAATTTTAGTTTAATAATTTGTAATAAAATAAAGAGAAAGTGTGATTTTTCCCCTTTATTTCAAAAGAAATATAAATATATGAAAGAATTCTATTTCTATTAGAAAAACATTATCTATTACAATAGCAAATAGAATATAGGAGGTAATATAACAGCAAGCAATTGTATGAAAGCTAAATTATGAGTGCTCAATGTTTGGTTCTACATCCTGCAAAAAACATTTTTCACAAAATGGTATCACATGTTCTAAACACAAGAATTGGTTACATCTTTGGCAGGAATACTTAGTTTTTCCATCTTTATTTCTTGGACAAACTGAGCATCTTCCTACATTGGCACGCTTAGCAGGTGGCTATTCTTCGGACTGACAAAATCGGTTTATTGTCATTCTAAGATCTCTTTTCAAATGTGCATTAGTTCTTCTTTTATGGATATGTTTATTGCAGAGATCAAGTCCAAGTTGTTTCAGAAAAAATCGACGTTTTAATTGGTTACTGCTGTTTGTATGAAAAATTATTGAAGCATTAATTCCAGCCACATTCATAATTGCAAATAAGATAGTCAAGGGCCATCGTCTAAAATTTCTGGCTACATTGTAATAGGATGATAATTCCTGAAATGTATTTACGCCTTCCTTGGTAAAGTAGTAGAATGTAATAATTTCTGGCTTTGAGGAAACTCCCGATTCATCATCTATTTCATCAGTATGATGTATAGTTGAAAACAAAATGACATTCATACCTTTCTTTGGAACATAAGATGTCACTGAAAGCCGAATAAACTTGAGCAAACATCTCTTATTATAGTATTGACAAATTCTGGTAGTAGCTCTTTCTTATTTTTTCTTACTGTACCTACAACAGTTAATTTATGCTTTAGTAACAAATTAACAGCTAAACCATAGCTCATAAACCAATTGTCCATGGTGATATTTCTCTTCGTTTCTGATATATGAGAAATTAATCTTTCCACAATATCGTTTGGACTGTTACTACACTGAAATGGACCAGCTGGTTGTTGGCCAACATATACTTCTAAATTAGATGTATAAAATGGTTTTACATCTACCACAGCAAAAATTTTTATCCCATATTTTGCAGGTTTGTTTGAATGAACACCTTTCACGGAATGCCTCCAACTTCTCATCAATTGTAACATAAGCTTATTCTCCCAATGAATAGAATTTTTTGCAATTTTTGACAAATTCATCAAAAACAAATCTTAATGCTGCAAATTTATCTTCCTGCAAGCGTTCTAATCGTGTATCAGGATCATCAAATCTCAGAAAATAAAGAAGGAAACTAAATATTTGCAGTGACATCACAGCTCTGAAGATATCAACACCAGTTCCATCAGTAGCCCATAAATCATCTAAATTTTGATGATTGGATTTGATTACTCCAGCTAAATAGAGAACCCAAGAACAGCTTTAATTTCATCTTTGTCAATTTCTTTTGTTCTTGATTCTTCTTGAAATTTATTTTTGTTTTTTAGAATTTGAATATTTATACAGGTTACTAAGACATTTATTATAACCTCATTGATGAATAATTCCCAACATTCAGTAACTGTGTTTGCGGATTTAGCAGTACCGTTTACTCCAGGAAGATGGGTTATAATATTATGCGATCAGGTCCTGACATTTCTTTTATCAACATGCTTTTTCCATTTTGTAACACCATCTCTCCCCATAAAAAATATATTATTGGAATAATTCGTATGATCAGTCATACTCTCTGCATTTTCCTCATCATAGTCACCGTCTTGCTCTGAGTCTGTTTCATGTTCACTTTCACTAACATGATCAATTTCACTGTCATCATCAGAATCTATTGTTTCTTGAAAATCATCATCTTGTAAAAACTGAAGAATTGTACCGGATGTTAGTTGACGATTCATTCTATAAAGAGGCCTAATTGTTCGGGTTCATATGCGAGAAGATAAACCTTCATTAATTTCACATAAACAAGAAAGCAGATAAAATTGTTTCATATTATCGACAGAAGTAATGCAAAGAAGCTTACTTTTCCTAGAATCTTGTGTCACACCATTAGTGCGGTGGGATGTGAGAGACCGAAACAGATATCAACACGTGCTTAAACGATGAAGTCTTCAACCAAAATGCATATAACTTGCTGTACGCCATCTATGGTTATTGTTCGAAAGGTATAGAAGAGCTCATTGCTGACAAACTTCGCCAACTAGTGATAAAATCAAAAAAGAAAAGGTCTGGGATCTCAGACACCCCGCTGCACTAACGCCGAGTTAAGAAGGTAGGCTCACTTTATTCAATTCTCTCATAATGCTAAACTTTCTCTCTCAAGCGCGCTGGCGTAACTCTATACTAGAGATGTATAATGAAGTAGAAAGCTATGCGTCGCTGTCTGCTTAAATATTTAGTTTGACTTGGTTTATTTTTATTTATCGTTGCAGATAAATCCGACTTTGCAAAGCCTTTAACGCATAGCGTATCCACCTTCTAGTGCAATATTGTGTGTGGATCCAAGTGGACCACTGAATATATCTGTACATTAAAGTGATATTCTTTTTTAATTCATATTTGTTATTAATATTTTCTTATTGATGTTTTACTTGTTTTTCCTCAAGAAAATATTTACTCCAAAGTTCATTATAAAAACATTTTAAGTCTCCTTCGTGTTAGAAGGGGACAGTTACCTTATTTACACTATTTCAGTTTTATTGTGTTTATTAAAGGATTTGTTTTAATATATCTGACTGTGTTACGTTTCTTTATTTGCAAACGCTTCCACTGCTTTCCTACCATCCTCTACGTGACACCGTTAGATATAATCTTTTAGTAGCCGACATAACAATCCCGGACGCGGGGGAGCTCAGTACGTTTCTTCTGCGCTATTTTGCCTGTTATTCTTTTGTCAGAAGGCGTATCAATCCCGAACGCGGGTAGGTTCAGTAGGTTTCTTGTGTGTTAGTTTGCTTACTATTCTTTTATTAGCAGGCCTATTTATCCCGGATGCGGGTGAATTTAGTGCGTTTTACAGCGTTACTCTATATAAGCAAAAAAAAAAAGGTTGTTTTTGTATCAAGTGTTAATTCCGGACGCAGGAGGACTTATTGCTCTTTGTGCTATTGCATTAGCGATCCGGTTAGGATCAAGTTCGCTGACAGCCGTTAAGCTGTGCGCTTGAAAGGCGTTAAGAAACAATAGTTCTTACATTAGATTCATTCTGTTGTACATTCATTTTTTCCTTTTTTTGTCATATTAGTACACATTCTGTTTACCTTTGTGCCTTTTTTCCGGGAAATTATTCATTAGATTCATTGTTCATGATATTAGGAATAAGTAGATATTCATCGTACGAAATTAGAGGTGCGTCGATTTAAGCGTTTATAAGGCAAATACTATCAAACATGTTTTTTTTTGTTCTTTAAGCCAGTTAGATAGTTACAGTAGCGAAATTTTTTTTGATACTATCTGAAGAGCGATGCATGCGTGCATGTATAAGGGTGCTGCGCGATAGATTGTAGCAATTCAGCCGTTAGATATATTCTTTTGAAGGTTGAAATTAAATAATTTGAAAAAAAGGGTTTTCCTACTCAAAATTCAAATTCTGTATACCCTATTAGGCAAAGATCAAAAGATATTGCGTTAGGATAGGAGTCCATTTCAATCACTATTGCAGTTAATTAAACAAATTGGTTTTATATAAAAGCGGTTGGGCTAATTGACATCATGGGGAAAACTAACAAAAGTGAAGTTGAATTAGAAAAAGCTATCCTTAAGATGTTGGAATGAACAGCTTATATTAGGCAATATTAGGCATTCAAAGGTTTAATGAGTGCTATAGCGTGGTCGCGAATCAGTTAAGTACCCAGAAGAAAAGAAGCTTGAATTATATATTAAGGCATTTCCCCAGCAGACCCAGAAACTGTTAATTGAAAAAGGACCGGCGCTACTAAGCCAAGCTATGCAATATACTGAAAAATTAATGGCCAGTGAAGATCGGGGTAAAGCCGAAAAAAAAAAGATAAAAATAAAGGGCAAAGAGAAAAAGAAAAGACAATGTTAAAGACACACAAAGCATGATACAACCAACATAAATAGCAGTAGCTACGGTGTCCAAGTAGCAATTAGACGATAAATGTCATAAAGGACATACAAAAATCTTACGATAAGTGTAGCTTTACTAAAAGCAAAATGTTAAATAGTCAAGAGCCATACTTTGTAGAGGAGGGACTATTTGTCACGTGATATTGTCGTGTAGTGACAGCAGAGTAAGGAGGGTAGACGTTTTAAACAAATATAACAAAAATTTAATATGACTATTAATTCTTTACATAGAGTTCCAATGAACTGTACAAACTCATGTCTGATATTGTCAATAGAAAGTTGCAGCTACGCAATTAATGTTCAGACTACACAATAATGAGAATTCTTAAATAGTGAGTTAGATATATGTAAATAATGTTGGTCTTCATAAACCTCTTCTTCGTAGACCGGGAAAGGTCCATGCCCCACTATGGGGAGAGTGGGGAGCTCCGATCTGCTCGGAGAAATAAAAAAAAGGGCAATAGCAATTGGAATTTGAGCACAAAGTTATTAGCAATGAATATCTTAAATAGAGCAGGATGAGCAGTGATACCGGGATTGATTTAGCATACGGAAGACGTGGCTCAATTTGTGGGCCTGTAAACTCGGGAATGTTGTCGGGACTCCACAATGTATGTAGTGTTAAGTCTGCTGCGATAGTTGTTCGAACGTTGCGGAGAAACCATGCAAAAATAAACATAATACATGTATTGATATTACTGTTCGTCGACTGAAGAGCAGGAGCTCTCGCTATAGTGAACTGTTAGCATTAGCATAGAATTTTCCAAAGAAGAAAGCATTGACGCCAAATCGTTAACACGCAGATAAGTTAATGGCACAACTGTTTATTCTACTAAAATATGGAATGTTGCACTTACTGTTGGCCGATATTGAGTACTGCCTTTCGCAAGCCGCGCAACTTGCATCAGCTGATGTCAACCTGCACGCTGCCGCTCGCGACTCCTCGCAATTCTCGGATTCTGTAGCGACGGCCACTACGTTGTTGGTGATGCCGGCCTTGGCTTCACTGTCCAATTTCGAAGTCTCTGGCTCCAGGCGTAGATTCACACATCCCTCCTTATTCGTCGTTTCTCGGCTTACTCCTCGTCGGGACCGGCACCAAATCGCAAAGCGTTTATCCTTGACCTCTGCGATTTCTTTCTTCTCTATATTCCCGGGCTTCTCAGCAACCTTCTTTTTTACTGAGCTTCTCTTCCAACATCTATTTCTAAATTCATGCTTTCTTTCCTTCTCTTCCTCAGAGCTCTTCTTAAGCTCAACCTTCTTGGTCGATTTCTTGTTCCACTCTGTCTCTTTCTTACTCGCTCTCCACCTTCCTTCCCCATCTTCTCTTATCACTTCAATTTGGGCTCGCCCATTCCTCTCCATTCTTCGAGGGGTCGGCTTCTCTTTCTCTCTTGTTTTATTATTTTTTTTAATAAAAACTTTTCCGTTTTTAATTCTCTCGTTTCGATCCCTCTGTGATCGAAACGTAACTTTTTTTATTGACACCATCCCCCCCTGAATCCCATGATGATGTTCGCTCGAACTCATTCTTCTCTTTCTAAAATATCTCTGTCTTTTATTTCTTTTAGTCGCTATAGCACCCAATTCTATGGCCGCGCTTGCAGTTACTTGCGATGTCTTCGGCTTTCCTCTTCTTTGATTTTCAAAGAATTTTGTTATAAGCCCTGCGCATCTATGTAAGTTTTTTTCCGGCTCCCAGGTAGTTAGTTTGTATCCCTTCCACTTTATCAGGAATTTGCTGTTAGGCTTTTTGCCTTTCACGTCCACTATATTGTCTACTCGGTAGACGTCCTGATATTGCGGGTCTTTAATTGGTCATGGAGCCCTCTTTTTTTCCCTTAACCTGGGGAAATATTTTCTCAAGAACGAAAAATGGAACATTTTGGTTCTAGCTTTCCATTTTGGTGGGATGCTTAACTGTGCGGTGACATCATTTATTATGCTTTTAATTGTAAAAGGCCCTACATATCAAGGAAATAATTTCCTGCCTAGTTTTCCTTTTTGTTTCATTATACAGGCTGTTTGCACTAGCACTTTATCCCCGACCTTAAAATGCCATTTAGTTTGTCTTCGGTCATAGAACTTTTTGTACTTTCGGTTAGCATTTTGGGTGCTATGTTTTGCTTTTATAAGCAACTTTTTTAGAGGATCTTTATAGAGGTTAAGCTGCAATGGTTCTACGATGTTACCTGTGGGCACTACAGGTATACTAATTTCTCTTCCAAGGTCCATCATATACGGTGAACACCCAAGGGCCTCTGAAAAGGTCGAGTTGATGGCTATTTATGTAGCCGTTAAGTATTCCTCCCAATTATCTCGATCTTCATTCACATAATTACGTATGATTTGAATTACAGACTGGTTTGATCTTTCCGACTGTCTGTCGGTTTGGGGATGGTAGGCGCTTGATAATTTTATTTGTATTTTCAAAAGCATGAAAATTTGTTGCCATATCTCCACCGTAAAGCACGCATCCCGATCAGATACGGTTATGGACGGAAACTCATGAATCTTGAAAATATTCTCCACCAGAATTTCGGCTGTACCCTCTGCAGTAATTGTAGATTCACAGGCGAACAGCCGGACCCTCTTCGTTAAGCTATCAGTAATGGTTAAGATTGCGTCGTGGCCTTTCTTCGTACGCGGTAAAGGCATCACATAGTCCATGGCTATTTTGTCCCATCTGCCCTTAGGTATAGGTAGGGAATGAAAATTCCTGTATAGCGGGATTCTCAATACCTTATTGTTTTGGCAGATTTTGCACGTTTTCACATACTGAAAGATATCTTTAGCCATCCTTGGCCAAAAATAACTTTTTCTCACTTTAAACCAAGTTTTCCGAGCCCCCAAATGTCCGCTGACCGGAATATCATGCATAATTTTTAATATTTCATTACGGATATTATCGTCATTGGGCACTACTAACTGCTTGCTAACTTGCTTATTTTGAAACATAATTCTTCTTTAAATTCAAAATTCCGCAGGTTACGTTTTGTTGTTCTTTGAATGAAAGGGTCTTTAGCACTGGCCTTCTTCACTTTCTTTAGCCATTTGTCTCCTTTTAAAATCGAAGGATTAGGGAATTCTGTGGCTAATATCTTTACATTTGTTTCCCCCTCTGTTTTTTTTTTTGCTACCTGTTTTTCCCCTTTCATATTTGTTTCCATTTTAATTGGCGCAGCTGTATTTTTAATCAGCATTTGGCTTGTCAATTTCATGGCCTCTCTTCCTCATTTTTTCTTTGATTGGGTCCGCAAAAACCTCTATATAAGCTTACACTTTATCTTGCTCAGCCCAATCTTGCACACAATTTAACAATGCCCTATACATTTGGTTAAATTTATCAATGCATTTACTCCCATGAAAGTGCTGTCCACATAATTCTTTCTTAACTTGTTCCTGCCACTTTTTGTCTCCCATCTTAACTATAGCTCACTAACCTTTTATCTTCTAGATTTGTTGAACTTAGTATTCAGTGACGTCCTCACCTCCACAATGTAGTTTGGCAGTAGTTGAGAACACAGAACAGTTCACTATTATAGCCTGCATAGACACAAAAAATTTGTATGCATTAGTTAATGTGCGCAGTGGAAAAAGTTTGTTTATATTGGAGCACAGAAAAAAAATTTTTTTTCGTCCGTATTGTCGTTACGCCTTCTGCCACCAAGTGACGTCCTCCCTTGCTATTACATGCTATTGTCATGTAGTGACAGCAGAGTAAGGAGGGTAGACGTTTTAAACAAATATAACAAAAATTTAATATGACTATTAATTCTTTACATAGAGTTCCAATGAACTGTACAAACTCATGTCTGATATGTCAATAGGAAGTTGTAGCTATGCAATTAATGTTCAGACTACACATTAATGAGAATTCTTAAATAGTGAGTTAGATATACAGGGTTATACAGAATTGAGTACAGATTTTTTAGGAGATGATGGTTGGTTGATTGAAATTTTAGGGCGTCGGCTACTGTGGCCATTTTGCACCCGACAAAAAGTTTAACTAACTAAAGTTTATAATCCAAAAAATTTATAAAACGTGGTCATTTACACACAACGCAGGATTAAATAACAAAATATGAACAATAACTCATGCATACAATCAAAACTGGGGACATTGTTACACACTCCTAGAACAAACTACACACAGACACACAAACGCAACACATAACGACATACAACACAATTTAAAAAGCAAAGATAACAATCTGTTGAAAAAAACAATACAAAACAATACGAGCTCAACATAGATTAAAAATTAAAACTACCAGAATTAAAAATAGTATTACATTTTAAAATCCCATGAAGCTATGTTACTATTTAAAAATTGTTTTGTCCAATAAGATACAAGTGTTTATAAAAACTGTTAAAATTAAATAATTACTGTCGATTATGTCGAAGTACTTCCGCCATTTCGTTATCCGGTACGTCAACTTCGAACTCAGATGATGAACTCATTTCTGAGCCCGCAGGAGTATTCTCTTCACTTGGGATACCCAATCGTCGCTTTCTGTGTTCTGCTGGACTTTTGCAGTCGCTTTGGCGTTTCCTGTCATAATCAACTGACAACAACCTCCGTTGTTGTCAGTTGGTCATGTCGTTATCCACAGTCCTTTCCAGTTTCTCATCGTTTCCTCTCATTTTTATCATTCTCCTTGTGTGTTCTATAACTCTTTCGAACTTCCTTAGACTTTTCCTATATCCCTTCTTTTTTTTTACAATTTCTTTTTACTAACTTCTGTATCACTGGCTGAGATCTGGAAAGGTTATTATGTTCCTTCAGTGGGGTAATAACCGTCATTGTTCCCACCGATTTTGTTTATCTCGTCTGTTTAACTATACCTGCATACGATCGCGAAGATTCTTCTCTACGAGAGTTATATGTCCGTTTTGCCTCCAAATATGAACACTTGTTATTTATACGAATTGTTTGTATTTCCTTTTCGGTTTTCCAAATTGGACAATCCCAAGAGATAGCTGAATAGTCATCCTTACAATTACTACACCAGGGTGTAGAATCGCAGGTATCCCTCTCGTATCCTTGCTTTCCACATCTGCCACAAAGTGCAGGAAATCTGCAGTTCACTTTCGTATGTCCAAATTTCAAACACTGGAAGCAATGTAGCGGATATGGTACGTACGGTCTAACACGTGCTTTTAAGTATCCCAAGCTTATCGTATCTGGCAGAATATTTCCTTCGAATGTTACAAGGAAGGAATGAGTAAGTTGGACCTCCCCATTCCTTCTAGAAATAAAACGTCTAATGCCTCTAACCCCTTGATCTTTTAATTCTTTTAAAAGAGTTTCATCACTCATCGATCTAAGATCTTTACTCATAAAGACCCTTTACAGAAATTCAAGGATGGATGAAGGTAAGTCCTAGCCTTTATCTTTCCTAGTTTGTCGCATTCCAATAAAAGTTGGGCCTGTCTGGTAAAACTTTCCACAACAAGGCTATTTTTAAAATATCTACGTACAGACTTCACCTTTCCTAAAAGTCGTTTAACAGACCTATCCACCACAAATAGGCGAGAGAGATGAGAAAAATGTCCCATCCACCAATTCAAGAATGATGAATTTTGGATCGTCACATTTCATCGTCTATTGCTCTACTTTTTCCACCTCGTTTGTTATATTATTTTCTTTACCGTTTTCCATAAATTGCACATAAGAACTTCAGCCCTCTGACTCCCCACCCACCACCTAGCCCAACAAGGGGATGCACATTGGCACCAGGGATATCAGAGGACTATAGGTAGCACCTAACCCTAAAGCCGACTCCAAGGAGCCGACCAGCCGATTAACCTGAATGGGCTAGTTTCAGGATCCCTTCTTTCGGAGAAGCAGAGGCAAAGTGGTGTGTTGTTCCGGAATGGCCTTCCCTCAACCACCAGGTCCCTCCTTTCCCCCGAATCGGGTCGCCGCGCACGGCAAACATGCGGGTGGACATACTGGTCACACTGAAGGCTATGAAGCCTTCGTTACGAGCACCGGTCCCCTGGGCGGGTCCACAGCCGACCGGACACTTTTTGTCTGACCCCTCAGCTAAGGCCTGTCTGGCATGGGTGACCTGATCCAGCTTAGCCCTTAGCATCATTGAGGCACTCAAGCCCCTCCACCACGTCAAGGTAGTGCCCACGGAGGGGTTTTGGGAGATGATAGAAGAGGTCCTTAGAAGTATTTTTTGTCATATGAACATGGGGTCCCCGCAGCTCCGTTTACTTACAATACTGCATTGAACAATCAAATGACACCGGGACGCAGTGTGCGTTGGTAGGCCTAGATTATTTTATTTTTAACAATTAACACATCAAGTGAACTTCTTAAAACAAATCTTTACCTACTGCTTTCCCAGACTGTGATTAGTTCATTTACATATGGACTAATCTTATTTTACAAACGGGTTGGATACCATGGAATCTCCTTGACGAAGTTTGTCCTAAGACTTTTCAACAAACAACCTTGTGCACCTTGAAATTTCTTTGCAAACAATTACTTTAAAAGTTATTACAGTAGATTGCTTGTGTTAATTGTTAAAAATAAAATAATCTACGCCTACCAACGCACACTGCGTCCCGGTGTCATTTGATTGTTCAATGCAGTATTGTAAGTAAACGGAGCTGCGGGGACCCCATGTTCATATGACAAAAAATACTTCTAAGGACCTCTTCTATCATCTCCCAAAACCTGTACTCAATTCAAAAACAACCTGTATGTGAATAATGTTTTTCTTCATAAACGTCCTCTTCGTAGACCGGAAAGGTCCATGCCCCATTATGGGGAGAGTAGGGAGCTCCGATCTGCTCGGAGAAATAAGAAAAGGCCATTAGCAATTGGAATTTGAGCACAAAGTTATTAGCAATGAATATCTTAAATAGAGTAGGATTAGCAGTGACCCGAAGCAACGGCGTTCTAGCCTTTAAGATTATTAGATATATGAATCTTACTGTTTAATACGTGGGCGACTGCTTCGGACATTTGTCCTACATGGGTTGAGTTAGCATATGGAAGACATGGCACAGTTCGTGGGCCTGTAAACTCGGGAATGTTGTCGGGATTCCACAATGTATGTAGTGTTAAGTCTGCTGCGATAGTTGTTCGAACGTTGCGGAGAAACCATGCGAAAATAAACATAATACATGTATTAATATTACTGTTCGTCGACTGAAGAGCAGGAGCTCTTGCTATAGTGAATTGTTAGCATTAGCATAGAATTTTCCAAAGAAGAAAGCATTGACGCCAAATCGTTAACACACAGATAAGTTAATGGCACAACTGTTTATTCTACTAAAATATGGAATGTTGCACTTACTGTTGGCCAATATTGAGTACTGCCTTTCGCAAGCCGCGCAACGTGCATTAGCTGACAACCTGCACGCTGCCGCTCGCGACTCCTCGCAATTCTCGGATTCTGTAGCGACGGCCACTACGTTGTTGGTGATGCTGGCCTTGGCTTCACTGTCCAATTTCGAAGTCTCTGGCACCAGGCGTGGATTCACACATCCCTCCTTATTCGTCATTTCTCGGCTTACTCCTCGTCGGGACCGGCACCAAATCGCAAAGCGTTTATCCTTGACCTCTGAGATTTCTTTCTTCTCTATATTCCCGGGCTTCTCAGCAACCTATTTCTAAATTAATGCTTTCTTTCCTTCCCTTCCTCAGAGCTCTTCCTAAGCTGAACCTTTTTGGTCGATTTCTTGTTCCACTCTGTCTCTTTCTTATTCGCTCTCCACCTTCCTTCCCCGTTTTCTCTTTTCACTTCAATTTGGGCTCGCCCGCTCCTCTCCATTCTTCGAGGGGTCGGCTTCTCTGTCTCTCTTGTTTTATTATTTTTTTTAATAAAGATTTTTCTGTTTTTAATTCGCTCGTTTCGATCCCTCTGTGATCGAAACGTAACTTTTTCCGCTGACACTATTGTATAAACGAGTGGGTAGTCAGATCTAATTGGTACTTCTACGAGTCCCCAAAATTACAAATATTGTTATTAAATCTATGCATAGCGAGCCCACTTCAGTGCACTTGGGCATTTACAAAACAATGCACAATGTGGGTCAATGGTACTCCTGGAACAAAATGTCTTCAGACATTTTAAAATTCGATAATCAGTGTGAGGAGTGTCAGGGTAATAAAACTCTGATCAAAAAGCCCTTTGGTCAGCTGCAGCCTTTGGAGATTCCTCAACAAAGGTGGCAGGTCATAACTATCGACTACATGATGCCATTGCCTTGTACTAGAACGGACTATGATGCGTTACTAACCATAATAGACAAACTCACAAAAAGAGTGAGGTTTTTGCCCTGCTGTTCCTCCGTCACGGCCGAAGGGACTGCCAAGTTATTACTAGATCAGATATTTAAGATCCATGGCTTTCCCCAAGGCATCGTATCGGATAGGGATGTATGGTTTTCCTCCGCGATATGGAAAAACATTTTTAAAATGTTAAACACAATGCTTAAGTTTGCGAGTGTTTATTATCCCTAGTCGGACGGACAGTCCGAGAGGACCAACCAAACAGTTATTCAGGTCCTCCGTAATTATTTAAATCTCGACAAAACCGACTGGAATGAATTCCTAGCAGTGGCGGAAATAGCCATTAATGCCTCCATATCCGAAACCACACGTATGTCACCCTTTCTATTGGATTTAGGAAGAGTAACAGTAATCCTCTTTCCATAAATAGGTATGCAGGTCGTGAAGACCACACCACTTCGTTTGGAGCTAGATTAGCCAGCTGCTGAAGCAAGCCAAAGATAATATAAAGAGGGCTAACAAGAAGTACAAAAAACACTTTAACCGAAGGCATACGTATAGGAAATTTAAAAAAGGCGATAAGGTGATGGTCTGGGCAGCGCGGCTACTCTCACTCAAACACAAAAAGGGCCATAAGCTATATAGCAAATACATCATTACATTAGATAAGATAATAAACAAAGTATCTGCGCGTGTGAGAATCCCACCTAAATGGGGAGGTCCCAAAGTACTAAATTGCTCTTTTTTTAAGAAATTTGTAGGAAAACAAAAAGTAAAATCCCACCAGGTCCAATAGCAGATCCACAGTTTCCGATGTATATCGGGTGGAAAAAGTATTGGATGTTAAAGGTAAAATACCAAACCGCTATTTTTTAGTGAAATGGGCGGAGTACACAGATGCATCTTGGGAGCCCGAAGGAAATCTGCATAGATGCAGACGGGTCATTAGAAATTTTTTTCAGGATAATAAAAAGAAAAACCCCTCTCAAGTTAACACAAAGGAGACGGGCTTACACAAGAAACGGACACCTTATTACGCTGGTAGCGTATCGCGGTATTTGCCAAGGGTTAAGAAACGGAATAGCTTCCGTCAGGCAAATCCACATCAGGCCCGGGTGAGGAAGTCACGCAATTTCGTGCCACAGGCGTCCTCACTTAAGCATGAAGGGCAAGAAAATGAAACAGAAAGCGAGTGTGAGGTGGTGGCGCCATCTCTTATCAGCAAAATAGCTCCAAGACAACATATTAGAGCTCTCCAAAGGTCGCTCTAAGGCACGTCGTAATTGAAAATGGCGGAAGCGGCGCATGCGCAAGCCAAAAAGTGTGGTGCGGGCTTTGAGAGAGAAAGACGAGAGAGAAATGAGATTCATGTTGCAAAGACGTCCCGCCTGTCAGCTGCAATTCAATGCACAAAATCGAGCTGACAGAAGAAAAGAGAGAGCAGGTATTCCGAACAAACAGTGCTATTAATAGGAATAGCGACAGTTTATCTCCGACTGTGCAAGTGATGGAAAACGGGACTGAGGAGTTCGCGGCGCCATTGCTAGCAATAGCTAATCCTAATTTGACTTTTGCAGTGCATGGAGAACGGACCAGCAATAACCAACAGAGCGGTTGCTCCATGAACGCTGTAGAAGTTTCTACCTCGACACGCCTGTACACGAAAAGGAAAGTGTACAAGATTCCCACAGAACGTTATTCACATTCCGAGTTGAGGAACATTTCACCTAGCCGACTGCTGATGACGACAGAGCCACCCCGCTTCTGTGATAGCCAGGAGCAAGCTTTTAGTTGCGAGTTCAGCATAGAATTGGCAGTGGGGACGCCTTCCTCGGTCAAGCCACGAGACAACTGGTTCCAGCGACTACTATATGTACAACGAGTGCCTAGCTGGTCAGTACAGACATTCTCGACTCAAGAAAATTACAATGAAGCAAGCCCAGGTGACATGGTGGACCTAATCATGCCCTGGGGAATTCAAGCCTTTGCAGACGAGGATTGGGGAGTAATTTGCCACAATTAAGAAGGTAGGCTCACTTCATTCAATTCTCTCACAAGGCTAAACTTTCTCTCTCAAGCGCGCTGGCATAACTCTATACTAGAGATGTATAATGCATGTAGAAAGCTCTGCGTCGTTATCTGCTTAAATATTTAGTTTGATTTGGTTTATTTTTATTTTTCGTTGCAGATAAATCCGACTTTGCAAAGCCTTTAACGCATAGTGTATCCGCCTTCTAGTGCGGTTCTTTGTTAGTATATTTAAGACGAAAACCGGAAACAACGGCTTCCAAGTTTTCTCACCCAACTTCACAGGAATTAGGTGTAGTATTGCGAGACTTATTTTAAGGGGATACTTACCTCTTTACGACAGTTCACTATGCAGTAACGTTCCAGGCAAGAGAGCCGGCACAGTGCAATATTGTGTGTGGATCCAAGTGGACCACTGAAGATATCTGTATATTAAAGTAATATTTTTGTTTAATTCATATTTGTTATTATTATTTTCTTATCGATGTTTTTACTTGTTTTTCCTGAAGAAAATATTTATTCCAAAGTTCATTATAAAAACACTTTAAGTCTCCTTCGTGTTAAAAGAGGACAGTTACCTTACTTACACTATTTCAGTTTTATTGTGTTTATTAAAGTATTTGTTTTAATATATCTGACTGTGTTACGTTTCTTTATCTGCAAACGCTTCCACTGCTTTTCTACCAACCTCTATGTGACATATGTTGTCCTCTCTGAATCCCACCCCCGTAATTCTGACTCTAGTACCAATCAAAACCAAACTAAATAGTGCAGATGCACATGCCAATAGGAAACTACATTCCGAATTTCAACCTTTTATCTCAAAAAATGTAGAAATTATTAAAGGGACGGACTGACATTATAAAACCAACAAGTAGCTCCATTCTTCCGCTACTTGATATTATAGATTATGAGCACTTGAGCAATCGTGCGTTAACAAAGCGATTTCACGTGCGCGCGCCAATGTCAATAATGGCTAAAAGATCAACAGAAAGTAACAATGTATTCTTTCTTGACAAATCGATTGTTATATGACATGCCAGTAACTTTGTATTCTTTACACTCACTGATTTAGCACGTGAATTCGATATGAAAGGGTTCACGAAAAATTCTGAAAAGTTGATACGGCCGAGCTAAGACTTTGATGGTCATATTTCTGAAAACAGAATTTGAAAAACTTATTCCGTTTTTAAGTTATCGTCCAAACGGCGGACGGAAGGCCGGATAAACGTACAGACCAAGGGCGCATTCTTATAAGTAGCTTTTATGCTAAAGCTCCTAATAGGTTGATTTAAGTATAGATGGCAGCGCTTACGTTTTATGAATCTGAGGCTATGACGCTATGGTTGAAATGAGGGGAAAATCTCGACAATGTTAAGAATTCTGTATAAGAACATGCTTGTAAATTGTTCAGTTCCACAATGTTCGAACAAAAATGTTAAAAACAAAAATCTCAAGTTTCATGGATTTCCTACAGATCGAAAAATTCAGTGAGGTTAAATGAGATGTCGTAGCCTAACCCACTATTTAGCATCGTCACTTTCGTAAATCGTAATTCATTATAAAATTTGCTCACTGTTAGTCAATACTTGTTTATTTCCGTCAGTTTTCGCTCCTATTAACTGAAGCTTTTCTTTCAAGTCTTTAACTTTCATCTTCACTAAACTTTTGTAAATAAACTAGAACAAAATTCATAAACCGTAGCGGGTGCTATCTGGCAGATAGATTTGGCATTTAAATCAACCTATAAATGAAGTAACAAATGGAACAAAAAACTAACCTGAATGGAGAAGAATAACCACCTTGATAACGATGAGCTTCGAGTCCAAATGATTACCCTACCTATTAGAAGGGTTGTAATGAGACCCTAGTAACGAGAACTCGACAATCGACAATCGAACAGTGTAGTGTATCGGTATTCAAGTGGAACTTGAAGCATAGCTTCCATAATCTCACCCTTCATAATCATATTCCAAGGGAAATACACTGAACTAGAAAAGAAGCCTGATGTACCCACAAGGGAACTCCCCCCTCCCCCTTCTTTATATGCAGAAACGACAAGGGTAAGGCAGCATGAGATTGGTTGAAATTAGAATGGGTTAAATGAAGCGGCCAATGAGAAGTCATACACATGAAAAGAGGTTTAATAATCTGAAAATGAGTAAAAACGCCTGAATTTATATCGATGACCCGAAAAAGACCCGGCGTTTAATCTATTTTTAACACCCCTACCGGCTTTTATTCGAAACCAGCGTGTATTGGAATACCCGGCCTGTACTCAAGGTTTTACGGTACGCATGGATTTAAAAATTGTTTTTTATAGATTTGGACATGCTAAACATGAAAAACGTGGTCAAAAACGCTACTAATTTCAAAATATGTATTAAATTTGTTTTTAAAAACGCAACATCGATGCTCTATTTGAAAACAATTTCAGATTGGTTGTTTTCGATTTCAGAATCAGATTAAATTGGATTCACATTTCATATCGTCCATTTCCATTTGTTGAATGTTTTTTTTACTTAACAGAAAAGTTACCATGACCAATCCAGGATATAAAAAAGGAATCTAATAATTTGCCGAATATCGACATACACAGCTTAGCAATGAAATTGCCTAACCAACAAGGAGTTATCCGACTTTATCCATATTTAGTGGGGGGAGGTTCATCTACGTCCGACTAGTAAACGATTAGATGCATGCTCACGGGACATGATCATTGGGTTCATACAGGGTGTCCGGGTGCCTGTATAGACTCATCGGTTGACACCTGTACGAAACGTTCCAAGCAGTATGGAGGAAGCAACTGCCTTGTGAACGTACAGTACTGTAATCCGCACAATAGTTTCATTGCCGCGACGAATGCAACGACGACCGTTCACGCAATTAACGGACTTTCAACGAGGTCGGATTATTGGCCTCTCCGAGGCTGGATGGTCAACCAGACGGATTGCTGTCCATGTGTCGAGGGATGCACGGACTGTAGGCTGATATTGGAGGCAATGGCGAGAAAAAGGCACACATGCCAGAAGACCAGGCTTTGGGGCCCGAAGAAACACGTCAGCTCTTACCGATAGGCGGATACTGTGTACAGCGCTAGCGGACAGAACCATCACCCTGCGGCAACTGCGCGACAATATCACTATTCCCGGTATAGCGATGTTCCAGTGTCAATAGCGACAATAGCATGCCGGTTACGTGCCGCGACAATGTCTGCCAGGCGTCCATTTTGACACCTGAGTACACGCGGTACGACTGCAATGGTGTCGTGAACGAGTGGCTGGCGAATGAAATGGCGCCCGGTGGTCTTCAGCGACGAATCCCGCTTTTGTTTGGACACCGACGACAAATGCGGGCGTGTGTGGCGCAGACCATTGGAACGTGACAATGAACAATGCATCCAAGGCACCCTCACAGCACCACGGTACGTCACAGACATTCTGCCATCCGTATTAAACTGCCCTTTCTGCACACCTTACCCGGCGCAGTCTTTCAGCAGAATAACGCCAGAACGCACACGGCAAACATGAGCATGGCATGTCTGCATGATGTCAGCTGCTTGCCATGGCCCGCGAGGTCCCCAGACCTATAGCCAATTGAGCACGTGTGGGACATGGTGGGACGTCGTTTACGGTCACCCCGTAATCTCCATGACCTGACACAGCAGGTTAATCAGACTAGGAGATTAACCAGGCCTGGGCAGATTAACCAGGCCTCCATTACCTCCCTACTATACATGGTCATTTTCTAGTACTACTCGCCCTTCAAGACCCTCAAAAGAATTATAAAAGCTGAAATAAACCTTTTCATCCATCGAAATATATCGAAGAATGATAAAATTGGGTTGGGGGCATCCCCCGAAAACGGCGGGGGATGGGGAAAAATTATTCTTATTTCATTTTACATAAGAATCAGCCAAAATTGAGTCGGGGCATTTTTTCATGCAGACCAGTGTTACAGAAAATTTTCTTTCAAAAAAATATTTAGTTAAAAAAGAGCAACTCAATATGGTGTAAGAAGACAATACAATTATGTAGTACCAAAAATCTTTAACTTATATCGTGCAAGAGAAAAAAAAAATTACATCCCACAGATTTTTAACAAACTCCCAACATGGATATTACGTTTAGTCACATATAAATTATTAAAAATTGTTTATTGATTTGGAAAAATTATTTGTGATTATTATTGTTGTTATTTGTGAACTTTTTTTGTATTTTATATAAAGTTCAAATTGTTTTTGTATATTAAGTTTTTTGTTCTTGAATATGAAATTTTGTGTCCATATAATTCCATACAAGCTTTGTGGTAGGCTTCGGGACTTGGGATTGTATGAATTGTATAGAATTTTAAATTTTAAATAAATAAATAAATAAAAATATTATTATTTGAATAAAATAATTGTTTGTTTGTTTGTTTGTTTATTATTGTCATGGATCCGTGATGATATGACCTTAAATTTAAATGAAAAATTAAGCCAAAGTGGTTAAATTGATCAGTGTAGGCGAGATTAGCCGAAGGTTCCCGTTTCGATCCCATGGATTTTTCATTTTTTTTCCTACTTTCATTCATAATTGATTTTAACGCCTGTAAACATTTGGAATATGGTGCTTAAATAAATCCTCTCAGACCACTCGTCAGCGTCTCTTTAAAAAATATAATATAGAATAAAAAAAATTATTTGGACATACGTATAAGAATTGAAAAGTTGAATTATATTGGCGCCTTTCGTTCCGTGCGGTATTGGTTTCGCTAGCACACAGCTGCAATTGAGCAAATAGCGAGTTTGTGAACAGAAAAAAACGGCGACTGCTAGATCACACAAAGTCATGAATAAAAACATCGAGAGCAACAAACAGATAACCAAGTGGTTAATAACCTCATTGAGATTGCTGGGATTGCAGAATACACAGAAACAAATGTTCTGCCTTCAGCACCCTAATTGTTGGTCATGAGACACGTCTTATTAGTATGCCTTACCATCATCATGAATATGGAATAATTATCGATAATTATTATTTTTTCCAAATCTGAGGTAGACAATGACCTTCCTCATGCTTTCAAGATCAAGTTTGCAAAATTTCATCAAGATCGAAATAAAACTGTAGATTTTATAAGAAACAAACAAACACACAAACATTCTTCTTTATATACAGGGTGAATACAAAAGTCTGCAACCCCCTTTTATTTTTTGAACCGAAGCAGATATGTCAATTTTGATGAATCCAATGAATAGGAAGTTGTGGGTGGTAGTGCCCTGCGATGGATCGATTTTCCGATCTACGATCGATCTTTTTTCATGTCGATCAATCTTAAGACCGATCTTTTTACTGAGCGATTGATCGAAAAAAAGATCGATCTTTCCCCTAGCTCTAGCTCAGCCAATCAGATGGATATTTAAAGTAGAAGTTAGCGGAGATAATAAATTTTTGGGGTATGAAAAAAGCAGAATCATTTCTTGTGTTACTGACAATGCAGCTAATGCAAAAAAAATCAGTTGAATTATTTTTGGGACGAGGAAAGCAGTTAGGATGTTTTGCTCATTCACTGAATTTATTAGCTAAAGATGTAATGACTGATGTTTCTCAATTTGCCAGCATTGTTCAGAAAGTTAAAGATATCATAGCTTTTTTTCACAGAAGCAATTCAGCTTCCAGTGCACTTTTAGAAGAAATTCTGGGTCCCATCCATTAGCAAAATAATTCCTCTTGTTAGATTGCCTGTCCTCCCTAAGTCCCTCAACTGAGGTAGGCAAGCAGTTAAGGTTAAGTGCCCTGAAGCATACACAAGCTAGGTTCATGAATGTGGAAAGCAATTTACTCTATAATGTATCAACATTGCTTGATCCACGTTTTAGGAAGCATGACTTCAGAAGCCGTAGCTGTTGTGCTGCTGCTATACCTGAAGTTAATTCACTGTTGAATAAGTTGCCTTCCTCAGAATATGAAAGTATTAAAGTTGCCTTCCTGTATGAAATTGCAATTCAATTCTTATTGATTCCAGCTACTTCAGTTCCTAGTGAGAGACTCTTCTCAAAAGCAGGTAATATTTTGACAAAAAAAAAAGAGAAAAAAACCCAATTGCAAACTTTTTCAGCATAAAAAAAAAAATCATCCAAATATAAACCAAGTCTATTTCATATTTATAGATACACAGATTATTAATTTCTATGTTTTTGTGAGACTTATCTCCAATTTTAGATTTTTTTCCGTCATTGTGGTAGCATTAAGATGTGTGTTAAATTTCAACTTTATAATTTACTTCCAAGTTGCATTTTCAAACCGGACAAACATTCAACCATCGTGCTTTATATGTATAGGTAGAAGAATACATGTAAGTTATTTACTTCTTGGAATATTCTTCAGCGTATTTTTGTTAAATTTTATTTTGGACACCAGTGTATTTCAATAATATCATCATAAATACTCGGTAAAACTTCGTAAGAATTTTAATATACCTAAAACTAAAATGAACAAACAAAATCTGTGGGAAAGAAAGAGAGGAAGGAAACTCCACAAATATATGTATACATATTAAACTTATTTGTGGACAAGTGGAGTTTCCTTCCTCTCTTTCTTTGATACAAGCATCCACAGATTCCTAAGGTCAGTGTATTTTATTTGTTTATTAATAAAAATCTATAGGTACTTAACAGTAAGGTAACAAAATTAAAAGAGACCTTGCAGTACAACATTGTAGTTTAAAACCAACTAGTTTCGGCTTTTAATCCCGCCTTCATCAGGGTACAAGAGAAATGGGCTAGCAGCCCTTACATAATGAGACAGTAAATGATATAAAAATACTAAGCTAAAGAATAAAATAGCAACTGACCTTACGAATCTGTGGATGCTAGAATACTTGAGAGAGAGAGAAAGGAGACTCCACTTGCCCACAAGAACATTTTAATACACCATATATGTATACATTTCGGTCACAATGTGGCCTTCTTCAGTATGACTTAGGTTACACAAGACAATCGATCGACAATCGATCAGTGTAGTGAAAAAGTAGTACGAGTATTCCAGGAGCCTTGAGCTCACTTTACACGCTCGCCCAAAAAGTAAACCAAATGAGGTACACTGAAGTAGGAAAGAAGCCTGATTAACCTCTTTAAGTCATCCAGAAAAGAGTCCCTTCATGGTAAGGACGAGAATCGGATTGTGGATTGACGAATAGCGAGTCCGAAAAACTAGGATCTAGCATATCATCCAGTAGTTGGGGAACTCGGCCTTATTAATGTTCTCGAAATTGACATCCAAGATATGACGGGGTCTTCGAATCCTGAGGGAACCCCTGATAGTGAGTGAGTGGTCCAGGATACCAGCAACCAGGGTATTTTCATGATGTTCCATCTTGGGCAGCATGTTCCTGAGAAGTGTTTGAACATAGGAACCAATTAATAAAGATGAATACACTCCTTTAATTAAAATAGGACAAATGTTTCTTCGTTCCTGTGTTTCTTCGTCCTGAGTTTCTTCACAAGTCCTGTGTTTCTTCGTCCTTAAACTTTTACTCTGGTGACTTTTTTCATTGTTTTTTTTTTATTATTATTTATTTTAATTTTGTCCTATTTTAATTAAAGGAGTGTATTCATCTTTATTAATATATAATTATCACTACTCCTACGTTTATAATAGGAACCAATGTGGGTCATCTCCAGATCTTCATAGATAGAGGGATTGTTGGCAACTCTTCTGTCTAGTTGAGCAATGGACCGGATGGAACATTTTGGAAGGTCTGAAGAAATTTCCATCTCGGCAAATGGAAGCCCAAGCAGGCATACCGTGAAGTAAAATGGCACGAATCACTACCTTGTATAACAAGAGTTTGTTGTCCACTCTGATAGCGCTGTTTCGCCCCAGTAGTGCGATGAGACTAAACTGCGCTTTCTTAGCCTTGTTAAGCGAATATTGGACATGGTCGTTCCATTTGAGCTTGGAATCAATCACAACTCCGAGGTATTTATAATTTTTAACCCACTCAAGCTTCCTACCATATAGGATGAGGGGCCTTGGAGGGTTTTTGCGTTTGCGTGTGATGAATACGGCTTTACACTTGTTAACATTCAGCTGTAAGCGCCACTTAGAGAACCAACTCTCACACTTTTTGCAGACGGCTGATGACGTGGACTGAATTATGTGCCCAGGTCATGATGGACCCGTCGTCAGCAAACAAGTAAAGATTGCACTTTGTAAACTTAGGAAAGTCGTGGATAAAGAAATTGAACAAGGCAGGCCCCAAGACAGAGCCTTGGGGAACACCAGCATTAACATCCACGCCTTCTACATAGGTGGATTTATTTAGGATGACAAGATGGTTGCTCTTGTCATCTTTTAAATAATAGCAATCTTGGCTCTAAGTTTCTTAATGACATTTCTTGTTTCTCTATACAATTGATCATTTTTGTGGTGACCTCCTTTTTCTAGAATTTTATGAATCTGGTTACGGCATAGGGTTTGGAACTCAACTTTTTGTTTTTTATTAAGGGAGTGGGAGCCTTCTCTTAACGTGGTTAAGAGGGTTACTAGGTCTTCTTGAAAGTTGGGAATCGAGAATCTAAGTCCCTTGTTAAGCGTCTCTAATTCTTTATCTGAGAAACTAATGTTAGACTTGTTGACGACAACTTTATACTGTGTGTTGGAAACCTTCTGGATAGAGTTAGGAGGTTTTTTAGAGATGGGAGGATTTATCCGTTTAAGTTTCTGTTTAATATTTCGGGTTTTATAATATGCTTTGTGGCTGTTGACAACTTGCACTTTCCTAAGGAAAGCGTCAAAAACACTAGGGTGTAACTTTTGGCTTAAGAGTAGATAAGATTTTATATGCTTCTAATTCAGCATTAGCTAGGGAACTATAGGACGTAGAAGAATTCATCGCACAAGGACCATACAATAAAATCGACCAAAACCGTCTGGATTCCCTTGTTAAGAAGAATAAAGAATGCATCGCTAACTGTAAGTCAATCTTCAAAAATAGATTTACTTCAAAAATCATAATATAATTCCCAGTAATCCTCGCTTGCCAAGGTTATACTGTTTACCTAAGACGCATAAAACTGGCAATGCCATGAGGCCGATAGTCGATAATACTGGTTCCCCAACGAGTATTATTGCGGCGATCATTAATCATAAGTTTAAAGATTTGAAACTTTGTGGCCAAAACTTTTCTGTTAAGAACAGTTTAGAACTCACCAGTAAAATACAGCCTATCTCTATCCCTGACAACCACATCCTCGTTTCATTTGATGTAGTATCGATGTTTCCCAGTATACCAATTAAAGAAACCCTTAGAAGATTGCCTCGATGAAAATGACTTACCCCTTGCCCAAGTTAGAGACTTGATACTCCTGTGTAGATTATGCTGTTTTAATAATTTATTTCAATTTTTTACAAAATGGAGAAGGGAACCCCAATGGGCAGCAGCATAAGTCCCTTCCTTGCTAACCTATTCCTCAACCATTTAGAAAACTTTGTAATGCCCACTCTACCTTATTTCCCCAAAACCTGGTATAGATATGTGGACGACATTCTTGCCATAGTCGATATACAACAACTAGATTTGCTTGTGGAAGGTCTCAACAATTTATCCCCCTCCATTACCTTCACTGGTGAGAAAGAGAAAGATAGAGCTTTACCATTCTTGGACTTAGTAATACTGAGAGATGAAGGGAAACTCAAATTTGATATCTATAAGAAACCCAACTACGTCCCTGCGTATATCAATGCCAACTCCAACCATAGCTTTAGCCACAAATTATCAGCCTTCAACCATATGATCAATAGAATGATGAACACTCCCATGGTACAAGATAAAAAGCAAGAGGAGATCCACCGGATTAAAGAGGCAGTCATCTTCAATGAATACAAAGAAGATTGATTGACAAATTGGTTAAAAAAACACGCTCTCAAAAAGAAGTTAAAGGACATTACGACACTCCAGAATAACTAAGGGAAAGAAAAATCCATAGGTCTCCCCTACAACCGAAAATTAACTGGCGGCTTAGAGAAGATGTGTAAGGTATATGGCCTCAAGGTAGCATATAAGAGTAGCCATAGCCTTAACACCTACTAGGCAGCACGAAAGGTGGAATTTGTAAAGTAGATAAATCGGGAATATATGAAATTAATTGTTCCTCGTGTGACTGTAAATACATAGGCCAGAGCAGAAGAAGTATCTGTACCCGCATTAAAGAATACTTTAGCTATATCAAAAATTACAAGCCCGAAAAATCTGCATTCGCTGAGCACATTTTATCCACGGGGCACATTGTGAAATTAGATAATTTTCGGATACTACATTGTGTTGACGAACCTAAAAAGCTTAACTTCTTAGAATCCCTTGAAATAGCTAAAGTACCGCCTGATATATACCATGAAAGAAGCCCACTTGACCTGTCACAGTGGGCTTCACTGGTTTCAAAACTTTTAATCAGGCTGAATGTTCTTACTATTACTTCACACTCCTGATATAAGAGCCTCGCTACTTACAGTAGCTTTTCGTTTTTGTTCCTAAGTTTTTTTCATCTGAATTTTTTCAAAAATTCTCCAAAACCTTCAAGGTCGAGGTTTAACTTATCTGATGAGGATTTTATTGTATTTAGGGGATGGCAGTTTTTTTAATTCTATGTTATTGGCATTGTTTATTGAGTTTTAAATTCCTTATTTAAAACTGTATTGTACGACAGGAATTGTTGTCAGTTTACCAACATTTTTTTTGTTTATATTAATTAAATTCTGTTGAAGTTAAAACGATTTCTAAAATGGTATATATATTCTTCAACGTTAAATATACTTAGTTGGTTTTAAACTACAATGTTGTACTGCAAGGTCTCTTTTAACTTTGTTATTAAACACAGTACAGAGAACAACAATCCTCACAGATTTAACGTAAGATGAAAATCCAAAATAATGTACCTGTCTTGTCATGGCTCGAAAAAGTTTTGTGCGAAGTAAAAATGATAAATTTGCAGCGGACACGGAAAATGTATAAATCTGGAAAAGAGAAAACTGTTCTTAACACTTATTATTTTAGAAAAATAATATTATATTCTGGAGATATATTTTCGTAATGTAAATCATTGAACCTGAACAAAAGAACAAAGCGCAGTCCAAATGCCAAGTCCTGCAAATAATAAAGAGTAGAAAGCGGATTGCCTTTCTATCTCCTTTGTGTCTGATAATGATAATGTCTAAAAAAAAATAAAGAAAATTTAAGTATACATGATGTCCTAAAAGCACTAACGGTTTTAAATATGGAACAATAGGCAACGGTGACAGCCGTTAAAGTTATTCTTGAAAGAGATTAATGCGTGGTCCGATATATGATTTGGTACGTTTCTTTGAGATTTGGGTACCGATCTTTTCGGACTGCGCATAATTGCATTCTTAACGCTCTGCACATTTTGACATATCAACGGTTAATCTCCTGCAAAAATAACTTTATTAGTTTTCCCCGTATACCTGCTATTCCATTTTAAAAACAGTCAATCGTTTTTAGGCCACCCTGTACCTTTTCACAAAATTATACAAAAGTTGAAAAAAATAATAGTAGTCGGTAACGATAACATTCAATAAGCCAAATGCACACGTAGATAAATGTTACCATTTGCAAATAACGTAATGGTTTTTTATTAAGAAATGGTTAAAGAGCATATAATAGGAGCCAGATACTGTGGACGGACGTTAGAAGAAACACGAGGAAACCACTAGTCCACATAAAATTAGTTTTAGGCTTATGAAGGGAATAAGATTATCTTTTAGGTTAAAAATGTTTATAATTTAATCGAGTTAATTTTGGCTAACAAATCACGCGATTTACTTTCTTTATATTGTTTCACGAGGGTCGATATCTCGAGATTTAACCTACTGAGATTGTCATCTAGCCTTAGCGGATAGACCAAACGGGAGAGGCTGCAGGAAACCGATCTCGTCTTGGAGCTGGCGCCATACGGCGGAATTGGGTAAGTGGCTAGCTTCTTAATATTTAAAGTTTCCTTTTATTTGTGAGGTATCTAAAAATAGTTGATCAGAGACAGTTTTCGACTAGAAGGTTCGAACTACAGCGGCGAGGAAGCCCAGTAGGCTGTGACTGTGGCGGGTATGCTAGTAAGACAATAAAAGTAATGGCTGTCAAACCAAGAATGAACTCGTCGTATACGTGGGTTTAAAGGACGTAGATCTTAAAACTGTGTCATTGATGGATACTAGCGCATCATTAGTTGAGGATAATGTTTTGCATCCAGCCTCCACAAATTGAAGGTGTAAAGACTTTAACTCTGCATGCAGTACCTTATAAAACTGTGATAGTCATTCTTATCCCGGACGAAATAAGTTGTGCGGAGTACTACTCTCCAACGAAAACCCGAATCCAGGATTAACCTGTGTCTGCTATTAAGGGATCGAACAAGGAGCTTCGTACCCAAGGAGAAAGGAAAACGTCGGTGCCAAACTAAAATCGGAGATACTGAACTCGAACACAAGACTAAATATTCTAGTGCTGTATTATATCGTTAGACGAGCGGAAGATTCTCTCGAAATCTGGGATTAAACGGTTTTAACGCTTTACTGGTCGTTATCACTTATTATTTTTCTATTAAGCCCTATGTAGCTATTTCTATTCAAGTAATGTTGATGTAGATAATTTTTTTTTCTTTGAGTTTAATTTATTGTTGATTTACTTACAGTATTTAATTCATTTTATTTTTTTTATTACGTTGTTGCGGGAATTTGATTGATATGTAATTTTTTTCAGGATCCTACTTTTCATTTAGAACTACTTTTCAGGAACCAGAATCCTACTTTTTATTTAGAACTACTTTTCAGGAACCAGGATCCTACTTTTCATTTAGAACTATTGGAAAAGCCTGTTCTGTTTGTAACTTTAATTTAATTTTTTGTTCTCTTTTTTAATAAAATACCTCCAAGTATCCCTAACACATTGTAGCTTTTATTTCTTTAAGTTTTAAAAGCACGTTTACTTATTAAGAAATATAAAGAGGGGATGGAGTTAATTTGCGGTACGAATTTGTAAGTTCCAAACAGAAACGTATAAAAGTTTTTTCTTACGGTTTTACGGAAATTACAAAAGGCATAGTTGTAGGTCCGGTCTCGAAAATGGTCGTCAAACTGAACGCGTCTTGAGAAAGCTACATGTGTAGATATGCTATCTGTGATAGAGTAAAAGTGTGATGCAGATGATTAGATCGCCAGAAAGTCCAACGTTGGGAAGGTAATCCGAATATGGAAAAGAAGTAGATCTGAAGTTTCTCTTCTCTGGCCGTCCAGTTTTCTGGCAACGAAAGCGGAAGTAATCTCGACCAACAACACAAGCAAGCAGAAGTCCTGAAACCACATTCATCGATACAGCGAAAGCTGGTAGAATGAAAGAATGTACACTAAGCTAATATTGTGGGAAGTGGTTATGTTTCTTCGCCTTCTGTACTGTAATGTACACAACCTTGCCAAAAGTCATGGGACACCCCGTATTTACATAAAAATGAGGCATTCCCATGCAATTTAAATGTTGTCGTTCATCCCAACACTACACAACAGGTGTCGCGTACGTGCTGTAAGAATGGCCTAAAGAAAGCAGCTTTCGGACTTCGGAAGGGGCACCTGACAATTGTTCCTCGATATAATTCTTTTATCGATATGAGGAAGACGTCGCATAAACGCCAAAAAAAATGTACGAGGGGCATCTGGAAAATAATGGCAAGAAATTGTTTCTCTGTATGTACCTGAATGACACAAAGCCATCATTTTCAAAAGAACGACACAGGCGTTGCAAACTTTATGCGTGAAAGCAAAGAAAAGTTTTTCAAAGATTTCATTCTTAAAAGCTGGCTATGGTTATCAGAACAGCTGAAAATCAACCGACCGTAGTTATGCGGCGTATACAAGATGTTTCTAAATGGAAGGACAATAAGTACCTAGTATGATCCTTTGTATGATGACAAACTTAAAGTTCCTTATGCAAACTATTCAAAACTCAAATGATACGGGCGTAAACATCACGCGAAGTTTGCTGAAAACCTGGCAGAAAACGTCATTTAATCTCAAGTAGCGCAGTTAATTATTTATAAGGAAAGATATGAAACCTAATACGTAAAGAAAAGTTTCAACAATTGAAAACACACAGCTCTACAGCAGTAGTATGATTTTGTTTTGACCACGGTCTATAGATATTCATGGTCATCGAGCTCCATTGTTAAAATGAAGCTAAAGTTTCTAGCTCCCGGTAGGGCGGAAACTCTATTGAAAAGTGGCGCTGCATGTACAATCTGCTCAACTGCGCCTGCAGCGCTATCCTATCGGCAGACAGAAACTTTACTTTCGTATTCAGTTTCAGTGAAAATCTCTATCGCAGGTTGCGGTCGGGAATAGTGCGATCTATGCGGCACCTGGCGCGATCTGTTTTCCTTAGCTTCTCGAAACAATAGAAAATGGCCGAAGCTCGATAACCATGAATATCTATAGACCCTGGTTTTGACTAAAGGCGCTGCATCATTGCGACGTCATACATTACTGCTTATTAACAAAGCACTACATTGTTTAATAATTTCTCGCCCTTTTGAATTTAATGAACTGCTAGTGCGGAAAGGTCATAAATGACGTAACGATGCGTTTTTTTACACCCCCAATTTTGAGTTTTCAACATTTTCGATAAGGAACGTTTTGCTTCGATTGAAGCATGGAATTGCGCTAAGTAATTACTTAATGTCCTTGCATTTAGAAACACCCTGTACACTGTCCTGCCACAAGTTTCCGGACACCCCGCTTCGCGTGCCCTCTATGGAAATGCTGTCGTCAGTAACGCGTTGGGCCACCCTTTGCTGCAACACGACGAGGAAGGCTCTCCACAAGTTGTTTACAGTGCCATTCGGTCATCAAACGATCCAGCAACTGATGACGATTCCTGACCGGGAAAATGTGCATCTGTACACGGCGCTCCAGCACATCCACAATGCTTCGAAATTGCGCAGGCCAGGGCAATAACCGGATGTCCGCAAAGGCGAACCATGCCTGTGTTGGACGAGCGGTATGACTTGGGGCATTGTCCTGCTGGAAGAAGCAGTCCGATGAGGTGCCATAGAACTCCCATCATCGCTGAGGAAGGTGCGTTTCCAGCATCACTTGGTACCATGGGGCATTCAGCCGTATGTCGACACCAGTAATAGGTTTTACGCCTGCTGCACACAACGTGGCCCACCACTATTCACTGTGGTTAGAGGCACTCTGGATCGTTTTCTCGTTTGACTTCTCCAGACCCAGACACGATCGTCAGATTGTTGTAGGGTGAAGCTGCTTTCATCGCTCCACATGACTTTGCCCAATCATCACTAGTCCACTGACGACGCTCCGTAAACCATCGTAGACGACAAAAAGCATCCACTGATCGTCCACGGGCTGCGGCTGGCGAGTAGGCATCTGGGTCTCCTACAAAGGCAGCAGTGATATCCCACAGGGTGTCTTTGCGATGCGTCACTAACATTCGAGACATAGCACGTTTATCTCTCGGCGACAGGAGTGGAGGTCTCTCGGAACGTTTTGCTGTCGTTTTTGCACCCGTTTGTTCGAATTAAAGATGCCCATTCAAAGCGCCGATTTCGCGAAGTGACTTCCCGCTAATGCGGCACCACACAATCACTCCTCCCTCAAAGTCGGATAAGTTTCGAACCTTTGGCATGCTGACTGGTGTTGTCACTGCTGTACCATCTGATGAATTGTGTCTTTAATATGCATACTGTCACGTTTATTCTACAGGGTGAGACCACACGAACATCACGAACATAGGAGTGTGCGGATACATTTGGCTGGGCAGTATATATTCAGAAAACGTAATGGATACTTTCGTTTCGTTTCTACGAGAGAAAGAAATATCAGGCTAGCTTAAAGATCATCACATTTTCTTCTATTCCGGGACGAAACTTTTATAAAATAACTTAATTGACTCCCTTATAAATTCTTATAAAATACTTTATGTACTACATACTAAAAAAAATTAAAAGATACTGATATTTACTCCCATGGCGTTTCCGAACAGAATGGCGTAGAGAGGCAAAGAGACACCAAATCCGATAGAAGCCAAGCAGCCGAACACCATGCGAACTACTTGAGATTTATACAATTTAAGCAAACGGCAAAGGACTGCGCCCTTCGACAGCTTCTTTGTCTGTAACAGAAAGGATAAAAGAAAAATCGTCTGTAAAATCGTCTTTCACTATCTGAAGGTTTTGGTTTCTGAAAAATTTAATTTCATATGCATCGAAGAGAAATTACATTGGCACAAGAACTACCTCCAGTCCAGAGAAACGAGTGCGCCAGGAGAATGAACAGTGAAACGCCGTGATATCCCACAAAGGACTCCATTAAGAGTAAATATCTCGAAAACGGAGATCGATAGAAGAATGAAATAGTTAGTTTGTTTATTTCGAAAGCCCTAAAAATCCGATACGGAAGTTTCAAAATGAGTTACAAATGTTGCCGACAGGTGGCACTGTACAGTCATGGACCAAAAAAAACGCTCCCTTACTCTGTGCTGCTATATTTTTAAATGAGCGTTTACTACTTTTGCCACTAGGGGTTTGATATCGATTAGCATGTCAGTTTTTCTGCTATATTTTATTACAAGTAAAGCTCTAATTTAGTAAGTAATTGAGTAATATAGAGCTTTGATTACAAGTGAATTACACTGCAGTCTAATGATAAAATTTTGATTTAATACAGTATTTCTTCTCAATTGATTTTTGGATAATGATTGTGAACAATATTTATTGCTTTGTTAACTTTAAAATGTCTTACCTCGATTGTTTAGAAAAATGGTCAGTACGGAAGAAAATAGGATGATATGATTTTATTGGTTAAAAATTTAGATAATTTTCTTACTGAACTAAACGATATCAGACACCTAGTGGCAAAAGTAGTAAACGCCCATTTAAAATATAGCAGCATCGAGTGAGGGAGCGTTTTTTTTTTGTCCATGAATGTACATAGCGTAACGAAGGAAGTGGATGAAGTCATGCATTCCGTAGAGCAACGCGGTTTTTTTTTTGGTACTGGAGTACAACCTATAAAATCGCAGTCCTACGGCAACAATATGCAGTTTTCAATGCCGATATGAAGTTGGAAAAGGTTCTGATGCGAAAACAATCCGTCGCCTTTCGACAAATTTCGACGAACATGCAGCGCGGCTGATAAGTTAGTAGAAAATGTTGCCGCCCTTTGCCCTTTCGATGGCCCGTTTCGGCTTCAGCAACGTGTTGCAGTACCGTTCAGCGTTAACTGTTTCACCTCGTTCTAGCCAGTCGAAGAGTATGGGTCCTTCTTCGAAAAAGAAACTTGACATCACATTTCTGGCCTTCATGGCAGAGTGAGCCGGTTTTGGACATAGAGAGCCGGGAGATGCTACATCTATCAACAAACATAGTTACTAACATTGAATGTGTTTTCCGGAACAATCTTCCGACACTGGACGAGCTTGAAGAGTTGATCTGTGTAGCTTGTCTGTTCATTTTTGTTCAAATTTCGTTCTTCTTTGCGTTATCTCTGTGCTGCGAAAGGTAACCATTTTGAGATGTGATTGCAATGACTGTTTGCAAAGGACAGTTTATAGCCTATTTCGCGACTACAGCGTGCAGAGCCATCTGTCGGCAACATTTGTCACTAATTTTGAAACTTCTGTATCAGATTTCTACGGCTTTCAAAATAAACATACCACTTCGATCTCAGTTTCCGAGATATTTACTCTTAATTTACTCGTAATATTTACTTGAGTCCTTTGTGGGCTGCGCATAATAACATTCTTAACGGCCTGCAGTTGGACGTCCAACGATGCCCACCAATTCATCCGCAACACGACCGGTTCGTGTGAATTTCTCGTTCAAGTCTTTTACTGTATTCGTAAAAAAGGCCTCTGAAAATATCTTGTATGAGCATTCCGAAAAGATCGGTCTGCAAAACACAAGGAAACGTAACAAAACAAATTCCTTACCTCACACTTTAATCTCCTGCAAGAATAACTTCAGTATTTGTCACGTTTGCCTACTATTTCATTTTAAAAAATATCAGGCTCTTTTAGGACTTTTAGGGGAAGTAGTATGGCTGATTCTAAGCAAAAACGTTCATATGAACATGGGTCTGAATTTGAACGCTAACTGAGATATGAACACAAATAAAAATACTGCCACCAAGATCAACATAACTGAGGTTTTGTTACGCCTAGGATAATGACTTTTGGAGGAACAATAGGGTACATAAAACTGTGTACACCGTTAAAATTTGATCGTATTCCAACAAGTAGTTCCGAGTTACGCTGTCAAAGTCGTAACAGTGCTCACACTAACCAGCACGTGTTAGGATGTTGAGTACGTAACTCGGAAACTACTTGTTGGAATTCGACCAAATTTTAACTGTATACACAGTTTCATGTACGCTATTAATCCCCCAAATTTCATCATCCTAAATCTTAAAGAACCCGAGTTTTAACTTGGTGGCATTAAATTCTTTTCATATCTCAGCGTTCAAATTCAGACCCATGTTCATATGAATTTTTTTGCTTAGAATCACCCATATTATCTCACCTAAATGTTTGTACATTGAATTTTGAATTACCCTGTATAACCCCAAGACTGGCCTTCTTTTATTAAAGGATCTGGTGTGCTGGTTTATTGGAGTTTCATAGAGGAAAACATAAAAACTATAAAAACAGATAATTTTGCTGGGTTAGCTGCTACAAATACTTCCAGACTACAGGAAGTTTCAAAAAAGAAGACCCAATTTTAAAACGTTTTATTTCCACAACCATGAACCAAAAATGAATGAAACTAATACCATGCGACAGGCCTTGCTATAGAGTTTCATTATGGACTACCACTTTAGCCGAAGCCAATGAGAAAGACAGGCCTCGAAGCGGAAAAGTTACCTGACCATCTGCGTCCGAACAACAATCCAATCTTCATTGTTTCCAACAAACGGAAAAACATTGATTTGTTAACATCCAAGATTGAGACAATGAAGGTTGGATTATTCTTCGGACCCAGATGGTCAGGTGACTTTTCCATTTCGAGGCCTGTCTTTTTCGTTGGTCTGTTAAGCATAATGTCGTTTGTCGGTTTCTAAGTAAAATCTTGCCTCAACATTAAATTGAACAGACAGGATGCCAAGATCTCCAGACATTACACCATGTGGCTTTTTTCTTACGGGAATACATAAAAGAACATGTTTATGTTCCGCTGATTTGGATGAGTTCAGAAACAAAATCACTGACGCAGTAAATTTTGTGACAGAAGACACTCGCACACGCGTTTGGAAAGAATTCATCTATCGCATTTTAGATTTCCGTGCATGAGGTGGAAGGCATATAGAGCATTTTTTATTAAGGCAAGTGAAACATAAGTACTTACTCAAAACAGCTTGTAAGTTGTTTTGTAACTGTAACCCATTAGCATTATTAAAATATAATTATTTGAAATTGGAACACTCTTTTGAAATGCCCTGTATTTCTAAATTAAAACACGTACAGAGAGAACTGGTTCCTTCTTTTATATTTTAATTTAGGACATACATGCGAAAGGTTAATATAGGTTTTACGAGTGCGTCAACAGGGTGGTCATTTGTACCCAACGCATGGTTAAAAATAAATAAATAAATAAATAAACCACACCATAGGCGATATTCAGCTATTTCGCGGGCGCACCTTGCGCCTGCGTGGGAGTTTCTTCCGGCAGGCACAAAACTGCGCTCTCTAGCCTGTAGCTGGAACGTGAGAACAGAGTGGTCCATTTAAATGTAGACATGGAAATATCTTGAAAAAAAGCATTGTACGAAAAAATGTCCAAAATCAAAAGGGAATTACTTCGCGGGCGAAATTCATTAGCCAAAAATTACCCCCGCCCCCTTGTGAGTTGGGGGGAGGGGGGGTAACTTGGAAATCTTAAATAGGAACCCCTATTTTTAATGCTATATTCAGATTGTACACAATATTCGAGTAATGTTTTATTCTTGGTGTTATTTCAATTGATCCAACGTTTAGGAGATAGAGGCTCTGAAAGTGTGCAACTTTTAAAGTTTTGAACCCAATTTTATCGATGAAGACAAAGAGATAGAGAATGGGTCTTACAAACATTCCTATTCTACTTTTTAATGGTTTTTAAGAATCCCAAGTCAGAATTTAAAAAATCCAATATGTTAAATAGTTTTCGAGTTAGCAAATAAATGAACTTAAATTTGGGGTTCAAAGTCAAATTTGAGTGCGGCAATGAATCCCCCCTCCCATTACCTATAAACCACACTCAACAGATATCGCCTACCTGGTAGCTTTGAGATATCTGCCATGTTACCAGACTTTTTGGACACCATGTATATAACCATCAACAGCAAATTGCTTCAGTCAAATAAATAAAAATGTTTATCCTTTGATTCATCCAGGTTAATATGAGCAAAATTCTCCCTATAATTTTTAATAATCTTATCCATTGCATCTGTCGCACGAAAGTTTGTTCTCCATTGTTTAAAAGCAACCCCTTACGAGTTCTTTTTATATCCATAAACTTAAAATCCCCCAAGACATCGGGAACACACATTCTCCCATGGTAAATACAAAGTAACGTATTTAACAGGTGGCGTTTAATGATTAAATGAAAGTTAAACACAGCACTCTTATTAAACGGGAGAACCCCAATTTTAAGTCCGTTTCGTACAAACTTTATCAGACCTGAAACTTTAAGTAGTATAAAGGCCAACTTTTGCGTATTCCCTCCGAACCAAATCCAAGTGCAGTAGATTAGTTTTGGAATCACAAAGGTTTGAACAGAGTTACAAAAATGCCAAGATCAGAAAAAAAAGTGAATAAGGCGTTTAATAAGTCCCACCCGGCGAGAAATATCGCGGTCGAGTGAGTCCCAGTGACTCAAAAACGAACAATTGTCCGTGAACAACACCCTCAAATCCTTCACCACGTTCTTCCTCACAAGAGAACCTTCCGTAGTTCCATCATCGAGAAAGAACGGAGCAGTTTTCCGACTAAATGAGAAACAAAGGACTTATGGACATTTAACTCTAAACCATTATATTTGGCCCATTGTGAAACGGCCAGAAGACCCCGTTGCGAAATCTCGCAATTCTGTAAAGATTCAATCGTGCCAAAAATCTTAATATCATTGGCATACATTAACAATTTTATAAGTAGAGGAGCCAACGCACAGGCAAGATCAGCTATAAATAATAATACATGTAATAATAATAATAATAATAATAATAATAATAATAATAATAATAATAATAATAACAACACTGTCATACATGATTTTTCTTTCTAGTACTATGACACCTGTTTTAACATCTGTTTTTCACACTGATTTCAAATATGAAAGCGGTTAGCCTGTATCACATCGCATTCTAAAGAAAATGCCAATATATTATACATATACATAGTGTACTGGTAAAATAATACTAAACTGGAAAGCAAAATTTGTGTACGTCATACATTAAAAATGTACGACGTTTATAACGTCAAGCATTGGCAGATGATGAATCATGTATCAAGAATTAAAACTTTCAATCCAAGAATTAAAACTTTCACTTTGTTGCTTGCCTCATTGCCTGGTGCGCTCCGCCAACACGGTACAAGCACTAATGTTGTACAGGTATTAGCAATTCCTTGTTAACCTTAATTACATGTTCACTCGTGTGTACTTCTTTTCTTTGTGTTATTTTTTTTTCAGATTTATAAGTTATTTGCTATGGCTTTAAGAAGCTGCATAAATTCACCCGATTTATTCTGCTGTGTGTGTGGCTACTTTACTGATCGCAATCACCGAAAGACGATGACGCCGTTATTGAAGAAAGCATACGAACTTTACTTTGACTCGAAGGTTGATGATGCAGACAAATTGTGGAAACCAAACACCGTTTGTTGCACTTGTGCGATTACCTTGTCGGACTGATTACGAAAGTCACCAAAACATAAGGCTATGCGTTTCGGAGTGCCAGTCATATGGCGTGAACCCAAAAATCATTTTGATGATTGTTACTTTTGTCTGACAATTATAAAATGATTTTCTTTTAAAACTCGCAAATCCGTAACTTACCCTAACATCGAATCAGTTTCCAAACCAGTGCCTCACGATCCAGTGAAATGTCTAGTTCCAATTCTCCCAGATGAGTGCTCGCTTGATGCAGACAATTCCTCGCAGAGTGAAAATTCAGCAAACCAAACCAGTGGTACTGACTCAGATGATGATTACATTCCGGAGAGTGATGTCATTCACCAAATTTGTAATGCTGAACTATCTGATCTGATACGCGATCTCGCACTGACAAAGGGGCAGGCATAACTGCTTGCTTCACGATTCAAACAGTGGAATCTTTTAGCTCCCGGTACAAGGATATGCCAGTTTCGTTTCTGACACAAAGAGCTCATGCAGTACTTCACTTCTGAGAATGATATATGCTACTGCAACGACGTAAACGGCCTTATGGCCCATCTTGGCCATGAGCATAAACTCAACGACTGGCGTCTCTTCATCGATTCGTCCAAAGCCAGCCTTAAGGCTGTGCTGCTGCATAATGACAATTTATTGCCATCAATTCCTGTTGCCTACTCCACGCAGCTAAAAGAGACATATGACAACATGAGTAAAATTTTAAAGATAATAAAGTACCATGAGTACAATTAGAGAATTTGTAGAGACTTGAAGGTAGTTGCGATTTTCATGGGTTTACAACTTGGTTACACAAAATTTTGTTGTTTCCTGTGCGAATGGAATAGTCGGGACAAAGAAGAACACTATGTGAGAAAGGTTTGGCCCGCCCGGGAACGCATACAGCCTGGTGAAAAAAACGTTTTGCATGAGCCTCTGGTTCGTAAAGAAGACATCATTTTACCACCGTTACACATCAAGTTGGGCCTCATGAAGAATTTCGTAAAAGCATTAGATAAGACGAGCGATGCTTTCCCCTATCTTCGTGCTATGTTCCCACAAATCAGTAATGCAAAAATAAAAGAAGGCATCTTCGTAGGCCCCCAAATTCGGAAGGTGATAGCAGACACACGTTTTGAAGAACTAACTGCAAAGGAACTAGACGCATGGGTGGCTTTCAAATCCGTTGTCGCAGATTTTTTGGGAAATCATAAATCTGTTGACTACATAATAATTGTGAAGCAGTGCATTGATGCCTACAGCAGATTGGGATGTAACATGTCTCTTAAAATCCACTTGCTAGACTCGCATCTCGACTTTTTCCCCGATTGCCTTGGCGAATTCAGTGACGAACACGGAGAACGTTTCCATCCAGAAATCGCCCTAATGGAATCACGCTACCAAGGTCGCTGGAGTACTGCTGTGCTAGCTGATTACTATTGGTTCCTTCAACGTGATGCACCTGAAGCTAAATATCACCGGAAGTCAAGTGCCAAAAAGTATAAGCATTCCTAACTCAGTCGATAAAACTGTTATGTGTACTGTTATTTGTAAGTTATGTTTCGCGTACTACTTTGTGTACTATTTCAGTTACTACAGTTGACAACAATAAAATATATATTGCATTTTTTCATCACAGTTATACCCACTTTGTACTGACTTCAATTTGAAAGTTAAACAGTTTTTCATGCTTTGTTAATCAGAACTCCTAAATTTCGAGTAAAATCTGTAGATTAGCTCAAATTTGAATTTTGTTTTTCTAAGTATTCTGATGTGATACAAACAAATGGGTTACATATTTACAATTAACATACAGAAATGTACCAGAAATGCATAAACTCGCCAGAGAAAGACAAAAAAATTTTTTTTTGTATGTCAGTGTAATCTATATCTTAATACCGGGTGGGCAAGAAATAACGTGAGGTGTTCAGAGCTCGCTAGCGGGAATTCTATTAGACCAAATGCAATACATTTTGGCGTATATACTTAGGGGAACACGCAGTTTCGATTTCGCAAAAAAAAAGTATCAAAAATCGCCATAGGGGGCGCTTATTTCAAGAAAACAATGAATACCTAATTGTCAAATGAACAAATACCGTACAAACCAACTTTAGTAACAACAATAAACAATGTTTTATTTTTAATTACAAATGTGTTTCAATATGACCACCAGTATGCTGTTCCAATAGCTGCATGCGGTACACGACATTTTCTACGGCAGTTCGCAGCATATCTGCATTAATTAGTCTGATATGTAACGTTATTTGATCCTTTAAGGTTGAGAGGTCAGGAACATGTGCTTGATACACAAGGCTTTTCAAATATTCCCATAACCAAAAATCACAAGGGTTAAGATCAGGCGATCTGGGTGGCCATACCATGGGAAATGCACGACTAATTATTCTGTTGTCTGAAAAACGTTCTCGCAAGATCTGCTGCACCTGACGTCCGATGTGCGGTGGCGCACCATCCTGCATAAAAATGGTAGAATCCAGACAACCCTTTTCCTGCAATCGTGGTATCACAAAATTCTCAAGCATATCGGCATACCTGGCAGAATTGACGAACAAGTCACCGGTCCACGGGGACGGATTTCTTCAAAAAAGTACGGGCCGATGATGAAAGAAGCAGTAAAGCCGCACCATACTGTTAGTTTCGGTGAATGCATAGGAGTTGGCAGACACACTTGTGGATTTGATGCAGCCCAAATCCGGCAGTTGTGGGTATTGATATCGCCATTCAAATAAAAATGTGCCTCATCCCGCCATAAAATTTGCCATGGCCATGCATCATCCACTTCCATACGTGCTAAAAATCTCAACGAAAAGTCAGTTCGGGTACGTTCATCTCCAGGAAGCAATTGTTGAACAAGTGTTAGTTTATGGGAATAAAATGTCAATATCTTATGCAATATTTTCCTCACCGTCGAATATGGGATATCTGTTTGACGTGCTATTGCGTGTGCACTGTTGGTACCCTGCACAGTAGTCATCTCCTGTTCCACAACAGCAGTTGCAACTTCTTCAACGTGTTGCTGCCTGATCCGTTTGCGTCCCCGGCCTGGTTGCACTCCTAGAGTTCCGGTAAATTCAAATCGTTCAATCATTTTCCGTATATTAGTTATGCTCATCGGTCCTCTTCGTAACGTTTTCAATCGCCGGAATTCACGAAGGGCAGCACTTGCAATGTCGCTCTTCTGATAAAACAACTTGACTAATAACGCCCGGTCAGGCAGAGTAAGCGTCATCGTCAGGCCATTCGTTCGTGAATGATGGGAAATCCTCAGCCTTGCCTTTTATTGTCATGATTGCTCAACACGGAACGCGCTTATGCAAATGTATTCATTGTTTTCTTGAAATAAGCGCCCCCTATGGCGACTTTTGGTACTTTTTTTTTTTTTGGAGAAACCGAAACTGCATGTTCCACTAAGTATATACACCAAAATGTACTGCATTTGGCCTAATAGAATTCCCGTTAGCGAGCTCTGAACACCTCACGTTATTTCTTGCCCACACGGTATATAAAAATCGCGTGTCACGATGTTCGTTCACGCTAATCTCCGAAACCGCCCAACCGATTTCAATGAAATCTTGTGAATGTGTATGGTTGGTTCTAGCTTGAAAGATAGGATAGTTTTGGACCTGTTTTGGACCGATAGGTGACGCTGTTGTCCATATATTAATGTGGGAGAAGAACGGGAAGCAAAGTGATGCTCTTTTGTTGAAATAAAGATACACCTAGCGATTCTAACAGTCGTAACGTAAAACGTTACTTCTTTTAACCTTAAACCCAGACATCGTCAAAGAAAGTCTCTGCTTTAACCTCTAACCATATATGAAGAGCATTTTTACTTTCGATATGGAAGCGACTAATTGCCTGTCTGCAACTGCTGTCACTACAAGCACGATGGAGATATAATACATCTCCATCGTGAATGAAAGTGAATTTATGCTGCTTTTATAATATTTATAGATGGCACTGGCATTTAGCAAGGTATTGTGGAACGAAAACATGCAGCAATTCCAATCGAAAAGCAGGGATTTAAAGAAGTTAATTCAAAGAAGAAAGTGAAAATAGAATGGAGAGAACAGCCAGGGAGGAGGGACATTATGCAACTACAGAAAAAAACCGCACGTTCATCGTTTCATTTAAACGTTTCCCTGATGATACAATTTTTCTGAAGTGTTCCACGGATATACGAACATAAACAACGTGTAAGTTTAGCTTTTTTGTTTATCGTTTTTTTTATTTAGACTGAATTCGGATTGTCTGCCCGGCCATACGGAATAATTAGTTGAACGTGAATGTGCTATTTTGGCAGCAATTAATTTTGATGTGACGAAATTAGCTTTCAGGTACAACAGTCGTTGCCGGGCAAACTGATGTCTTTCAAAACAATCGACACTGACGATGATGAAAACGAAGCAGTAAATTATCCAGGTGAATTTTCAAATTCACTAGATATGCCAGGAATGCCACCACATAATCTTCGATTGAAGATTGGTTCGCCGAAATTTCTGCTTCGTAATTTAAACCCACCCACATTATGCAACCGCTCACGTTTGCTCATCAAACGGATCACCGGAAATGTTATTGAAGCAACCCTTTTGAACGGGAGAAAACGTACTGTTGCCATGTGTCGACATCAAATGAAACGTCATCAAAACAAAATCTACGATGCACGTTACTTGCGCATGTATTCTATGTATGTCAAATGCATAAAATATCCGATAACAGCGCCACCAGATAAAAGGCGGTCTACATAAAATGCGGTCTAAAAAAAGTGCGGTCTACATAGAAGGTGGTCTGTGGCAGGACAACGTCTGCCCGGGCCCACTAGTATACGTATAAAAATGGATGTTGGTATAAAAGAGATTGATAAACTCCGACATCATTTGACCGATCACCATGAAAGTTGGCACATGTGCTTTTCCATGGAGAAGGTTTTTTTGCTATCCAGTTTACTTCAACTTCCCACTTTAACTCAATTAAGTCCCGGGCGACGCCGGGTTATCAACTAGTTTAGTAATATAAAGTGTGGAAGAAAGGGAAGCAGCTAGTAATTCCTAATGTACCGCAATTTATTGAGAAAATTATGAGGGAAAATCACGACATTCTTACGAGTGGGCATTTGGGAATTCGTGAAAAGGAATTATTGTTTGCCTAAAATGATTAAGCATATAAAAGAGTATTTTAAAACAAGCAGCATGCGTCATAGTAATAAAAATTTAAGAAGTAGGCAGTTCGCTGAATTAAGGCCGATACTTATTGCCAATAACAGATGGGAAATTATTCCATAGGCTTTGTACTTCCTCTACCAAAAACAAACAAAGTCATCATGCACTTCTAATGGTTACCTATAAGCTAACCAAGAGAGCTAGAATAGCCACTGAGGAATCAGCTAAACTGCTATTCGAAAAAGTTTTCAAGATACAGATTTTCAATTATTATTATTATTATTATTATTATTATTATTATTATATCTGATAAAGATATCAGATTTACCTCTGTTACATGGCAACACTTATGTAAAATATTGAGGATCAATAATCGTCAATCAAATCCTTACCATCCACAGACGGATGGTCAGTCCAAAAGGGCTAATCAGTCAGTGATACAGATAGGAGATATATCAACACAGATAGAAACAATTGGGATGAGTTTCTTGGGACAGCAGAAATCACAATTGTTTAATCAGAAAAAAAGGCAAGGTAGGAAGAAAACGTTTCTTGAGATATTTTGTTCTTTTTCTGAAAAAAGGGTATTGCGAGGTTACCACTCAAGTGAAAATTTCGTTTAGAAGGAAAGCCAAAAATAATAGTTTCCACGTATCGTTTTTGAGAAGATTTTTTGAATGGAAGAAGAGAAATTTGCCCGGGCCGATTATACTAGATCCTGAGTTCCAAGATGTTTACAAGGTCCAAAAACTACTTGATGTCCGGGGCAAAAAGCCCAACTGAAAATTCCAAGTAAGATGGAAAGGATGTATTGAGACATGGGAACCAGAAGCAAATTTACACCAATGTCGCACTCTTATTATTCAGTGTTTCAAACAACAGAAGGAGGGCAGTGAAAAGCCAACAGATGTTCAGAGGATAAAAAGAAGAGAGTCATCGACTACAGAATTATCCACGACCAATAATAATAGATCAGTTTTCAAAAGTAATTCATCCAATCATCGATAACAGCAGGGGAATGTGTCAGGAAAATTGGAGGCGATCGAGGAGAAGCACTGGGAGAGGTGGTTGCGTCGGAAACTCATTGCAAGAGCAAGAGGGATGACAGCCAATGGGAAATGAAGAATGGCAACTGAAACGAGGAGCATCGCCGTTTTCAAGAGAGAAGAGAGATTTTGGAAGGCAAAGGATGAGGCCAGAAAAAGAACAAGAAGAGACGGAACGTAGAATCCGGAATTTATGGAATATTAATTTAGAACAAAAAAATTAAGCCTCCCGAGGAAGGTATAGGAAAGTAGCAGAAACCCTGAGTTCATCTATTTTTTTTACCCCTTCTTATGCACTTTTTAACCCTCCAATTTTTTTTCATCTAAATTTATTTTCTTGAACTTAGTATTTAGAAAATATAAATGAACCCTATCTTCTTTCTCGTCGTTTTCGATAGAATGATATATCACACGCCATATATTGCCATAGTTCCAAAAACCAAGTGACTGCCACACCAACAACTCCGACCGCACTGGGATAATTTAGCCGAAACTTCATAGGAATGTAAATTTTGCCTAGAGGAATATGCATATCTAATTTCACTCCCTTACATATCTAAATAACACAACGATTACTTGGTCCTGACTAACTCCCACCCCCGTAATTCCGACCCCAGTGGTCCAATCAAAACAAAACTAAATAGAAAAGACTAAATAGCGCACTGAAGCGCGCTCAGGTAGAGACTAAATAGAGACTAAACTAAGTAGTATTCAAGCCCATAATAATAAGCTACATACCGAATTTCAACCTTCTACCTCAAAAAATGCAGAAATTATGAAGGGGATAGACGGACTAATGGACATTGAGAAACCAGTAAGTAGCTCTACTCTTCTGCTACTTAATAATTAGATATAGAAATTAGATCATCAACTGTACATCAATTGATACAGCCATATTTATTTGGCTATGGATGAAGCTATTATCTTATGTTCAAGAATTGGGAATGGAATAGGGAATTAGAAAGGATTATCAGTTAAATAATATTTCGAATATTATTTTTTCTACTTTAATTAAAAGAGACTTAAAATTTGAACAAGTCACCTTTGGAGAGAGGTATACTATTTCTTTTTCGATTAGCACAATGAAATAAGGATCGGATAGAAAGAGGACAGGAAACAGCAAGACAGAATTATCAACGAAATTGGGCGTTGGACCCGCGCGAAGGACGACGATGAACACTGTAGACAACTCTTTAGATATCAACAAAATTTGATTGACAGGTAAAATATAAAAATATAATGTCAGATGACCAAAAATTAACATCTTGATTGGCTGAAGTTTGAAATTGTTATCGAGGTACCTGAGAAAAAGCAGAAATTAGTAGTAGTGGTTATGTCTTGTTAGTAGCCAGATGTTGGTTACTCTGCTCTACGTTTTAGATTAATTCAGACTTCGTTTTGTGTATCTTCGGATCACAATGCGAGAAATTTCAAATTATGTAGGATTATGGATTTTCTTATTTTTATGTGTAATACACGTCACACATTTCCTGATGTTCCTCATGCATTTAAAGATTTTTTTTAAGAAATCTTATTATAAATTATATGAAAAACGAGCACAGCAGTGACACAGGGTACAGCTATAAGGAGTTAAAGGCAGCTTCAATTCCGAACGAAGATTTGGACCAACTCTTACAAAGTTTACAAAACCGCGAAGTACTTAAGAGATCGGGGCACCACATCTGCATGAATGTCCCGGCCATGATGCCAGGTTTCAAGCCGGCCATGATGCCCGTCATCAAATAGTTGAGGCACGTCGGCAGGAGAATGCTGATGGGGCTCGAAGAAGGGAGGATGGGGCTCGAAGAAGGGCGGATGTTGCTCCTGATGGTGATATCCCTCCTGATGATGATGTTGCTCGTGCATTTTAAGATTTTTTAAGAAATCGTATTATAAATTATATGAAAAACAAGCACAGTGTTACAGGGTATATTTATAAGGAGTTGAAGGCAGTTTAAATTCCGGCGAAGATTTGGACCAAATCTTACAAAGTTTAGAAAATCGTGAAGTTCTTAAACGTCGGGGCACCCTATCTACTTCGATGAAAAAGCACTCGAAGAACAGTGATTTCCATGCCAAAGCCCACTATAATAATACAGTGGGCTTTTCCAACACCACCTCCACTCAAAGCCTAAGCACGCTTCAGTGACGTCATCAGGCGAAGTCAAGCAAAGAAAAAAGAACGCACTGCTGCCACTCCAATTCTCGGCGTTTCGTTTTTTATGAACGATCGATATATCACAAATTAAATGTAATAAACAGTTTATGAATTGGAAATTTTAAAAAAAAACTGCTTCAGTCTTCTCCACCAGTTAAGGAATTTATAAAATACAAAGGCTTTACCAGATGTTTTAATGTAACAATCAATAAAAACCAGATTCATCAAATATCAGTTGCTAAAAGTCGGGGACAAACTCCAAGGCTGTGGCTATCCATATATGAAATTTGAAGGCAAAAGAAGTAAACTTGCTGCTGTCAAACGATGGAGTCGAGTCAAATATTATGCAGTCGCAGTCTCTTCCTCTCCAACAATTGCTGGGCGCCTGGCCAAAGCGTGCAACAATAGTCACAAGTAGAATACGCAAACAATGTTGAAGATAAAAAATAAGATTACTATCAAAGCCTAATCAAATTTACAATAATACAAATGAGAAAATAAAGAAACAATGCAAAATTGCAACCATGTGGGGTGAAGGGATTAAATCAAAATGTTTTCGCCCCACATATCTCTTCCACAAAAACAAATATTATATAAAAAAATATTATGTGTAATATACAATAAACCACTGGGTAACCTAAGATGTCATAATTTAATCTTTTCACAAAAGAAAATCAAAGTTATGATTAAAAAAAACGTTTATATAATAATTGTCCTAATGTCATGCGTTTGGTCGGGCACGGCCGGTAAATCACAAGCGAAGTCATCGCGTTATCGACCGGGCATGGCCGGGAAACCTCGAGCTGCCGGTAAAAAGCAAAAATGCCGGCAGAAAACGAAGAAGACTCACCAGTAGCCAGCACCTACAAAAGCGAGTAGAATCGCCGGCAACTAAAGAAATTGCAGGCAACCTTTCTCATTGGCCCTGCATATTCCCATGGCTAATAAGCTCAGTAACTCGGGACAATAATATCATTTCATCAGAAAGAGTTTTATGGAGCCAACGAATGTAGAGAAAGAGTTCCCGTAGCGATAAGAAAGCGTTAGGACCGATCGAATTTCTTGCGTTTCTGTTTAGTTAATTTTTTTTGTGCTGAACATCGATTAAGACTGTGCATCAATTTTTTCACAAGTCAGCTGTGAGTGCTTGTGTGAGATTTTGTTGGTGAGTGACTCTCCCCCCGATGATCTCCAGGGGAGGTTTCACCCCCCCACCCCCGAACTTTAACAACTTTTCAATCACATCACCATGGTAAATCCCGTACTTCCATCTGGTGATCCCGCTGTTTAAGTTGTCCAGAGATTATCCCCGGCCATGCCGAGGATGCTCTGCCGACAACGCAACGTGGCAGACAGGATTGTGTCTGTCGAATTCATTAAGGTTGGACAAACTACCGTCCACCTAGTTTATGGTGAACCTAGCTATCTTCCCATTCTTATCCAGGGCGCTTCGCCGCTGATGGCTGAGAAATACAGGATGAATACAAAAGTCTGAACCCCCCCCCTTTTATTTTTTGAACCGAAGCAGATATGTCAATTTTGATGACTCCAATGAATAGGAAGTTGTGGGTGGCCTATCCCATGGTGCACTTTTCATCATCCAAAATATGCAAATTAGGACACATTCAAAATTTATCTCAAAAACCGTAAGGGATAGAGAAAAAAACCCAATTGCAAACTTGTTCAGCATAAAAAAACAAACAAAACAAAAAATCATCCAAATCGGACCAACCAATCACCCACAATCACGTGGTTAACTGTTCGTAATTTTGGAATTGTAGCTTACAAACAGTCACACTGCACCAGGAAAACTGAATGTTGATATTTCCACCATGTAAAGCATGCAAATCAAAAAATTAACATAAATTACCATACTCACATTCACTTTCATGCGGAAAAGCAAATAAAAGGCATGTTTCAGCACACAGAAGATAAAACAATTCCAGGATGGCAAGCTACACTGTTTCGGAAATGGTCAACATGATCTTCTGCTTCGGAGAGGCAAGGAGAAACCTACATGCTGCTGTTAGATTGTATCGAGACAGATACCCTAACGAACGCCATCCATCTCGTCAAACAATGCGTCACATTATTCAAAGATTCGAGGCTACAGGGAATGTTAATGCAGAACGAGGACGACCAAGGGCACAAGGTGACGAGGATACAGCAACAATAGTTCTGGCTGCAGTTGCTGCAAATCCCCACACAAGCAGCAGAGCAATTGCTGCAGATGTTGGGTGCCATCAGAGAACTGTTCTCAACATTCTACACGCACATCATTTTCACCATCATCATACCATATTCATTGTCACAAGCAGTTCTCTCAGTTTCCTTGAGGTGTTCCTGAGCTGCTGAACGTTGGAACAATTGCTTCCGAAAAGTACTTCCAGAATCAGGTCGTATATTTTCAATCTTTCATTGTTGTGGTTAAAGAGTTTATTTTTACTATTAAGTTTTGCAAAAGAAAGATTATTCCGAAAATAAGTCTAAATTAATGACCAATTCCATCAATAAATAATATAGGAAAAATATTCATTCTAAAATAGGTTTAATCTGGGCACTAAGACAAAATGTGATCTTCCAGAATTGGTTTGATCCTGGTTTAATCAAGGATCTTTCGGTAATAATTAACAATTTTGGAACATTTAATCTAAATCCATATGGATCTGATCCTCTTTCAACAAGACCAGAACCAAGTAGCCAGAATAGCGATGAATGGAGTAAAGAGGCCAAAGGTCAAATTTGACGTGAGAATCAGATTGCGCCTGTATTATTAACAGATTATTGCCAATTTTAATATATTTGCAGATATTTGGGTGCAGATAAAATTAAGTGAATTCATTTCAAAGTAAATACCCTGTGCACAGTAGAGTATGATGTAGGCATTCGAAAAACATTTCTATTATTGCAATGCAGAAACGGAACGATTTATCAGACGTTTAAAAAGAAATAATTATTGGCTTTCGTGCCAACGGTGGTAGCATTTCAGAAACTGCAGAGTTTGTGAACTGTTCGCGTGCTGCTCTGCATAGCAAAATAGCACTAGAGAAAATAAGCCTACGTGGTAATTGTGGTACGGATGAACCATAGATGAAAAACGGGAACAACGGCTGCGCTGGAGCGTTCCGGCGAATCGACGTGCTACAATGGCGCAACCTACTGCCCAAATGAACCATGGGGCTGCCGCAAGTGTGTTTAGAAAGACAGTTCAACGAATGTTACTGCGTATGGGGCTCCGCAGTAAACGGATGGTGACATCATCTATGCTAACGACTGTGCATCGGCAGAAGAAGCTGGAATTTCCACGGCAGTACCGACACTGGACATTAGTTGATTGGCAAAAGGTTGCCTTCTCTGCTGAATCTGTTTGTTTCTTCATCGGACGAATGGACGTTGGCGCATACGGAGAGAAACATCAGACAACAAACACCATTCAACCATTTGTGGACGGCAACAAGCTTGCGGAGGCAGCGTTGTGTTCTGGGGAATGTTTTCGTGCCATTCTCTGAGTACACTCATTATTGTGGATGGCAATATGATTCGATTAATGTATTACTGACAATGTAAAGCCAAACATTGTCAAGGTTTTTCCTGGGCATCTTCCAGCACGACAATGTGACATCTCATACCGCTGGAATTTTATGTGAGCGGTTAGAAGAGCACGAGGAATACTTTATTGTACTTCCCAAGCCCCCAAATTCTTCGGAATTAAACCTAATTAAGCATCTATGGGACTAACTCTTTCGGATTATCCAAGTGAATGCTCCAGCTCACACCCTCAACTGAACTGTAGTCAGCATCGCTCAACATCTCTGTGAACATTTTCTATCACCTCACTGAGTCTCTCCTAGCCCATTTAGACGCTGTCAGAGCTGCATAGATTGGTTATTCCGGATATTAACAGATGTTATATTAAAATGACTCGACCGTTTTTGTACATAGGGTGCTTTTGAAAAGGATGTCGTGAGATATATAGAAATGTTTTGCACCTTAAAATAAACACAAGTTTCCTCATACGTTTTGTCGAAATTGCATTCCTTAAATGAGTAAACAGCTCGTCAAGTTGGGTTAAACTCCGCCCATAACGTAAATAAAACTCCGCGCATGAAAAAAGTAAACACCACCACGTATTCTATTAATAGGTTTCTGCGTACTACCTGTGCACTAAGGTGTTGGCCCGAATTCAACCACTCTCTGTATCTCTCGATCATTTATCAACTTGCAAGTCTACCCTAAATTGTGGACAAGTTCATTTCTGAGATCTAGTAATTACGAATCTTTCAGTGGGATGTGATTAATAAGTGTAAGTCTGTTTGTTTCAAAATTATTGAATTAGAAACTGAGTATATTTTCGGATCCCTCTGTATAATAAGATGATGCAGATGAAGATCAACTGAGGACAGAATAATAGGAACACCTTTTGATTTAGACGTTTTGTCGAATATCAAGAAACATACTTGGGAATAATCCTGAAACTTCAGGGATATACTGGACATGTTACACCTCATATACTATATACCCAAAAGTAATCGGACATTTTCGATTTTATACGTTTTGTCGAATATCTGACGAATTATCCTTCACTATACCTTCATATTATCGTAAGGAGAAGAAGTTGATACGCGTGTCCGGTCCAAAATAAAAATTTGAAGAGAACTCCTTATCGTTTTGTTTATTTTCGAGAGCAACTGAAATTCAACTCATTCTATCGGCGATATCTTTCTGAATTTTCACGATATTTGCTTGGAACTTTTTATAAGAGTAGCTCTATTATTTGGCTAAGAAGTTATGTAAAAGACATTTTGGTAAATCTTGCGTATTCGCATTTAAACATTTAGTTGTAGCGTCCCCACCCCCACTATGTATATCATATAGTCGTCAGACTTATTGTCCTTCGTTCGAAGTGGGTGAGCGCTAAGGGTTCGGGACCGATAATTGGAAATAAAACCTACTACCATTGTGATTAGGTACCTTTAATTTATTTGGTTTAATAATCTTACATAAACCACAACCCACATTCCTCTTATCATACTAAAACTCACTACGACTAATGGGCCCATGAAGTTTGCATGCTGCTAAATAAAATAAGTTAATATATTCTTAATTAACCCCCAGCGACTTAGCCCAGCAAAGCCGGCACCTTGGCTCACTAGATTCAGAGACAATTGACCACTGTAGGTTTGGGTGTGAAGATATCTATACTGCTAGCGATTTGGGATTGCTCTGCCCATTCATGTCCCGAAACAAATATTCCGAAAAATTAGCACTCGAAAGCGCAACGTCACTCCTTTATTATTGCAACTAAAGGGGGGAGAGACAGTGACCCCTCTTGGGCACTCATGAATGGGAGATGGTTACCCACTGGCAGTATCGATCATTCGGCTATCCATATTTAGCATCGTGAGTGCATGTGCCAGGTTCGCTAGTCAGCTTAAAACTAAATATATCTTGCTTTTCCCAACCATAAGTCTATCAATAACTAGTACAAAGTGCTTAAAAAAATTTCTATTATTTTTGGAGAATAGTCTTTTATCGGCTTGCCGTGTGCTCGGAAATCTATTATCTCGAACACATTCAGTTCAGTCTGCTTAAAGATCTGCACAGGTGTGACAACTGTTAATCCTCTTCTCAAAGTCGGGGCTCCTACTGCATTGGTATATCTGTTACGCTCCTCACAGTTGAGTTTAAATTGAACACTAAAGTTTAGCAACTACATTGGGACGAACTCACCAAAATCTTCGCATGTAGCCACCCTAGTTATCCTTCCTTCTAATAATCTGCTCCATGGATACTACTCCGTTCAGCGTGACCACTGTCCTTGGCTGGCTCGCACGGCTCATCATTCGTGGTTCCACGGGCGTTCTCGTTCCTCAGTCTGTTTCGCTCCGATATAGCCATATGCCGTGGATCAAAATGAAAAGGCACATTGAACAATGATTAACTATGTCAAAGAAAATAATGTCAATTAGAGCATTTGAAAGGGAATACTTATGCAATGTCGTCCAGCTGCTACGAAAATGCCGTCGTATATTCTTCTTTCCGAACCTTCATTAAATTTCTTTACAATATCGGAGTGACTTCTTGAGGCTGCTTATGTGAACGTTCCGTTTTCAGAAATAGAATGGTTCCATTACGAGTCGTTATGCTCTGGACTATTCTTTATCACTTATATTTCCAAAGCTTCCTTGATCAACCAGTATATCGAGAGGAACACCAAAGACAAAAAAACTTCATAATCATCAAAAAAACAAATTTTTTTTTTCAACAAAAGCGTTGACACGATCATCGTTTTCTCCGAAAACGATCTCAACAATCCCCCGTTGGAAGCTGAGCTATATTCCGGGAAAGCATCCCAACAATTCCCAGTCCCAACAGAAGACCATTGTCGATCGCTCACGGCCTTAACCCCTCAACCAACAATAACGATAACTTAATTAAACGCTAAACAATCACACTCATACAACGACACAGACTTAATAAAACAACAGTAAATAAAATAAAACGACAAATACCCTGATTATGAACGCACCCACTCCCATTTAAACGAACAAACGTGACTTCTTCTTAACCTGAACGTCACATAGTAAAAATGCTCATATTTCATCAACAGTTTAATATTTTTATTTTCTGATTGCAAGTTGTTGTCTCTACTATAGATTGTCAATTTCCTGAAAAATGCATTGTATTGAGTTGAAAACCCTGCATGTTATAAACAAAAAACTTACGAAAACATTTCGATTTTTTTTTAAGAAACCTTTATAACTCCATGAATATACGCGCTATTGTTAAATAAAAGAAGCCTCCTAATGGACACAGATAAATAAAAGAAGCCTCCTAATCATACGCTACAGCTTCAACGCATTTCAAGCATTATTTTTTACAGGTTATCCAAACATTATTTTTTTGGTTCACTTTGTTGCTGGTCCCCCTATTCGCCTTCGGGACAAAACCTTCGCTGAAATATATGAGGTGTAACATGCTCTTTCCACCCCTGAAGTTTCAGAATAATTCGTCAAGTATTTTTCTAGACATTCCACAAAAAGTCTGAAATTGAAAGTGTCCGAATACTTTTGGGTAGATAGTGTATATTTCAGCGAAAGATTTGTCCCAAAGGCAAATAGGGGACCAGTAACAAATTGAACAAAAAAATATTTGGGACTCCCTGTAAAAATATTGTTTGAAATGCGTTGTAGCTTTAGCATATGATTAGGAGGCTTCTTTTACTTATCTGTGCTCTTTTGTATGAAAATAGCACGTATATTCATGAGATATAAAAAAAAAAGAAATTTTTCAAAGTTTTTTGCTTATAATATGCAGGGTTTTCAACCCAATGCAATGTCATTTTCAGGAAACATGACAAACTATAGTAGGAACAACACCATGCAATCAGAATATTAAAATATTAATATTTGATGGATTATGAGCATTTTTACTAAATAATGTTTATCTCCGCATGCGCAAGCGTTACCAAAATATTTTTTGCATAATTTATTAGCCAAATGTATAGAGCTACTTTTATAAAAAGCCGAAGCAAATATCGTGAAAATTTAATGATAGAATGAGTTGAGTTTCAGTTCTCAAAATTAAACAAAACTATAAGGGGCTTTCTCCAACTGTTTATTTTTGGACCGAACACCAGTATCAACTTCAATCCCATCATCATGAGGAATGTTTGTATAGAGACAAGAGACATGAAGAGTGCATAGGAAGACGTTCTTGAAATCATGTTAGTAGGATCGGAGGTTAGTATCTTGTATGACGTGATATCAGAGAGTTGTCTGTTAACTTCATTAATATAGTCAGAGGTGTTCATGACAACAATAGGTCCCCCTTTATCTGTGGGCTTAAATGTTGTGTCAGGGTTAATGCTAAGGCGTTTGATGCAAAGAAATTCATTATTGGTGAGGTTAGGAGGAGGTTTTTTAATATTTTTAGTGATGAAGAGGATATCATTTCGTATGGACTTGATGTAAACTTCAAGCTCAGGATTCATAGCATGAGGAGGGGTCCATCGCTAGGAATATGGAAGGTTGAGATGGTGGCGGGAGTAGAATTGGAAGGATTCACGCAAAAGTACAGACGGGATCTGAGGGCACGGCTGAAGTTATCGGAGAAAATATATTATTGACAACTCTCCTCTTCTCCATTGTATTCTATCAGATCCACCAACAGTTTCTTTTAAACGGACATCTAATTTTAAAGATATTCTGATCCATGCTGCTATCACTAAACCACGCGCTTCTAACCTTGCAATGAAAAACGTTGTGGCATTTGCCATTTTCTTAACCTTGCCACCTCCATTCCCAGCAATGTTTCCTCCTTTACTCTCAAGAATAACCAGCACCTGACCTGCATTTCTCACAATCTTATATATCTGTTACATTGCCAATTATGCCAGAAGCAGTATGCTGGAGTGTCGGGTAATACCATACGCACCAGATTCCCCAGACTTAAGTTCGACATCCTGAGCAATGCTGTCGCTGAACACTTTAATTTCCCTGGGCACTCTTTACAGGACGTCAGCCTTTATATTCTTCACAATAACTTCCATTACGAAAAAGAAAGAAAGCAATTAGAGTGTCACGGCTTTCCTGTTAAGCCTCTGTGTAAGTGAAAGCAGAGTAAAAGGGAGGACGTTTTATATTTAAACAATAAATAATTTAATTATTCAAGGAAAAAAGAATTGTACACAGAAGTTAATTTAAGGCTGTGAAGGTACTTAATTCCCCAAATAAATATCACACTCAGTAATAAATTCTAAAATTTATAAATAAATAAAATTTTCTACGCCGCCTAAACTTTAAACGGTGACATCGAATGCGCCTATCTCAAGGGCATCTTCTTCAGAACCATGAGAACGGTCCGTAGCCCACCATGAGGAGGGTGGGGACTCCATCCTAATTCAAAATATATAAAAATGGAGCATTGTCAGAAACCAAGGCGACATTAGAAATATAGACTTTGTGCCCAAAATTACTGATAGGTACGAGGGGAAGTGAGTCAGTAAGTAATAAATGGATACAGAAATGAAACAAATATAATAGCTGGTAAATGAGCACTAGTTGTATAGACCCCCGGTATAAAACTACGAATACTTACTTTGCAATATTCTAATCGTTGCGTCGGACTATACTATCGTCCTACTTTACCAATGTCAACCGTGGCGGACAACACATACAGTAGCGCTCAAAAGTATGCGAACAACAATGTTTTTAGCTATAACTTTTTCTGTTTATGGATTAGCATAATGAAATCCAAATGTTGTGGATCGTGGTCTTTCGGTTTCTTAGATCGAGTAACCGTGCCTCTTGCTTGAAAAGGTTCCCAGAGTTCCGTCACTGCCTTTTTGCTCACATTGAACTACTTGGCGACTCCACGATGACTTCTTCCTCCTGTACAGCACGTACAATTAAATTCTTCACAGGAGATGACAAATAACGGCGGCTCATGTTTTATACGTGTCGTTGGAAACAACGTATGCAAAATAGGAAGCTTGTGATGCTCCGTTGGGCAGTGGCATTTAATCCGGAGCTCTTATATCCGGATCCAACTGTATCATTCCCAACCTCTTTTATAGTTTCTGTCATTTTAATTCTGTATGTGTTATCGCATTTTTCTCGCCGCCCTCTTATCTCGTATTTGT
>JAHWFO010002604.1:0-16400 GCA_023313115.1 Rhysida immarginata
CCGCGACCCTAACGGATAAGCGGGTTTGAAAAGTAAGTAAGTAAGTATAAAATGACGATGCAGTGACAGGCGATAAATAAGGAAGCTTCTATTGAAAAGGAGGAAAAGAAGTCACACGTGTCACCCTTGAACTCCCTATCAAACATCCAAACGACTAGCAAAAAATTTTGTGCCTGGAAAGGAAAGAGAAAAAAGGAGTATTGGTCACAGAAACTCTGGAGCTAAAATAGATAAAACTTTATGGGCATTGGAAACATCGGAAAAACGGGTGTTTCGAATATACCAAGAGGGTATAAGAGGAGGGTATACGTCAAGGGCAAGAAAAACTTGGGTTTAAAGTATCCAGTGATGTTTCCCGGTGGTGAAGATGGATACCAAGAGGTAAATAAAGTCCCGGTATATCATCTAGAATTCCTGTTTTTCGTAGTTTTCTTAGAATATATAGCCCCTTCGTTCTGTGTGGTATTGATTGGGTTATTATTTAACCAATTTGGTTTTATAATTTAACTTCTAGAGATTGTTCTGCTTACCTGCAAGTATATATTTCCTCTGCTAGTTTATCAATAATTATATTTTTTTACGAAATCTGAGGTAGACACTGACTTTCCTCATGTTTTGAAGGTCATGTATGCGAAATTTTATCAAGATCGGAATGAAACTGTTGATTTGTATAAAAAACAAACAAACATCCTTCTTTATATATATAGAACTAGCAGAGGACCCGTCGTAGCCCGGGATAATTACGGTTGTAGGTAAACAGAACAAACTAAAAAAGCTAAATTAATCCTCCAATTTTTTTAAATAATCACTCAATCACTACAATATAAAGCGAAAGGACTATCCTTTCGAAGAAAAATCCGAAAGACAGGAATTTACCTCTTCACTGAAAAAATCCATTCTAGGTGATATACCGGGACTTGATTTACCAAATGTTTTTTAAACGTTTTTTAAAGGCTCACAATGGATGGACCTCTCCCAGGATGCCTTCTAGTCTAAATAATTTTTAACTCATGTAATCTTACTTTAGATGTACACTTGATGTTGATGCAATTTCCTTTCTTCTTTCGATGTCTTGAAGCAGAATTGGCCATTCATCAGTTTGTGTAGTCTGGCGGTCGCCGATTCTTCTATTTACTTGCTTACCATTTGCTATATAAAGCACGGAGCCAAAGGAGTGCTTCCTCTATCGTCTGTCACTCTTTCTCAAATGTCTGCTAACTAATTATCTCTAGTTACTGATCATTTTAAAAGATTTTCAAGAAATTTTTAAGTACTAAAAATTCTCTTTTCTAAGAAAAGCCTGAATAACAGAAATTCTATGCATTGAATTCTATATTGCACAAACTTTGCCTTGCATTGTTGGTCATGAGATATTTCTCATTAATATGCCCTGCCATAACCATGAATATCAATTTTTTATCAATAATTATTATTTTTTCGAAATCGGAGGTAGTCAGTGACCTTCCTCATGCTTTGAAGGTCATGCATGCGAAATTTCATCAAGATCGGAATAAAAATGTAGATTTGTATAAAAAACAAACAAACAAATAAACAAATCCACAAACAAACCCACAAACAAACATCATTCTTTGTATATATAGAAAGACTAGCAGAGGACCCGGGATAATTACGCTTGTAGGTAAACAGAACAACCTCCACATTGGTTAAATAATATCTGAATCACTACAATATAGAGCGAAGGGACTATCCATTCTAAGAAAAATCCGAAAGACAGGAATTCACCTCCTCACTGAAAAAAATCCACTCTTGATATGCACCACCTTTGCCTTATCGAGAGTGACTGTCCTATCTATATCGTCTATTATATCCATTTCCGGTTCATTGTTAATAATTCTTTGGAAAGAACTTTCTATCATTGCATCATCATTTTATGTTCATTGTTATAATTATTTGAATAATTTTGTGCTCATTCGCATTGGTGAAATGCGAATTGAGACCATTGTTGATGCGAACACGACGGGCCTATTGTTCCACAAACTTTGCCTTGCATTGTTGGTCATGAGATATATATTGGTTGGTCCGTGCAGAGTGTTTGTGAATTGCGTGTTGATACTATTGTTGATACATATTGTTGCACAAACTTTACCTTGCATTGTTGGTCATGAGATATTTCTAATTAATATGCCCTTTCATAACCATGAATATCGATTTTTTATCGATAATTATTATTTTTCCGAAATCTGAGGTAGACAGTTACCTTCCTCATGGTTTGAGGGTCAAGTATGCAAAATTTCATCAAGATCGGAATAAAACTGTAGATTTGCATAAGAAATAAACAAACAAACCCACAAACATCCTTCTTTATATATATAGAAGATATATATATAAGGAAGGGTGTTTGTTTGTGGGTTTGTTTGTGGGTTTGTTTGTTTGTTTGTTTTTTATACAAATCTACAGTTTTATTCCGATCTTGATAAAATTTCACATACATGACTTTCAAAACATGAGGAAGGTCACTGTCTACCTCAGATTTCGAAAAAATAATAATTATTGATAAAAAATCGATATTTATTGTTATGGCAGGGCATACTAATGAGAAATATCTCATGACCAACAATGCAAGACAAAGATTTTGCAACAATAAGTAACAACAATGGTATCAACACGCAATTCACAAACACTATGCAAGGATCAACAACATATGTGTCATGACCAAGAATGGAAGGAAAAATTTGTGCAATATAGAGTTCAATGCAAAGAATTCCTGTTATTCAGGCTTTTCTTAGAAAAGAGAATTCTTAGTACTTAACAATTTCTTAAAATTCTTAAAAATGATCAGTAACTGGAGATAGAGAAAGCACTCTTTTAGCTCCGTGCTCTATTGAGCAAATGTAAGCAAGTAAATAGAAAAATCGGCGACTGCTAGACTATACAAAGTGATGAATGGCCAATTTTTGCTTCAAGACATCGAAAGAAGAAAGGAAATTGCAACAACTTTAAGTGTACATCTAAAGTAAGATTACGTGAGTAAAAAATTATTTAGACAAGAAGGCATTCTTGGGGAGGTCCATCCATTGTGAGCCTTTAAAAATATTTTTTTTCCGGTAAATCAAGTCCCGGTATATCAACTAGAATGGCTTTTTTAGTGAAGAGGTAAATTCCTGTGTTTCGGATTTTTCTTAGAATGGATAATCCCTTCGCTCTATATTGTAGTGATTGAGTTATTATTTAAACCAATTTGGAGGTTTAATTTAGCTTTTTGAGGGTGTTCTTTTTACCTACATGCGTAATTATCCCGGGATACGCCGGGTCCTCTGCTAGTACATATATACGGACGGAGATTTCTTCATTTTTTTTTCTCAAAATTTTAACATTAATTTTCGAAATGTAAGTTTTTAGTAGATTGCAAAAAAAACGAACACATATGCCCTCACTCTTAGTAACTGGTGGGCCAATATAGAAAAAGAACCACTTTTTTTAAAGAAATTCCATTTGGAATTTTAGGTTATTTTCAAGTCATTTAATTAGAATCAGTATTGTCTATAACTCGGTTGCTTACATTTTCAGGAATGTAGTAAAGCTGAAAATTGCAGACTTTATTTAAATTCTTTTTTTTAATACTGATATATCTCTGAATTTTGTTTTTTCAGAACACTGAATGATTTTGGTGATTTTTTAAAATATCTAAAGTATCTAACTTGTTAAATTTTTTCTTCAAGTTGAACAATGCTTTGAGAAAATTTTGAATGAAAATGATTTTAACAATTTGATTGCTACATCTTCTGAAATTTTTGAATATTTCCTAATTCTGAGAATTTCCAATTATTTGGGGGTCTAGCAGACAACATGGAGAACTTAGTTTGCCTCATTTCATTTTATATTACTAAACAAGATTCTATTCCTCAGCTAAAGAAATCAGAATGAATCTGTCCAATTCTGCGAAAACCTGAAAATTGCAATACAGGTTTTAATTTAAACCTGTAATTTATTTTCAAAATAATGTCTAAATTTCAATAAACTTGTTTATTATGTTAAATTTCTTTTCAGAATTTTTAAAATATTTTTGTATATAATGTACAAATTATGTGTAATTATTTTTAATAAATTTTAAATTGCATTCATTAACTGTAAATGAAATTTTTTAAATATACATATATCTAATTGTTAAATTTTTATTAGTCATATCCGCTGGTCATATCTTATTTAAATGGAGATGGTCTTTATTAATTTTGCCTATTTGAAATTTATAAATGAATAATATAATATGATTAAAAAAATAAAAATAACTACTCTAAGATCAAGGACTCCATTTATTTCTTTAAATAAAAGATTTCGAATCTTGCATTAAGTAATTAAGTTAAGCTCTAACACTGTAGAGCATTCGTTTTTTTGTTTCAATCATCGATAAAGATAATGGTGCCCTCAAGCCGTGACCGCCATGAACTAAGGCGTGCTTCTAATTTTTCTTTACTATTATGGCGTTGTTGAATCTGTAGACGAAGACAGCAGTCGACCGTTCGTCGTGAAAACGGATGCATGAATCTCCCAACTGATTTCATCATTTTTTATTAAGTAAAGGCCTTTTACAGGGCCTCATTTCTTTTAGAAAGACAATGTCAAAATAAAAATTTAACCTAAAATATAAAAACGCCTACTACAAATATTCATTTATTCAACTTTACACAGTTTTAACTATAAAATATTTAAGATAAGACAATGTATCCTAATAATAATAATAATAATAATAATAATAATAATAATAATAATTACGAATGTCTCTAACCATCATAGAGGAGAAAAGGATAGAGAACCTATTTGCCTGCGCATGGTTTCAGATGCGAAATAGGTAACACTTTGCACCCTTTTAACTGTGATATAAATACGGATGAGAGCGAGGCGGCGCTATTTACAATACGAAGACCGTGTCCTAAGGTGAGGTTGAGGAATGTAATTCTAGATTAGAGGAATTGTTGTTGTGTAATGTTATAGTTGTACCGCAAGATTTAGAGCCCTGAGTGGAATGCTCGATTAACAGAATAAGGGAAGTACGGCTCTTGTTCAAGACCATTGTTGAAACGATGAATTATTTCATATTGTTGGATTTTCGCTGTCGCATTTTTTTCAGAGCAATAATTAAATTGAATTGTTATTTTACAAGATATTTATTTTATTAATTTATGTATTTATGTTATTTATTCATTTAGTCTAGTTTATTTAATTAATTAATTATTCGCTTTATTTATTAAAGTTTATTTTTTGTATTTATTTATCATATAATTAATGTATTCTTATATTAGTTATATTATTTTATTTATTTAATTTATTTTTATTTATCCACTTCAATCATAATTTTTTCATTTTATTTACACATTAATTTTTATAGCTTTTTCATTGAAATGCAAAATTGCCGCAACGCTGCTCTTGCGACTATATATCAACTTTGGATTCAAATGTTTTTGTTTCATCTTTGGATTTTATGGTGTCTATTCATTAATAAAAATAGACTTATTAAATTAATCACACAATTATAAATAATTTTTTGAATTTATCTTATTTTTATCTTAACAAATTAGTTTAAAAATAAAATCGTAAATCCGGTATGAAATATTATAATATACGAATCCTTCTTTTAAAAATAACATGAATTTAGCTTGATTTTAGAAATATCATATTTAACATAATTTTAAAGTAACATGCATTTAACATAATCGAAAATTAATGAAACAGTTTTTGAATGGGATTTGAATGGATTTTCAGCACTTAGTGTGTGATCTTCCGTCTTCTTCATCATCCCACCAGTCGTCATCAGAATCTTTAAAAATTCCTGTTTGAATAATTACGCAGTCGAACCTCGATAAGTGGATAGCCTCGAGATCGGAAGAAAATAGCCACTTATCCGGAGTAGGGGGTTTTCGTTTCAAAAAAGTACACTACTTAATACTACAGTCAATTCTCGTTAATACGAAATTGGGTAATACAAAATTCCGGTTATCTACAGTCAGGAATTTTATTTAATGTCAGCTTCAAGCAAAAGGAAACGAAAGGATCTTTCATTAGATCTGAAGTTACAACGCTGACGAAACCGCCCTATTTTATAATCTTCTGCCCGAGAAATCTTATCATTTAAAAGTTGAAAAGTGTCATGGAGGTATGCATGCGTCATTTAAACTTTATTGCATTTTTTTTACCGATAATTTTGTATATGTATCTAATGTTTTTTTACGGTATCTTTCATAGGGAAAAGTATCAAAGAACGGTTGTCAGTATTATTATGTACAAATATGGATGGCACTGACAAGAAAAAGCCGATAGTTATTGGTAAATTCGCCAGGCCACGCTATTTTAAAAACTTAAAAAATTTGCCCGTTATTTATTTCAACAATAAAAAAAATCGTTTTAGCGCGAAAACAAACTGTTATTACAGATTTTTTTAGGAGAGATGAATAAAAATTATTTCTAACTTAAAGTATTCTATTTCCGTGCTTATTTCATAACACTTTTAGTATTGTTGGTTTATACGAAATACGAATAATACGAAAAAATTTCTTGGTCCCCACGATTTCGTATTAACGAGAATTGACTGTAATTGTTTTATACAGTGTCTAATATTTAATTTAACAATATAAAATTATCATTACCACAGAACAAAAGAATCTTCCGCTTCTGCATTCGCATTTGTTGATGGATTTTTTTCAACTACTAATCCCAGAAATCTCCTCTCGTGCTTTTTGATTTACCTCATAGAGTAAATTAAGCTAACTAAACGGTATATTTTAGAGAAAATTTACGTGTTGCACCGAAAGCTGAGTGTCTTCACAGAAGGAAGCTGTGTACTAAATTCCGAATGACAATCGACAAATTGTATCGGTATTGGAGTGGAATTTAAAGCATAGCTTCCATAATATCACTCTTCATAAACATATTTCAAAGGAAATCCGATGTACCCACAAAGGTCATCCACTGTATGAACGAATAAAATTACGAATAAAAGGTGGGACAGAAGCAGTGCGATCACGAGGCTCACCCTTCCAGAATAAATTCCAAATGAAATCAAATGAAGTAGGCAAGAAGCGTGACTAACCCAAGAGGTCTTCCACATTAAGAAAAAATAATATGATTGAAGATTGTCCCCCGCCCGGGGGGGGGGGGCTTTAAGTTGCAACCACATTGGCAACATAGGCAACATCTTCCAATAATCCGGAAAGGAGACGTTCCCAATGTCTTCAAAGTTGACGTTAAGAATATGTCTCGGCTTTCTATATATCATATGCCTCGGCTTTCTACCTCATACAGACTTTATATTGTGGCTACCAAATCATTGTCGTGAAGTCGGTAGTATGTTCCTCTAGCCACTGCCGTGTCACAAGGGCCGTATGTGTATGCTCATTATCTTGCTGGAAGATGCCGTCACCCGCGGGGTAAAAACAGTTTATGACGAGGTGGTACCCAAGAAGACCGATGTAAGAAATAGCACGCAGAGTGGATGTCACATGCCACAAGAAAACATCCCAGACCAATAGGAAGCCTCCACCTGCCTGAGTGGTCTCCACCTCACAAGCGGGGTCCATGGCTTCGTGTGGCCTGCGCCAGACACATACACGACCATCGGCCCGATACAGTTGAAACCGTGACTCGTCGGACTAGACAACCCTTCGCCAGTCCTCAGCAGTCCAATGTCAATGTTGGTTGGCCCAGGCTAGGCGTTGTCAATAATGTGCAGCTGTCAAGAGGGCACCCGTCGTGGCCTCCTGCTCCCAAAGCCTGCAACTGCCAAATTCGCCGAATTGTCGTCACGGACACAGTTGTGGGACGTCCCTGGTTGTACCGCATGGTGATTTAACTGCTGTCGCCCTTCGGTCAGCAGTTGCAAGCCGGGTGACCTGGCGAACAGCTCTGGCATCAATGAGGCGTGGGCGGCCCGTCCGATGTCCGATATGGGTTGTAACCCCTCGTTGGGTGTACTCTCGATAGACCCCTTGCAACGGTTGTTCGGGAAAATTGCAGGGTGCTGGCTACATCTGATATTGAGGCACCCATCCATCTGGCACCAACAATCATTCCCAGTTCAAATGTGGATAGCTCTCGGCATGCTGCCATTACTGCAGCTAGTATTTTGCTCACAATGATTGTGCGATATCAAGGAAGTCTGTGCACCTGCATTCCGAGAATGGAAGCAGCGAGACATGTCTCATTATGGACAGGGAACCTGATTGGAGGGGTGTGCCATGACTTTTGGTGAGTGAGTGTATATGAAAAGCCTTTATTAATGATATAAATAAAATATATACACTGATCAGTCAAAACATTATGACCATCCCCACATTGGTGAGTGAACTCGTCTGGATCACGTGGAAGGCACGTAATTAAGTGGGAATGGTATTTAACTGCTGCTGGAGAAGATAAGGAATCGGTCTTGCACTCAATAATGCTGATCTAAGCGACTTTGATAGAGGGCAGATTGTAATGGCCCGAAGACTCGGAACGAGTATCTCCGAAACTGCACGACTGGTAGATTGTTCACGATCTGCAGTTGTTAGTATTAATGCAAAGTGGATAAATGACGGTGAAACCAGCAGTAGACGCCAAGGCGTTGGACGCCCACGCATCTTGATAGAAAAAGGGCGTCGGAGACTGTCCCGCTTGTAAAGCAAGATTGGCGCCAGACAGTTCCAAGTGCAAGTGTTTCGGAACACACAGTTCAGCGGACACTGTTGGATATGGGACTGTGCAGCAGAGGTCCCACTCGTGTGCTACTGTTGACCAAGCGTCATTGTCAACTACGCCTACAGTGGGCCCGGAAACATCGAGACTGGAGCATGGATAAGTGGAAGAGAGTTGCCTGGTCGGATCAATCACGATTTGTTATCACGATGATAGTCGTGTCAGGGTATGCCGACTTCCAGGCGAAGAGTTGCCCCCCCCCCCTTGTACAGCAGGTCATACACAGGCTGGTGGTGGCGGTATTATGCTTTGGGGGACGTTCTCATGGGCGGCTCTGGGACCCGTAGTTGTGGTAGAACGGACCATGAAAGCTGCGGACTATCTGAACATCACTGCGGACCAGTTGCACCTTTACATGGCGCCTGTCTTTCCAACTGGAAATGGAATCTTCCAGCAGGACAACACCCCATTTTAACACGGGTCGAATTGTGTTGGAGTGGTTCGAGGAGCAAAAGAGATGAATTCCAATTAATGTCCTGGCCACCTAACTCGCCGGATCTTAATCCGATATCGCACATTTGGGATGACATAGAGCGGCAGCTCAGAGCTCAAACATCACCATGTGGGAATATCTCGACTTTGCGTGACCGCTGCTTAGACATTTGGTACAATCTGTCTCCAGTCATCTACCAAGAACTTGTGGCATATGCTAAGGCGAGTTGCAGCTGTTTTGCAGGCCAAAGGTGGCGCAACGCGTTATTGAGTAGGTGGTCATAATGCTTTGGCTCTTCAGTGTAAGTTCTGGTGAAAGTAAACTTGTTGAGTAATGGAAGAAATTGCATCTTGTAGATAGGCAGACGGAAGACGGGTGAAATACAGATTGAATACAGAAGAAATGTTGAACAAGGCACAGAAATTGTAGGAAGGAAGGTGGTACAGTTGGAAGACAGAAGAAATTTTGACAGAAAGTACAGTTAGGAGATAGAAATGTTGAACAGGGCACTGGTATGCTTGTAGAAAGAGGTAGATGTCTTGATGATGTAAAGATACGGTTCAAAATTGGGAATTTAAGAAATAATAAAATTTCTCTATAATATAGCATTCAGTTAGCTTAATTTACTCTATGGATGACAGGATAATTGTGCGATCAGTGATTGAAAATAAACCCATCAACAAATGTGAATACAAAAGTGGAATATTCTTTTGTTTTGTGATAACTGATAATTATACACTGTCATATCACTGAATTATGACCAACCGTCATGGGAGTAGCCACCCTTCGCCACTATAACTGCTGCTAGGCGTCATGGTATGGACGCAAGAAGTGCGCGATATGTGTCCGATTTTATGGTTGTCCATTCCGCTTGAAGCGCTGTCCACAGAGCTTCGAGAGTCATAAGTGGAGGGTCCAGCTGCCGTACATGGCGATCAGGGTGCTCCCACAGATGTTCGATTGGATTGATGTCCGGCGAATTATCGGGCCAAGGGAGCACTCGAAAGTCAGTAGAGTGTTTCTCGAACTAATTCAGGGTGACAAGTGCCTTGTGGCAGGGTGCATTGTCCAGCTTGAACACACCATCACATTGGCGGAACATCGTGAACATGTATGGGTGAACTTGGTCCGCTAGGATTGACAGATAGCCACAGGCATTCAAATTGCCCTCTAGACGAATCAGTGGACCTAACTGCTCCCAACAGAAGATCCCCCACACATGCACACAACCCCCACCAGTCTGTTTCCGGTCCACAATAGCCTCCTGCAGTCTCTTTTCATGGCGTTCACGACGGGCTCGCCATCGCCCGTCAATCTTATGGAGCAAAAACCTTGACTCGTCGGAGAAGGCGGCCTTAGCCCACTCGGCTGTGGTCCAATGGCGATGCTCACGTGCACAGTCTAGGCGTCGTTGACGATGACCCCTGGTCAACATAGGTGCAGCAACCATGCGTCGACTGTTCGGACCCATCCGTAGCAGGGTGGTTCAACGGTAATGTCGGATACACGTCTGTTGGCACCACTGTCGAATCTGGTCAGTTGATGGACTGTGGCTCTCTTGTCACCTTTTACGAGTCGTAGTAGGCGCCGCTCAACACGTTGGTCGATGGCTCGTGACCCTTTACAGTGATAGCGTTGGGTATACAAGAATGAATTAGATAGAATGAAAAGAATGCGATGTGGGCTAGGCGAGTAGCTAAGCTAGTGAGGAATTAAAATAAGGTAAAAGAGAAATTTTAAATTCTGTAAATTATTATACTCTTACTAATATAAGTTTTAAGTTATAAGATGTAAGTTAAGTTACACGAAACGTAATAAGAAACAAACCATTGTTTAATGAAATCAGTTAATTTAATAACGATAAGAAATGATTAAAAGAATCCGTCATAATTGTTTTTTTACCTAAAAGGAAAGGAAGGATATCAACTCGAAGAGATTATAGAAAAATTTTAGTTTATATGATAGCTTTTGAGGAGTTGAATATTCCGTCATAGCAGGTATGTGTAGTGATCTGTATTTATTAGTACGTAAATAAAAACAACTTAAATATATTCGATACACTCGAAAATAATTCACGACTGGAACTCACTAACCAACAATGTTAGTAAAACAAAGTAAAAACGTCAGTTAAAATTGATATAAAATTAGCAAGTATATACCATTTCATTTAAAACTGAACCAAAGTTTTCTCAAAATTTCGTCCTCATTCAAAAAATAAAGAATCATCGCAGAATTTATTAAAATTTCATTATTTTGTCAAAAGATGTCAAAATTGGACAAATTTTTCGGCGTTCTTTGGTCATCATTATAGCGTTAACGAATTTTTGGATTTCGTTCGAAGATAGAATATACAGGGTTGTGCATAACCTTTTGCTAGGGGTCTGGAAAATAAACAAAACTAAGTGGAATGTTCTGCGGTTGATAATCAAAAAGTACGTTTATTTCTGCTTTTATCACATCAATATTTAGTGTGGCCACCACCTGCTTCTCGAACAGCACGCATCCGTTTCGGCTTTAATTTCTTGTGCAATGTTGACACAGCTGCGACGTCTTTTGCCACTGTTATTAGCAATGATGTTTTTGCTTTCCTGTGATAATTTCTCGGGCCTACCCTCAGCAAATACGGTATGGCAGTTATCATAACCTTTCTTCCAATTGTCCGTCACCCATCTATCCGATCGGTTTAACTTGTTCGCAACCCATTTGCGATTAATAAAAGACGCACCTGCTTCCATTGCCTCTCGATATGCATGTGCACGAACTCTATCCATGAAACGCTGCTCTTCACTGTCATTTATTAAACCAGCCATATTTGTTTGATACCAATAGAGAAGCGTCATAAGAGTGTGCTACAACGCTGCGGTTTAAGTCGCAGCCCCCTAGCAAAAGGTTATGCACAACCCCGTATATTACAATTGCAATTGAAAAAGTATATAAAATTATTGTATTATTGATGAGTAGTAGAGTTGTCGCTATCTAATGAACGATTCTTAAATAGAAAATTATAAATCTTATGATAAAACCCATATTTAGTTTATTCAAGTGAGTAAAGAACAGTTCAGAATCTAATAATATTTCCTTTATTAGAATAATCATTAGCTTGCCATTTTATATTCAATATTTATATCGTGAAAACGTTTTATGTAAGCTTGCTTTTTTATATTCAATATTTTTATCATACTCTCTGATTTAATTTATTTTTGAGGTAGTCCTTATCACTTTGTCAAAAATAGTTATAAAAATGTATGTCATGCAAAAAATGAAATAACTGTATAAAGCCCAACAAGTTCGATACAAAAGACAAATATCAAAATGACTTTTATTTAGGAATTGTTGGAAATTTTGCAATCGTGGATTGAACTGAAGGATATTTTGACTATCGCTAAGAAACTCAAGAGCTCACTCACCAATATCTCGAGCAAAATGGAACTATTGATAAACAGAGACAGATTTGGTGGCCACGAGGTCGAAGAAAGAAAATATAAGAATATAACCTAAAAGCTTGAGAAAATTGAACAGGAACTATGGATACTCTGAAAGAAAACAAAAATGATTTTACCGCCAAAGCGGATAAAGGGAGCACATTTTCTTGTTATGGATATATAGAATTAACCAACATTTTAAAACACTTGAGAGTAAATAAATAAATATGAAAACTAAATTGTAATGAGTCGTTTGATATATTAAATGCCATATCTTAGCATTGAAAGTTCCAATGGTACCATATGGTTTCATAGGGCACCATTAAGGCACGTGCTAATAAACCAATAATCATTATCATTATTTTCTCGTGATATTCTCTCATGGCACCTTGTTACGAGTCGTTTGATATATTACATGCCATATCTTAGCATTGAAAGTTCCAATGGTACCATATGGTTTCATAGGGCACTATTAGGGCACGTGCTAGTAAACGAATAACCATTATCATTATTTTCTCATGATATTCACTCATTACATGTTGTTACGAGAGGTTTGATATATTACATGCCATGTTTTAGAATTGAAAGTTCCAATGGTACCATATCATGCCATAGGGCACCATTAGGGCACGTGCTACTAAACTGTTAACCATTATCATTATTTTCTCGTGATAGTCACTCATGGCACGTTGTTACGAGTCGTTTGATATATTACATGCCATATCTTAGCATTGAAGGTTCCAAGGTTACCATATGGTACCATAGGGCACCATTAGGGCACGTGCTAGTAAAACAATAACTATTATCATTATTTACACGTGATATTCACTCATGGCACGTTATTACGAGTCGTTTGATCTATTACATGCCATATCTTAACATTGAAATTTCCAATGGTACCATATGGTTTCATAGGGCACCATTAGGGCACGTGCTAGTAAACCAATAACGATTATCATTATTTTCTCGTGATATTGAATCATGGCACCTTGTTATGAGTCGTTTGATATATTACATGCCATATCTTAGCATTGAAAGTTCCAATGGTACCATATGGTTTCATAGGGCACCATTAAGGCACGTGCTAGAAAAACCAATAATCATTATCATTATTTTCTCGTGATATTCACTCATGGCACCTTGTTACGAGACGTTTGATATATTACTTGCCATATCTTAGCATTGAAAGTTCCAATGGTTTCATAGGGCACCATTCGGGCACGTGCTACTAAACCAATAACAATTATCATTTATTTCTCATGATATTCACTCATTACATGTTGTTACGAGTCGTTTGATATATTACATGCCATGTGCTAGAATTGAAACTTCCAATGGTACCATATGCCATAGGGCACCATTAGGGCACGTGCTACTAAACTGTTAACCATTATCATTATTTTCTCGTGATAGTCACTCATGGCACGTTGTTACGAGTCGTTTGATATATTACATGCCATATTTTAGCATTGAAGGTTCCAAGGTTACCATATGGTACCGTAGGGCACCATTAGGGCACGTGCTACTAAACCAATAACTATGATCATTATTTACACGTGATATTCACTCATGGCACGTTATTACGAGTCGTTTGATATATTACATGCCATATCTTAGCATTGAAAGTTCCAATGGTTTCATAGGGCACCATTAGGGCACGTGCTACTAAACCAATAACAATTATCATTATTTTCTCATGATATTCACTCATTACATGTTGTTACGAGTCGTTTGATATATTACATGCCATGTGTTAGAATTGAAACTTCCAATGGTACCATATCATGCCATAGGGCACCATTAGGGCACGTGCTACTAAACTGTTAACCATTATCATTATTTTCTCGTGATAGTCACTCATGGCACGTTATTACGAGTCGTTTGATATATTACATGCCATATCTTAGCATTAAAAGTTCCAATGGTACCACTTGGTACCATTAAAACACGTACTACTAAACAATTCAAACATCACTATATACCGTTATATGCATTCATGAGACATCCTTGCACGTACACGTGCCATTAGACCGATACTTGCTATCACTAGTTACTCTTTTATATTCGTTCATGATATGTTGTGACCATTTGTTTGATATATTATATGCTATATCTTGTTATAGGAAATGTTTAAGAGCGTATCACAATGGTACCATTAAAGCACGTGCTATTAGAGCACGTACTTATTCCTGCTATCTCACGTTCGTACTTATTCGTACTCTGTCCCATTTTAATGGATTGGTGAAAACAGACTGTGAAAAAGTTAATTCGTTTTCAAGTTATCGTAATAAATGCTAAGCTCCCTAGGAATAAAAAAATTCTCTTGATTTAGGGACCGAACTGCCCTTTTAATAATCGTCAAACACGTGCATCCTGCACGCACACCATCTCATTAACGTTTAGAGCACGCGCAGAACCGAACCCATGTTCTCAACACGCGTTTTACCAAATGCGAGAATAATTCGTTTCTTCCAGCAATTCAAGACATGATTGAATGAATTGTGAGATTGCAATACATGCAACGCAATGAATTGTGGGATTGTCTACGGACGGACGGACGGACGGACAGCTGGACAAACCGATCACATAAGCACATTTCTATATATAGAAAATGTGCTAAAAATAGTATAAGTGATAAGAAAAGGCGTTTCCACAATTAGAATCAGATAGCTTTTTGGTGGAAAAGTGTTTTGCTTACTCTCTGTTTTATTTCATTTCACTTAAGAAGGCAACATATTCCCCTAACATAGTATGTTGTCGTTAGACCACAAATATAAAAGCTACCATCAGTGTTCTATTGGAGATCATCACTGCAAATTCAAGTTTGACTTAATCAATTTAAATTGTTCGTTCCTGGCATATCTCTCCGTATTTCGTCTGTCTGTTGCTGGATTCGCTGGATTCAATTTTTTAAAATTGTTCTCTTTACCTGTATGTGTACCTCTGCTAGTAGATAATAGATCATGAATCTTCTCTAAAGGTTTTATCATACGCCATACATCAGCTGTTCAAATTATTGCTGCAAAAAAGGAAAGAAATTTTACAGCCTGGATACGAGCTGAGAACATAGAGATAGATGTATATATACAAGAGGAGGAAACTCTATTGAAAAAAGTGTCAGTCAACGGATAGGGCGCCACCGGTGGCGCTGCAATCCCAGTCAGTCATAAATAGCACCGACACGCTAAACTCCTTAGCACTTTCATAAATGCACAATTTATTGAAGCATGACTCCTTAGCCTCATCAATAGACGCTGCTTTATTAATGTTCAGTAAGTGCATCATCATTTTATGCTCATTTTTAATATTTCTTGGAAACGAAAGTTCAATCATCGCATTATCAGCAACTCAGTTACCAAAATAAACATATTCGAACAGAATATAGTCAAATGTTCATTTTAGGAAATGTTTGGATCTGATGTGCTACCGAATAAGCTAGGTGGCAACCCCAGCGTGGCTCGGACTTTTTTTTTTTTTTTATTAAAATTTGCAATATCTTAAAAATAAACAAACAAAAACACTTAGAATTAATACAGTAAAAATTCTTAATGAAAATTAGGAAAAAAATGGTTAAAGGCTTACAATGGATGGACCTCTCCAAGGATGCCACTGGTAGTCTAAATAATTTCTTCCTCACTGTCACGCAGCGATGATGGCGAGAGCCTTGATGAGGATCAAAGATGCGAGCGCGAGAGCTTCGTCTGCTCCGAACAAGAAGGCGCGATGCCATCTGTTGGGAAAATAAGCAACAGGTGGCAAAGGAGCGGAATTTTCCATAAGAGAAATAGAAAAAGCGCGCAGCGGGAGCGTCGTGTAGTAGAGGGCGTGGTGACGACAGCTGAGCGCGGGAACAATAAAAATAA
>JAHWFO010002604.1:30354-90498 GCA_023313115.1 Rhysida immarginata
CCCCTTGGTCTCTTACCCACCGGCTTGGAAAATAACAACTGCCTAGGGAGACCAGTTTGCGGCATCCGTATCACGTGGCCATACCAGCCCAACTGGGATCTCTCAATGCGGAGAAGTAGCGGCTCAACACCTAAAGATTCCCTTATTGTGCTGCTGTACACTCTATCTAGTAGGGTGACACCTGCCACACTTCTCAGGAATCTCATTTCGGCCGCTTGTAACCGCGATCGCACTCTTTCGGTCATTACCCAAGCCTCATGACCATAGGTGAGAATGAGGACAAAGACAGATTTGAAGACGGAGAGCTTGGCTTTGTTACCCAGCTCTCGTTTCGTTACCACGGATCGCCACAGTTCACGTCTGACACAGCTTGCTGCGCCGATCCGAGCATCTAATTATTTCTCCTGCCGTCCATCACTCGTGAATGCAATCCCGAGATACTTGAATTTCTCCACCTGTCTCAATGAGGCTCCCCTAACATGGAGACGGCACTGAGCAGGCTGTCTTGAAAGGACCAGAACCTCGGTTTTAGCCACACTGATCTTTAACCCAGCTTCTTCACATTTGGCTGCAAACCGGTCTAGTGCATGCTGAAGGTTCGTGCGAGAAGACCCAAGCAGGACAAGGTCGTCCGCAAAGAGCAACCTCTCCACCAGGCAGTCGCCCACACAAACACGCTCATCGCCTCGGCTGCCCCTGTCTATCCAGTCCATAAAGATAATGAACAAGATGGGCGACAGTACGCACCCTTGGCGGAGTCCAACACCCACGGTGTACGGTCTTGACTTAATGCCATTTATCCGGACACACATCTCAGAGCTTTCGTACAGAGACATGATAACAACCAGTAATCGCCCATCCACTCCATACTCTTGCAACACTTGCCAGAGCTTCTCCCGAGGAACTCTGTCATATGCTTTTTCGAGGTCCACAAAGCAAGCATAGACCTCTTTTGCATAATCTCAGGATTTCTCAAAGATTTGCCTTAGAGCAAAGATGTGATCCGTCGTGCTTCGGCCAGGTCGGAAACCACACTGCTCCCCCGACAGTTTGGAGTCGACTATTTCCCGACTTCTCTTCTCCAGACACTTAGCGTACACTTTCCCAGGAATGCTGAGCAAAGAGATGCCTCGATAGTTGTTGCAATCTCTCTGATCTCCCTTTTTGAAGATAGGGATCACAATTCCTGTCTGCCATTGCTTAGGGGCCTGTCCAGATATCCAAGCAACCTGACACACTCGAGTCAGCCACAGGATACCATCCTGATTTAAAGCCTTTAACATCTCGGACCAGATTTCATCATCACCTGCAGCTTTGCCAGTCTTCAGGGACTTAATTGCCCATCTGACTTCTGTTTCAGTGATATTACCATGACTATTCTCTGCTCCAAGGTGCACCTCGTATGCCTTAGTTGTTGTCGTCACCGGATTAGGAAGAGATGCAAAGTATTTCTTCCACCTATGCAATACGCTCTCCTCCGTTTTCAGAAGCCTCCCATCTGAACTCTTAATAGTTTGTTGATGAAAGAGACTTCTTTCCACGGAGGCGGCGCACGGTCTGCCAGAACGCCTTGTTTGCCGAACCATAGACTGCCTCCAATTTCTCCCCGAACTTCTCCCAGGCCTTGGCTTTAGCTGTTGTTACTGTCTTTGCTGCTGCTTTTCGCGCCTCAGTGTAAGGCACTCGACTCGAAGTTGACTTATTTGCAAGCCATAGCAAATAGGCTTCCTTCTTTGCCTTGACAGCTTCTTGGACTTCACTGTTCCACCATGCAGTCCTTTTCTCACCGCCCTGCGCCACACTCAGCCGCTTACGACCACAGCACAATGCAGACGAAGTAATCACAGCAGTTTTAAACAACTGCCACTCCTCTTCAACAGTACCACGATCACTGGGTAGTTCCTTGAAACTTGAAGATATGCTATCTGCAAAGGTCTTCCTCACAGCTCTATCCTCCAGTGCCTCCCATTTGATGCGCCAAGTTTGTCTGAACCTAGTGTTTCGCTTGGTTGGCATGGATTCAGAGAACCGCAAAGTGCAGACAACAAGGTGGTGATCAGTTGATAGTTCTGCCCCTCTTCTCACACGAGCATCCAACACTGATCGGAATAAGTCAGCTGAAACAATTACAAAATCAATCAATGACTTCTGGTCCATTGCATCCCTGTACCAGGTATACTTATGGACATCCCTGTGCTGGAAGAAGGTGTTTGTGATGGAAAGTCCATTGTTGCGACAGAGATCCAACAAGCACCTCCCATTCGCATTTAAATCGGGGTCACCATTCCTCCCAATCACGCCCTTCCACGTTTGGTCATCAGCCCCTACGTGTGCATTGAAGTCGCCCATCAGGATGACAGAATCTGCACTCCCCCTCCTGCTAAGAGCAGCATCAACTTCATGTAGAAAAAGTGGGTACTCTGTGACTGCATTCGGAGCATATGCAACGAATAGAGAGAGAGAGACCGTTTCCCTATCTGAAACCTCAGGAGACAAAGTCTTCCACCTAAAGGGGTCCAATCTGCAACATAATCTGCCAGCCGGGGACTTGTGAGTATCCCCACTCCCGCCTGGGCAGTCATGTTAGGGTCGACACCAGAGTAGAAAAGCTTCCACCCTCCTTCTAAGTCCATAGTTCCAGAACCCAGACGTTTCGTAGAGGTAATACCTATGATATCCAGTCTATACCGTTTGGCTTCCTCCACTAACTCTGATTCATTTCCTGTCATGGAGAATACGTTCCAAGTGCCGATTGACAGCACCCGATCCCGTTGTCGCTTTACCCGTTTCTCCTCCTGGGTAAAGGCATGCGCTGCCCCCGACCGTTTCCCCAAGCGCATAGCGAGTGCACTGGTGGGGCTTTTCGGAGGCATTGCTCCGAGATAACAGCCGGGAGACTGTCGACTATTTTTCGAACGAGAGCCTCTGCCTAACTCCCGAACGCGGGTGACTTTAACCTGCGCCACACCCGATGCAGTATGATTTCTCTTATTTGTCAACATCATGAGATATGTTTGTTTGGATACTCTTCGTCTCACTTCTCAACCATGACCTTTCTGGTAAGGGTAACCCTAAAGTAGCCGTGCTACAACCAGCATAGCTCACAGAATCCCTGAAGCACTCAAACCCCTGACCCACGGTAAGGGGGCATCTACTCAGGGGACCTACTCGTGTAAACTTCCTAAACGTTGACTTTTGTCGTTCGCCTCCCCATGCAGACGGTGAGCGAGCCACCGACTCGCACTGCAGGATATCAAGGTCGCCACACTCAGCTCAGGGTCGCCACACTCAGCTCCGACTGCGTGGCACGACCAGTGGATACCTGCTTACCGTTCTACGCCAAGATTCACGGTGTCCCCAACGCTCGGGCGAGAGACGTGTCTCAGGGTCTGTAGTGCAGCGGAGGCCAGACGGTACGTTGGTCCTCCCCTTACACCAGCCCCCTACCTGGATCACCGACCTCTACCCGCCGAACGTTGTACCCAAATCGTACACGCACATCTGTTGCTCGAGTCGACGCACTCACTCACCTCCTACGGCTCTCTGAGTCCATGGTGGATGTTCTCGGCATTGCACGTCTTATGTCGGTCGTGGGATTCGGTTCTCTTCGCTTCTGCTAGGCATCACTCCGTGGTGGCTTCATGCTGGGTCTTTTCAGCTGCACTCTCAACCGTTCCACGCCTTAGATTAGGCTGCCGGCTCGGGTTCGCATTTTCTCTTCTCGAGCTCGGGAAAATGAAGAAGAGTGTTCGCACAACATGTACATCTTTCTCTCCTCAGACCACTCAAAACTATTCTCCCTTACGGGAAATGTAATGAAAAGTTCTCTACACAGAGTGCACGTCTACCTCCTCAAATTCCTCGAACAGTACCCTCTCTTTTGGAGAAATAAATGAAAGTTCTCAACATAACATACACGTCTCCTTCCTCTGACCCCTTCGTGCACTACTCCAAGGTCCATTAACACTAGTGTTAATGCACCTAGTACTACTCTCTCGTCGTCACTCCCTTTTTTCTCTCTCTGCCACTTTTAATTATTTTATTTCTTAGAAAAGTTTCCCCGTTTCCCTTGGGATGTGACCGTTGTCATGGCGATCGCTCCCCACCGGGATGCCCTCTCCCTCCCACTCGCTCTCTCCTTCGTGCCAAATATTTTGGGGACAAATGAGTATGAGCTCGTGAGCGGGAAAATTGACCCTCACAAAGAGCGACACCAGCAGAACGTGTTCACATTGCCCACGTGTTCTTAGCCATTTTACAAATCCAAGTGTTAGAATACATAAATTTCTAATTCGAGTTGATCAGAACCAAATGCCTCCCGTTTGCTCCATGCTTAAATTCCCGTAGCTTCTCTGTTCACCCCCCTCCCTTTTATTGAGTAAACGCCTGTACGATCACTGCCTTTCTAATCAGGCCTAAACGGGATTAATTCATCTTTTAATTGTTTTGCTTCTAGTTGTCTGATTTGAATCACAACACAGGCGCGCATCGTATTTGATGAATACGCGTCTGTAGTGTCGGGGCATGCGAGTCATTATGGAAGTGTAAATGGCTCACACTTCCCGTCACAGTTGCCAGAACTGGCCAAAGGAGATGTTAGGGAATACGAGCTCTACCTTATTTCTCCTCTCTGGCTACCTCTTCTCTGGCTACCGCGGGAATTTTCTTTGAGAACCGCAGCACATCAGTAAAAACTATTGATATCGTAACAATATTAATTAGAGCGCACGTAACAGCGAAAGTGCATGCCGATCGAATTTAGTGCAAATTGTTTACTTATAAAATTGAATTGGGCAGGCCTTCCTTATCGATGCCTACTATTGTAATAAAGTGTGAAAAAAGTTTTTTGAAAATTTGTATTTTTATTGAAAAGGTTGAATTAATTTCAAATTTACAATAAAAAAGGAAAAATTAATTTGGAATTGAGTGGTAAGTATATATTTTATAATAATATATTTTATATATTCATTCTTTTGATAGAATAGGTGCATAGAATTATAAGGGCATCAAATTTAAAATTATAGAAGAAGGAATCAGTGGAATCTAAAAGACGAAGAACTCGTACTGAGTATATGCAGGATTACCGACACCAGCAGAGAGCAAGGGAAACACACGAAGAAGGATGAGCACGTCGTGCGGAAGAATCCCAAAGTAAAAGACGAGGTCTTAGCCAACAAAAGGAGACTACGATACAAAAATTTGATCACGAAAATTTCAAAGTAAATGAGATTGAAACTCATCATTATGGGGTGAAGAATACGAAGTGCCAGTATTGTCATTCGCTCAGTTTTAACGGTGAGAAGTCGAATGATGGTACATTTAAGAACTGTTGCTATAAAGGGACAGTTCGTTTAAGAAATGAACAAGAACTACAGTGCCCGGCACGAAAGAAAAAGGAAACTGGTTCTTGCATAATTGAAAAAACTCCTTCAACCACACAAAAAGGAACAAGTAATACTCCGTTTCTTGTTCGTTTGTGAATGGTTGAACGAAGTTTTCTTTATTTACGCATGTGCCAGTTTCCTTTTTCTTTCGTGCCGGGCACTATAATAAGATAATTTCCACAAATCTTCATTCATTTATTCAGTAATTCAGAATCGGTTGGATATCAAAACATCAAGTCCAACATTCGATCATACAATTCGAGTTTATCGTTTGCTTCAATGGGAGCACAGATCGATCAGCAAGTAATTGGAAATGGACCATCTTGCTTCAAGATTCATGGACAGTTGTATCATTTAACTTCCCATCTACATCTACGAAAATATGCTCAGCTCTATGTCATCGATTCCAGCTTAGCAAACGATATAAGACTTCAGAATCCGTCCAATATAAATCTGAACGCCTCACTTCTTCAAGAATTAAATGATTTAAATCGGGAAATTAATGTGTATGATGCTAGAGCATATAAAACAGTACGTGAGGTCAATCTGGAAGAAGAAACTTTAGCAAACAAGCAAGGGCATGCTGTCCCTTGTGTTATTATGATATTCACTAGAGATCGAAATGTGGATCGACGTCGTTTTAATTTACCAATTGTTAGCCAAATAGCCATAATATTTAGATCTGATGATGGAGCACCATCATTTGAATGCGATTTTAAAGTGTATGCAAGAAATCCTGCTAAGCTAACATTTAAGCTGAATATTTTAAGTCCCCATTTGGATCCTATGTTTTGTTTTAGCCATTGGTAAACCTGGCTGGCAACCGGATATTCCCATTAATTTAGAAATTCGTCCTTAAAGATAACGGAAGAGTGTTACAATGCTTCGATGGAAAGTGGCTAATACGGCACTCAGGGTAGGGCTCTTTAATCCTATCCTATACGGAGGAAAGCTCTTCCAGCAGTGGATTGTGGAATCAAATAGTCAAGTTCAGGCTCATAATCTTAATTATGTGCCATATCAGCAAAGAAATCTACGAGTGGATCAATATCGTGGATTGATGGATTACCTTAACAATATTGAAACAGAACAAAGAAGCAATGTTGAACGTGCAGTCATCCTCCCAAGCAGCTTTCAAGGATCTCCGCGCAATATGCGAGAAAAATTTCATATGCTATGGAAATTGTAGCCAAAATTGGTATACCTGATCTTTTTATAACTATGACATGCAATACGAATTGGCCAGAAATTCGTTACCATTTATTTCCTGGTCGACAAACCAGTGATCAGCCTGAGTTAATTGCACGAGTTTTTAATTTAAAACTGAAAGCGTTAATAACTGTTATAACCAATTGCGCATTGATAGCGTATGTGTATACCATTGAATTACAAAAAGAAAGTAAACTTGATAACACGGACAAAACTCACAAATACATATGCGCGAACATTCCACACCCACAAAGAGAACCAGGATTACATAAAAGGATTCTAAGTACCATGATTCATGTTCCCCGTGGATCTTCCATTGAAGACAACAACTATATAAAGAATTTTCCGAAACTATTCAGAACGAACAGATTCAGTTGAAATAAATGGATATCCTTTGTATAGGAGACATCCAGGCATGGAAGCACAAATCGGCCAACATAAAGTGGATGCGTTGTACCTTACAATAAGTTTCTAATAATGAGGTGCAATTGTCATATTAACGTAGAATCCTGTCAAGTTATTAAAGCTATAAAATACATCTTGAAGTATATATAGAAAGGCTATGAGTGTGCCAAATTCGTAATTAAGGAGGGAGACAACAATTTACTGCATGATGAAATTAATCATTATCTTGATGTCCGATATGTTAGTACACCGGAAGCTATGTGGCGCTTAATTGAGAATCCCATGCCTGATAGATCACATGGGGTTATTAGACTTGCTGTACATCTACCGAATGAACAGTTGTTATAATTCCAGGAAGGAAATGAAGCAAGACGAGTCCAACAAGCCATCCAAGGAGATACTCGTCTAACTGTTTGGTTCAAGTTAAATTGAGCAGATATAAATGCACGGCAATATCGATATGCAGAAATTCCTTATCATTATACATTTGATTCTAGCACGTCCAGTTGGAGACTACGGATTATAAGAGGAGATATAAGCATTTCACGAATGCATTCCATTAACCCAAAGGCTGAAGAGAGATTCTATCTGAGGATGTTATTGCAACATAATCGCGGACCGCAAAGTTTTCATGACATATGAACTGTCAATGGAATTGTCTATATTGGTTATAAACTATCAGCCACTGCATGCTGTCTTCTTGAAGATGATACAGAACGGAAATGACTATTTTAAGTAGTTTCCGAATTTCTAATGCCGAATCTATTAAGGCAATTATTTGCCATTATTTGAGTATTCAATTCACCAAAAAGCAATTACGCTTATTTGAAAATTTCAAGGCAGAACTTATGGAGGATTATCAACATCATTATAAAATACATATATCAGAACAAAAAAAAACAATACAAGATATTACATCTGTACTTCGTCTTCATGGGAAGAAGTGTTCCGATTATGGACTACCCGATCCAGAATATAACTTATTTGAAGATGTTGTATACATTCCCAGTGAGGAGGGGAAAGTAGCTAAAAAATTATTTCAACATTAAATGTCCTCCAAAAACAAATTTTTGATTAAATTTGTACCGCAGTTAGTGTTAATACGAACGTGAGCAAGTTTCTCTTTTTGGATGGTCCAGGAGGATCAGGAAAACATATTTGTATAATACTATCATGTGTTACTTGCGTGGACAAAGCAAGAAAGTATTAGCATATGCCACCACAGGAATTGCTGCAGGTTTATTAAAAGGTGGCCGAACTGTCCATAGTGAAAAATTCCCTCACCTGAATCTAAAAATTTACATCATGCTTCGGTGCTAATAATAGATGAAGTTTTTATACTCTCTACACGTTCGTTGCACATAATAGACCACCTCTTGAAAGCAATCATGAATGATGATAGGCCGTTTGGTGGAAAAGTTTTAATACTGGGTGGTTGTTTCTCATGGTTCCACAGCAGATATAATTGAAATTTGTATTAAATTTTTACCTCTATGTCTATTTATAAGAAAACGAGCCTAATTTGCAATATGGACAGGATGCCTTCAATAAATGGGTCCTAAAAATAGGAGACGGCGATTTAACAAGTCAATGTCCTGGAGATGAGTGCAAATGTATAGAACTCCCCACTTATACGATAGTGGAAGACGAGTTAGTATCGAAGATCTACGGAAAAAATATCTGTGGACACTCCAGCAGCAATTTAGAAAATGGCTAAAAAATAATTTTGTCTCCAAAAAATTCATGTCATGGTTTTTAATTCTACAGCCATGGAGTTAATTGAAGGAGACAGTCACATATATCACAGTGTTGATTCCATTATAACTGAGGATATAGACGATACGATTGATTTTCCAGTAGAATTTCTCAATAAATTATGCCCAACTGGGATGCCACTTCATGCAGTAAAGCTCAAGGTTGGTGCTTTCTTAATACTCTTAAGAAATTTTAAACCCAAAGAATAGTCTTATGATTGGCTCAAAACTGATAGTATGAGGACTGCATCAAAATTTCGTTGATGCTGAAATCATCTGTGGTAATCACAAAGGACAGCGTGTATTTATTCCAAGAATTAATTTTGAACCAAGCGATGCTGGGCGTCATTTAGAATGAGACGGCAACAATTTCCCGTGAATTTAGCCTTCGCCCTTACAATTAATAAAGCACAGGTACAATCCATAGATGAAGTTGGGATATAAATTCCAGAGTCAGTTTTTTCATACGGACAATTGTATGTAGCCTTAACACGCTGTAAAAATCTTATTAATATTAAAATATTTATAAAAACACAACCAAATGTGCAAGGGCGATTATTGCCAACTAATGGAAATAAATTCTTTGCCAAAAATGTTGTGATCAAAGAGTTGTCAAATATTAAATAAAACTGTATTTTATAAAAAATCTAAATTGGGTATCTTGTTAATTTTTAAAAAAATTTTTTTTATTTTTTTGTCTAATCTTCTTTTCTTTCTATATATATATATAAAGCAGGATGTTTGTTTGTGGGTTTGTTTGTTTGTTTGTTTTTTATACAAATTTACAGTTTTATTCCGATCTTGATAAAATTTCGCATACATAACCTTCAAAGTATGGGGAAGGTCACTGTCTACCTCAGATTTCGAAAAAATAATAATTATTGATAAAAAATTCATGGTTATAGCAGGGAATTTTAATGAGAAATATCTCATGACCAACAATGCAAGATAAAGTTTGTGCAATATAGAATTCAATGTATAGAATTCCTGTTATTCAGGCTTTTCTTAGAAAAGAGAATTCTTAGTACTTAACAATTTCTTGAAAATCTTTAAAAATGATCAGTAACTGGAGATAATGAGCTAGCAGACTATTGAGAAAGAGTGAAAGACGATAGAGGAAGCACTCCTTTAGCTCAGTGCTGTATTGAGCAAATGGTAAGCAAGTAAATAGAAAAATCGGCCACCGCTAGACTACACAAAGTGATGAATGGCCGAGTTTTGCTTCAAGACATCGAAAGAAGAAAGGAAATTGGAACAACATCAACTGTACATCAAGTGTACATCTTTAAAAAATTAGACTGGAAGGCATCTTGTAGAGGTCCATCCATTGTGAGCCTTTAAACAATTTTTTTTTTCGGTAAATCAAGTCCCGGTATATCACCTAGAATGGATTTTTTCAGTGATTAAGAACATCAAGATTACTTGATTAAAAAATTATTTAGACTAGCAGTGGCATCCTTGGAGAAGTCCATCCATTGTGAGCCTTTAAAAAATTTTTTTTCGAATTTTCATTAAGAATTTTTACTGTATTAATTCTAAGCGTTTTCGTTTGTTTATTTTTAAGATATTTCATAATTTATTCCAAAAAAAAGCCCGAGCCACGCCAAATTTATCACCTAGCGTATTTGGTAGCACAGCAGATCCAAACATTTCCTAAAAATACATTTTATCTATATTCTGTGCGAATGTGTTTATTTTGGAAACTGAGAGACTGATAAAGCGATGTATGAACGTTAGTTTTCAAGAATTATTGATAATTAGCATAATGTGAAGATGGAGTGACAAAACGTTAATAAGGCAATGCCTATTGATGAGGCACGCGTGTAAAACGGCCAGATGACTGGCAAAAATTTATGTCTCTGGAAAAGAACGAGAAAGGATGAGTATTGGTCAGAGACACCTGCAACTAAAACATAAAAAGCTATACGGGCATTTCACACATCTGAACAATGCAGGTTTCGAAGAAAGCAAGAGGGTATAAGAGCTTCTACCTCAAGGGCAAGAAAAACTTGAGTCTAAAGTATCTGTCGATGCTCCGCAGTGGTGAGGCAAGTCAAGAAGAGTTTAGATAATGTCCCGGTATATCACCTAGAATTCCTGTTTTTCATATTTTTCGTAGAATGGTTAGTCCTTTTGCTCTGTGTTGTACTGATTGAGTTATTATTTAACCAATTGGGAGTTATAATTTAATTTTTTGAGATGGTTCTCTTTATTAACAAATGTAATTATCACGGGCAACGCTGGGTACCTCTGCTTACTTGCTTACTTACTTTTCAAACCCGCTTATTCGTTAGGGTCGCGGGAGCAGCAGCCCTATGGAGGATTTCCAGCGATCGCTATCTTCCGCCATCAGGTGTATGTCCTCCCTGGTAATACTCAAGCGACTCGAACCCAGATTCTCCATGTAGTCTAGCCACCTGCTTCTAGGCCGACGCCTTGGTCTCTTACCCATTGGCTTGGAAAATAACAACTGCCTAGGAATACCAGTTTGTACCTCTGCTAGTCTTTCTATATACACTGACTTAGCAAAACTCATGGGATAGTTACTTAATTTCTGGTTGGGCCACCTCTGGCCCTGTGGAGTGCAGCAATACGGCGTGGTAGTGAGTCTGCAAGTACCTGGTACACTTCTGGAGGCAGTTGACACCAGATAGTCTGCAGAGCCGAAGATAGTCGCTGCCCGTTCGTGGGCGGATGATCCAGTGCCCGGAGCCTGACTCCAACAGCATCCCAGATATGCTCGATGGAATTCATGTCAGGGCTCCGGGCTGGCCAGCTCAGTCGTTGGACCTCTCCTGCATGCTCCTCGAACCATTCGCGGACGACATTGGAGCGATGTGGTGGAGCATTGTCATCTTGAAAGACTGCTACGTCGTCAGGGTGTTGAAATGTCAAAAACGGGTGCAGATGGTCTCCGATGAGTTGACGATACCGTGGACCATTCAACGTTTGGTCCAGGATAACCAGAGGGCCCATTCCACACCAGGAAAATGCACCCCAGACCATCACTGACCCAGGAAAATGACCCACCACCCTGCACCACCACCTGTTGGCATGCGGGATCCATCGTTTCTTGAGGTCTGCGCCACACACGATGCCTCCCATCCGCGTGATACAGTTGATATCGTGACTCATCTGACCATATGACGTTACGCCACTGTTGCAGAGTCCAGCCAAGATGGTTGGTGGCAAATGCACACCCGAGTGTCCGATGACGCTGGGTAAGCATTGGCACCCGTGTAGGGCGACGGCTGCCAAACCCGAGGGCATGCAGATTCCGACGGATTGTCCACCGAGAGACGTTTCTAGTGCGGCCAGTATTGAACGGGTCTGTGATTTGCTGCACTGTTGCGCTCCTGTCTCTCTGAATCATTCGTCCCAGGTGTCGCCGGTCACGATCATTCAGGGCAGCTGGACGCCCGGTATGGTGCCTGTTGTGGACTGTGATGCCTTCATCCAGCCATTCCGGATACACCCTGGAGACAGTTGAGCGGGGAAAGCCAAATTCCTGCACCACTGCCGAAATGGAACATCCCATGCGTCGGGCTACTATCATACCCCGTTCAAAAGACGTCAACTCGCGACGACGTGCCATTTTTGATTAATCACTTATCCAAGGTCTTCCGCAACGTCTAATGATCCATTCCCAGAATCCGTTACCCCCGTGAATTCGTCAGCCATGCCCATCAATCAATGTGCTTGCTATCCCATGAGTTTTGCTAACTCAGTGTATATAATGAAGGATGTTTGTTTGTGTGTCGGTTTGTTTGTTTGTTTGTGGGTTTGTTTGTTTGTTTGTTTGTTTGATCGCTAGACTACAAAAAGTTATGAATAGCCAATTTTTGCTTCAAGACATCGAAAAAAGAAAGGAAATTGGAATAACATCAACTGTACATCAAGTGTACATCTTTAAAAAATTAGACTAGAAGGCATCTTGTAGGGGTCCATCCATTGTGAGCCTTTAAACAATTTTTTTTTCGGTAATTCAAGTCCCGGTATATCACCTAGAATGGACTTTTTCAGTGAAGAGGTAAATTCCTGTCTTTCGTATTTGTCTTAGAATGGATAATCCCTTCGCTCTATATTGTAGTGATTGAGTTATTATTAAACCATTTTCGAGGTTTAATTTAGCTTTTTGAGGTTGTTCTGTTCACCTAGAAGCGTAATTATCCCGGCAACGCCGGGTCTTCTGCTAGTCTCTCTCTATATATAAAAAAGGAAGTTTGTTTGTTTGTTTGTGGGTTTGTGAGTTTGTTTGTTTGTTTCTTATGAAAATCTACAGTTTTATTCAGATCTTGTTGAAATTTTGCATACTTGACCTTCAAACCATGAGAAAGGTCACTATCTACCTCATATTTCGGAAAAATAAAAATTATCGATAAAAAATCGTGAAAAATGGTTACGGAAGGGCATATAAATTAGGAATATCTCATGACCAACAAAGCAAGGCAAAGTTTGTGCAACAATAGGTATCATCAATGGTATCAACACACAATTCACAACACTGTGCACGGACCAGCCAATATATATCTCATGACCAACAATGAAAATTATAGTTTGTCCAACAATAGGTATCAACAATGGTGTCAGAACACAATTCACACTACGCTCGTCTAGCAACAGATATCACATGACCAACAATGCAAGGCAAAGTTTGTGCAACAATAGGGCGGTCGTGTTAGCATTAACAATGGTCTCAATGCGCAATTCACCAGTATCAATGAGCACAAAATTATTCAAAGAATTATAACTATGAACATAAAATGATGATGCAATGACAGAACATTCGTTTCCAAGAATTATTAACAATGAACAGGAAATGGATATAATAGACGATATAGACAGGGCAGTCTCTCTCGATGAGGCAAAGGAGTTACACGTGTCTTCCTTTAGCTCCCTAACAAGCGGAATTATCCCGGGCAACGCCGGGTCCTCTGCTAGTCTATCAATATATATAAAGAAAGATATTTGTTTGTGGGTTAGTTTGTGGGTTTGTGTGTTTGTTTGTTTGTTTTTTATACAAATCTACAGTTTTATTCCGATCTTGATGAAATTTTGCATACTTGACCTTCAAAGCATGAGGAAGATCACTGTCTACCTCAGATTTCGGAAAAATAATAATAATCGATAAAAAATCGATATTCATTGTTATGGAAGGGCATATTAATGAGAACTATCTCATGACCAACAATGCAAGACAAAGTGTTTGCAACGATAAGTAAAAACAATGGTATTGTCACGGAAATCAAACGTCAACTCGATTTCCGATGACACTCGTACTGGATTTCCGCCTCGTGTTTTCTACAACACCAGAAGAAGGGAGGAGATCCAGGCGACGCGTCATCCGCATCAACACGCGTGCTCCAATAGGAAAAGAGATCATCGATGGCGTTGGAAATTCAAAAATCGGAACGAAAAAACGAGGAGAGAGGAGTTGACTTTGTGCTGAGCAGTAGTCAGAAGGAAGACGGCTTGGACCTGAACCACGAATTATGTTCCATCGTAAAGGCGACAAGCGTTCATAATCGGAGCGGGGAGTGCAAGGAACCCTGGGCGGCCGATGCGACTCGAAACACGGCAGAGAGCAAGCTGTGCCGTAAAGTATCCGAGGCGGAGGTTTCTTTATCGCTACGCAGCGTAAATGTCGACGGGAGCTACGAAAACAGCCTGCGTGACAACCAAGCGCATTTGCCGGTGGAACAAGCGTTCAAGGTTATTCCTGCCAAGTCCGTGAGTACTGTATTTTCTATAGGTGGAAACGCCTGCCTGTTCGGAAATTTCTTTGGAAGTTTATTTCGTCGGGAGCTTCGCTCTAACTCCATTGTTAGCGACGGAAGGCCTGTTAGTTCCTCTGCTAATTTGCTGTTTGGTTTGGGAACGTGTAGTTTTGGTTATTTGTGAAAAGAAGCCCTACATGATTGTGTGAAGTTTTCCCTTTCTTCTTTTGTCACAAAAAGGTTATCTATACGGGAGAATTTTGTATTTTTTTCTGTTTCAGTGGAGAGCGTGTAGGTGAGCTCTTGTGAGATCTGTGTTTTACGTTAATAAGTCTTTACCCGGACATTGATTTTATTTACATGATTTGTTCCCGCTCTCAATTTGTGACGTCGACGATTTGAAGTCTGTTAATGTTTCAATTAGCACCTTTTAAATTATTTAATGACCGCTTAGTTATTGAGGGTCATAGGACATTGAACTTTGAACCAGAGACAATTGAATTTTACTGTGAATAGTTGAGTGAGTTAAATGTCAACTTGTAAGTCGTTGTGCAGAATAGCCAGCGTTTTATTAACAAATTGTATTCATTTGCTTGTTATGGTGCGTCAAGATATTTTTGATTTGCTAAGAGCATATCTTATGAATTAAATGTAGTTGTGGTTTAATAATACTTTAGGTAATACTGATTTAAGCATAAAATTTTATGATGGTACGAGCATAAAATTTTAGGTAATAATTTTAGGTAAAATTTTAGGTAATTTAAGCATAAAATTTTAGGTAATACTGATCGTATTTTCTTATGCTTGGTTATATATTATATGACTCTAATAGTGGAATTTGTGGTTAATTCTATTTTGATATCTAGTCAGTAAAGTGTTGCTATTTAAGATTTTCTTAGGCACAATTATCTTTTTGTATCTGATTATTAAGCAAGCTGCTTACATGTATTTTGATTGTAAATAATTTGGAAGTTTATTAGGGTTTCACTCAGTTAGCGAAATGGAAATCTTACTTTAGTTTTTGAAATGCATGTGGTTTTATTAATGTGGATAAGGCATATTAAGGCATAATGCTTTGTTATTTAGGTGGCATTTAGCGTAAGTCAGCTAAAGGTTTTATTTAAGATAAGTATTGACATTTATTTATTTATGTGTTTGTTGATTATTCTCATTTTTGTGTTGCCATTTACATTATCATTAAAAATTTATTTAACTTATCCATCCGTCCGCTGTCACGTACTTTACTCTATTTCCACTGCGTTATTCTGCAATATACAGAATTTACCCGTCACAGGTATCAACACGCAATGCACAAACACTCTGCACGGACCAACAATATATATCTCATGACCAACATTGCAATTAAATAACTGTGCAACAGTAGGTATCAACAATGGTGTCAACACGCAATGCACCAAAACTATGCAAGGATCAACTATGAATGTCTCATGACCAACAATGCAAGGTAAAGTTTATGCAATATAGAATTCAATGCATAGAATTCCTGTTATTCAGGCTTTTCTTAGAAAAGAGAATTCTAAGCACTAAACAATTTCTTGAAAATCTTTAAAAATGAGCAGTAACTGGAGATAATGAATTAGTAGACTATTGAGAAAGAGTGAAAGATGATAGAGGAAGCACTCCTTTAGCTCCGTGCTGTATTGAGCAAATGGTAAGCATATAAATAGAAGAATCGGCGCCCGCTAGACTAAACAAAGTTATGAATGGCCAATTTTTGCTTCAAGACATCGAGGGAAAGAAAATTGCAACAACATCAAGTGTAATTATCCCAGGCAACGCCGGGTTCTCTGCTAGTTCTATATATATAAATAGAAGGATGTGTGTATGTTTGTGGGTTTGTTTCTTTGTTTGTTTCTTCGTTTTTTATACAAATTTACAGTTTTATTCCGATCTTGAGAAAATTTCGCAATCATGACCGACAAAGCATGAGGAAGGTCACTGTCTACCTTAGATGTCGAAAAAATAAAAATTATTGAAAAAAATCGATATTCATGGTTATGGCAGGGCATATTAATGATAAATATCTCATTACCAACAATGCAACATATAGTTTTTGCAACAATAAGTATCAACAATGGTAGCAACACGAATTCACAAACACTCATCATGGAACCAACAATATATATCTCATGATCACCGATGCAAATAAAAGTTTGTGCAACAACAGGTATCAACAATGGTGTCAACACGCAATGCACCAACACTATGCAAGGATCAACAATATATGTCTCATGACCAACAATGCAAGGCAAAGTTTATGCAATATAGAATTCAATGCATAGAATTCCTGTTATTCAGGCTTTTCTTAGAAAAGAGAATTCTTAGTACTTAACAATTTCATGAAAAATTTTTAAAAATGATCTGTAACTGGAGATAATGAGTTAGCAGATTATTGAGAAAGAGTGAAAGACGATAAAGGAAGCACTCATTTAGCTCCGTGCTGTATTGAGCAAATGGTAAGCAAGTAAATAGAAGAATCGGCGACTGCCAGAGTACACAAAATGATGAATGGCCAATTTTTGCTTCAAGACATCGAAAGATGAAACAAAATTGCAAAAACATCAAGTGTACATCTAAAGTAAGATTACGTGAGTAAAAAATTATTTAGACTAGAAGGCATCCTTGGAGAGGTCCATCCATCGTGAGCCTTAAAAAATTTTTTTTTGGTAAACCAAGTCCCGGTATATCACCTAGAATGGATTTTTTTCAGTGAAGAGGTAAATTCCTGTCTTTCGGATTTTTTATAGAATGGTTAGTCCCTTCGCTCTATATTGAAGTGATTGAGTTATTATTTAACCAATTTGGAGGTTTAATTTAGCTTTTTGAGGTTGTTCTGTTTACCTACAAGCGTAATTATCCCGGGCAACGCCGGGCCCTCTGCTAGTTTATTAATATATAATGAAATTCGTCTAATGTAAAGATGGTAATTCCGTGATTTTTTCACGGGTAAAATACTCGTAAAAGTAATAATTTGTAATAAAAATTTATTAACCTCAACAAAAATTATTTCCTGAATTGTACATAGTCATTAATAGTTTTCTTATACATAAATTGAAGTTTTGAAATTCTTTCCAATTTTCCAATCCTTTGATTTTATTTTTTTTATTTTTCTATTCTTTGATCCTTCTGCCAGTCTTTTATAGGTAATTTTTGTTGAGTTAATAAAGCTTTATTGCTAATTATTATAAAATATTTAAAATATTGTCACAAAGCCAATATAAATATTTTAAATTTAGCGGTTCAATTTTTTCAAGAAATAAATTCCGTGAGTGTTCCATATGAAATAAAACAAGGCGAATACGTGTACTGATATATGAATTTTATTTAACAAATTCATTTCATCTACTCTACAGGGTGTAACTGTCAAAGTGTTACAAACTTCTAGCAATTTTATAAGTAATCAAATAAGGTATTTATGTCTTATAAACATTAGACCGGAAATGCATAACTGATGAGTTACAGAAGTGGAAGTGACTCATTCCCTCGTGCTTACCATTGAACCCTGCTACCTACTCCACCTGTGAACGAATGATCTAAACCAACGTGAGAAATCGTGTACTTAACTAGCAGCATGCAAATTTACTTCCAATTACTTCCACTTGAACTGTGCCATTAGTATTGCCAGAATTGTTGGACGTTATCTCTTTGGACACCCGTCGCAACGTATGGTTTCAGCTTGATGGTGCGCAACCCCAATTCGGCGAAACACTTGTTGACCGATGGATTGTGCGAGGGAGGTCAGGTGGCATGGCCACAGGATTTAAACCTACTGGATTTCTTTTTGTGGGGACATTTAAAGAGCATCGTTTATGAAACCCCAGTAATTAGAAGCGGATCTTGTAGCACAGTTGGTGGCAGCCGTTGAAGATATTAAAGAGACTCCAGTGCTACTCGACAGAGCTACTCGACAGTGCTACTCCAGCCCCTGCAATAGAGCGGGTAGGCTTCACGTTATACTGCCCTGTAGTTGCCTGCAACACCCTATACAAAAACTTCCATCGCTGAAGCCGAACTTGCATTGAGGTTGGAGGCCGTCAGTTTGAACAGCTACTACAACTGCAGTGAAGGCCGCATGTGTTCACTTCTATAACTCATCAGTTATGCATTTCCGGACTAATGTTTACAGGACATAAAATGCTTATTATCATCACTTGTATAAGTACTATAAATCTGTAACACTTTGACTGTTGCACCCTGTATATATTTTATGGAGCTTTTTGTGACTGCATTTTTTATTTTTCAAAATGCAACTTATAGAATTAAAAATGCATTTTGAAGAAATAAAATTTATTCCATCGAATTAAAAATATATCTTGCGGAATTAAAAATGTAATTTGCAAAAAAATGAAAAATGTACATTCCAACATTAAAATTTAGATTGTAAAATACAACGTTTTGTGAATTCTTAAATGGATTCTTCAAATTTAAAAATGCTGTTTGTAAAATTAAAAATGCAACTTCTCAAATAAAACATGTATTTTGTAAAGAATAAGGAGCATTCAAAAAGAAACGAGCCGTAGTCTGGAATGTGCAATCTGGTGACAGAATGGTGATATCGTTGCGGGTGTAATAAAGAGTAGTTCCGACAAGAGCGCGGAAGTTCACATGACTCTACAAAGGAAGCAGAAGCAAGCGTCAATCGTCCAATGTTCATTCGCGTTGTATAAGCAGTGAAATGGAGGCGTCAAAAGAAGAGCAAAGAGGTGTTGTTCGTTTTCTGAGAGCAGAACGAGTAGGGGGAACGGACATTCATCAAAGAATGTCACAAGTGTACGGTGAATACTGCATGTCTCTTGCAAGGGTCAACTACGGCACTCTTGCAGAATTTCAAGTGGGAGGTTCTTGGTAACCCTCCATACAGTCCAAACCTCTCTCCCTGCTATTATGCCATTTTGGTGCCCTTAAAAAAGGCTCTGAGGGGCAAACAATTCACCTCGGACGAGGACGTTAAGCAGCAAGTGCGGAACTGGTTCATAACGTAGCCTTGGGAATTTTACGAGACAGCCATTCACTGCCTTGTGTGGCAGTGGGACAAGTGCCTCAACAGCTAGGGCCTATACTTCTGACATACAGACATTGGTTTCTGTTCCTAGGCCTCCGGCTATTTGAACGCTCCTTATAATAAATATATTTTCAATCTAAAAAAATGTAATTTGCAAAAAAATATTTGCGAAACTAAAAAAAAAGTAAAAGCAAAAAAAGCCAAAAAAACTTGCAAAATAAAAAAATTATATAAAAAATGAAATAAAAAACAACTGCCGCTCGAATTTAGTGGAAAAAAGTGGATAAAATCAGTAAAAAGTTGGGAGGGGTACTTCTTACCATTTTTTAATCCCCAACTTTTGATGTTACTTATCCTCGACTTTTTAAACTCCACTTCCAGCTTCTACTTTAGTCCCTTTTTTATCTCATTTTTAATTCCGCTTTAATAAGCCAGGCCGAGATATAAAGACAGTCAACAAAAAACGGGAATTGTTCCGAAACCTAGCTCTTTTTTCAAGAATTCCTGTTTAACGATAGCTCGTCATCCATATAAAATTCAAAGTTTAATAACAATCCATCTTTCTTGTAAAGCTTTGCGAGTGGCAATTGCATTCTGCTTCAAGACCACCTTAACGTAAGTTGAAAAAATAATAATAAATCCTGTATTTACTGGAGTTTCGAAACAATTCCAGTTTTTCGTCGACTCTCTCGGCCTGGTTTCGGTTATGGACAACTATTTTCATTTAGAAATTTTTAGTGTTGTGTGAAAAATATTATTCTTTAATGATTATTTAGAAAAACATAACGTTTCAGCGTAAACAATGTGTCTAAAAAACTTTAGAAGCACTTGGCTGAGATATGTTACCCACTCGCCATATTCACCAGATTACCATTTCTTTAGAACCTGCAGAGCACCCTTTCTGGAGAGCGTCGTAGTTCTTATGAGATCAAGTATTGGCTTCATATCTGTATTGTTTCCAAATAACCAGACCTCTTCCATTACAGAATCCACTTGTTGCCTGAAAAATGCGGAACATTTTATATTGTGCTGGTAAATAGCGTGAATAAAATAATCGTTATCTTTCCATAAAAACTACTTTTTTATTTTGACAAAAACCGATGTAAACTTTGTACACCCAACAGTTGTACATACTAATCGAGTTGGCAGGAATATGCTATGCTGTTCGACTTTGTTTTCGCAGAAGTTCTTGCGATGCAACCAGTTGATATATTTGGATTCTCTTAATATCGCAAGTATTTTGCTATGTAGAATCGATATACATAACATACCACTTGCCTAGCTTTGCTTTCCACCTCGATGGTTCACTCCGATTTTTAGTTACCATACAATTAAAAACATTGATACTTCGAATATAATAAATAAAAATTTGCTAGGCAAACATCGAGTACCACATTTTCTCCAGTTTAAAGATATTGTTACACCATCCAGTCTATTGTAACATCATATGCAAATCGTTTCTCCTAAACTGTAGGTGATACACAAAGAAATCAATTACGAACTTGTTCAGCATCTACTAAGCAACAAAAGGAAAAAAAAAATCAAAATGAGATGAACGGATCACCCAAAAACGTCACTGGGTTGTTGCTTATTTGAAACTGAACAAGTTCGTAATTTTTTTTTGTGTATCTTATACTATTTAGTAGATATGTCTGGCATATTTCCTAGTTTGCATATTGACAACACTGTAAGTGCTACCATGAGAAAGAGCACCCTAAAGTTCTTATTCACTCCCTTTATTGGAATTTGCATAATTACATTTGCGTCCAAGATAGAAGAGGATACAGACTATTGACTCACACTTTATAATTTCAATATTAAAAAATTTTATTCTTAAGACGACATAGATTCGGATAATAATGCCGTCATACGATATTGTACCTATTGTAGCAGTCCACCCACCCCCTTACGTTCTTCGCGCTTCAATGTTTTTAAATTTTGTTGGTAATATCCTATTACTAGTGTCACTGTACTATTATTTTTTTACAAAAATTAGTCGTCCGTTTGTTGTATTCAGATTAATTTTTACTTCCCGACAATGCTAACATAGAACTGTTATAAAAAGAAAAATAAATATGACGATTGCCGTTGGCAATAGAAAAATAAACACACAGATAAATTTGGAATGATATAAATAACATGGCGAAGAGAAGAGCTGGTGGTTTGGTGGAGAATAAAGCCAAGTCCCCGAGCTTTTATCTCTTTTGGAAAATGGAATCATAATGAGAATTCAAGGTAATTACCGATCGATTAGCACAAAGCCGAGAAAATGAATTCCTTCCTCATCGCTCGATCGAATCGGAAGTTTTGGAAGACTGGAGAAAAGAGAAAACTAAATTCGAACGCCAGGAGTTAGTGTTAGTCAGCCCAAGGCTTGAGCGGCTACTGGGTGCGTTGGCAGGTGGCAGGTAGCCGGTAATCCTAGGTTGTCAGACTCAGGACATCCCCAAATAAACAATAAGGGGACCAGGCCAACTCCCGAACCCAAGGTGTTATGCGACCCGTGCCGATGGGTGGATGGCATTTCAGTTAAAGTGTCCCTCACGGAGCCTCCTGTTTGCCTGGCGACATTCAGGAGTATTTTGCCTTATCACGGCATGCAGGCACTCCCGGAATGGATTGTCAATCCTGCATCCTTACTACCGTCTATGGATAGTGTGTCATTTTCCTTTCCTATCTTCTCTTCGCTGAAGATCCTACCGGAAAACAGCAAACTACAGATGACGTCACTGAGGTTGTAATGATCCCAATTGAGTCATCTGACATTGATAAGTTTGTTGCCCCCAAACTTGAGGCACCACCTGCTGCAGAGCGGGAGGCCTTGACTGAGGGTAATAGCAAACCACTATCTAAACCTAATTCTGGGGCGGCTAAACGCCGCAAATCCAGAACGAAAAAGTAAGAGGGCACTAGGGCTGCAACACCTAAGGTCGGCCCTCAGCCATCTGATAAGGGGGTGCACACCCCGACTAAAAGACCTAGGCCAGTGGGAAACACTCCTTTATCAGAGGACAAGAAGCTTTGGAAAAAACCCAGCACTGGGAATTTTAGCGAAGCTCTTACTACAATCAAAACTGGGCAGTAGTTCTGGACGCCTTCCAGGAACTGCTGATGAACTATATGGGGGAAATGTTTTCAGGCACTGGACCCCAATTCAAATATTGTCGTTTGGAGGCTGGAGCGATTATTTTACTCTTTGCTGATCAAGCAGCATCAGACAGGCTGAATTCTATAGTCAAGTGCATCACTCCTTGGGAAGGACAGGTTCTCTTGGTTGGTGAGGCGAAAACAATCGTCAAAACCACCAAGGTTATTCGGAAACTCCCAGTGATGTTCAAGAAATATTCTGGCTCTGAAATTCTGAAAAGGATTGACATCCAGAATAAAGAAATATCATCTACACAATGGGGTATCCTTAACCTCAAACTTGAAGATCAAGGAGTAACCATTGTGTTATCCATCCCCGAACTGGATGCAATGGTTCCTGTACATCGGATTGTCTCAGATCCATGCAAAGGTTATAGAGAAACCATCTGTAAAGTCATCGTCTAATGTTGAAGTGCCTCCAAGCAAATCTTCAGCATAAAAAACTAGCTGTTGCCAACCTCAGCAACACCTTCCTAGCTGAGAACATACACATCGATCTGATTCAGGAGCCTTGGATTTTCAAGGGCAAAATCAGAGGTTTATCTAACAATGGAGGTAATTTAATTTAAGATTTTAACTGTCTGTCTCCCTGAGCTTGCCTGTTGTTGATTAAAAACAATATTAACGCACTGCCCATGTATCATTTGTGTTCTAGAGATATTGCAGTAGCGAAAATTACCCTTCACTTAGGTGGTTGAGATCATGACATACGTACTACCCTCGTACTATTTGTCTCGGCCTACCTACCATATGAGGAAACCTCACCCATCAATGAAGATCTAAAGAAGATATGGGAAACGTCGACTTCCCACAATGTGGAGATCATTGTTGGATGTTATGCCAATGCTCACCACACTTTGTGGGGTAACACCGTTACTAATCTCAGAAGTAAACTCCTTTTCGATTTTATTATAGAGTATAATTTAGGCATATTTAAACAAGGCAATATGCCAACCTTTTTTACTATTGTAAGAAGGGAGGTTATTGATGTAACTTTTGGTTCCTCCAATTTGAGGAAATGGATCAGAAGGTGGTATGTTGATGAGAAACCATCATTGGCTGACCATCAGCATATCTACTCTTCTTTCATTACTTCTGTAGACTGGGATAGAACGTTTAGGGACCCTAAGCGGACTAATTGTGTTCAGTATCGCGAGGATGTTCGTTCCGCGATTTCCGGTCTTCCAACCAGAATTAATGATACTGTTGACCTGGAGCTTTGCGTTAGTGGTTTGCAGCAAGCCCTGGTGCAATCATATCATAGCAATTGTCCCCTGTTGAGGAAGACATGCAGATCCTACTGTGTTTGGTGGAATCATGATCTCTTTCTATGGAGACAAAAAATAAGGAAGCTTTTTAAGAAGTCGAAAAACACTATCGAGTGGCATCTTTATAAAAATGCCCTCGCTGAATATAATAAAGCTGTTAGATCAGCTAAACGCAGTTCTTGGAGAAAGTTCTGTGAATCAGTCCAATAGACTGAGGAAGGAGCTAGGCTCCATAAATTTCTGAGATATGATAAACCTATTATGGTTGGCACTCTCAAGAAAGCAAATGGGGAATTGAGACGTTGATTACAACTCACTTCCCAGGTGCTGAGCTCATTGATCCGATGCTTCTTGACTATATGGTCAGGACATCACAGACTGGATGGGCCATGACAGGTGAAGTAATTACTCATCGTAGGGTTATTTGGGCAATTAGATCATTCGATCCGTATAAATCACCCGGGCCGGATGGGATCGTTCCGGTGCTTCTTCAAAAGGTTTCGGATGTGATCTCGCCAATGCTGCATTTAATTTTTAGAGATAGTTTAGCTTTAGGCTATATTCCTAATCCGTGGAGGCTGGTCAAGATGATCTTTATACCGAAACCTGGTAAGAGTTGCTACGACCAAGCCAAGGACTTCCGACTCATCAGTCTGTCTTCCTTTATGCTTAAATGCTTTGAGAAGATTATTGATGGACGAATTAGAGAAGATTTTAGGATTCTTGGTCCCTTTCACGCTAACCAATTTGCCTATCAATCTGGCAAATCTACGGAGGTAGCCTTACACCAATTTGTGGTATGGATCGAAAAAACTCAGGAGTACAAAGAGTTTGCTCTAGCTGTTTTTCTTGACATTGAGGAAGCGTTCGATAACACTTCCTACGGTTCCATTGCTGAAGCTATAGTTGCCAAAGCAATTTCTCCACTAATTCGCAATTGGATTCAAGTCCTCTTGGTGGACAGAATAATTATATCCAACTTATTGGGTGAGGAGATCGTTGCTCATCCCTCTAGGGGCTGTCTTCAGGGTGGTGTTCTTTCCCCCTACTCTGGAACCTGGTTATGGACGACCTCATTTCCTTTCTTAATGACCAAGGTATATATGCCGAGGGTTACGAAGATGATATTCTCATCTTCGTTTCTGGAATTGATAAGCTCACTATCTTTGACCTTGTGCAAACGGCTCTGCATAAAGTTCAATCATGGTGCATGGAGTGAAATCTAAGAGTTAATGCTTCGAAGACTACTCTAGTTCCCTTTACAGGCAGTAGAGAAACTATTTCACATGATCTAATACCAACCTTGTTTGGTGAGAAGATCATTATGAAAAAGAAAGTCAAATACTTAGGGGTTATCCTCGATAGTAGGTTGACTTGGAACCAACATCTTGAGTACAAAATCAATCAAGTTAAAGTTGGATTCTATTGTTGTCTTAGAGCCCTTGGTAAATCTTGGGGTCTCACTCTCAAGATGATATACTAGCTACACGTTACGGCAAGTAGATCTATTTTGCTCTGAACAACTGACCGTTGTAACCAAGCCGACCTCTCTTCAAAAATTGGTGAGTTTGTGTGTAATGGGTGCTGTTTCTACCATGCCAACCAAGGCTTTAGAGGTTATACTTTCTCTGACTCCACTTGATATATATCAAAGGTGTTGCCAGGAAAAGTTCATATAGGCTGAGCCACCAAGGGCTATGGGTGGACTTCCCTGGGGAGAAGTCTCACACTTTCATTAGCCAGGTTCTAACCAGTCATATTCTTCAGATGCCTTCTGATATTACAGTTACTCGTACCCTCCCTGAGCTCTCGAGCGAAGTCATAATAGACCCCATGGCAGTGCTGGGTGGGATGAGTTGGCATTTCCCCAAGGGGGTCATCATTTGGTATACAGATGGCTCCCGTCATTATGGCCTCTTGGGTATGGATGCTTAATGTGGCAGTACCAGAGCCCTCCGTTTTCGTCAGTTGGGTCACTGGGCCAGTTTTCCAGGCAGAGTTGATGGCCATTATTTACAGTCTGCAGTTGTGTATAGATAAGCTCTATGTACATAGACGCATCTTTATACTTAGCGACCGTCAAGCAGCTCTTAAAACCATCAAATCTTCTAGAGTTACTTCTAAACTTACCCTAGAATGTCGACAGCTCCTACAGGTCCTGTCTCTTCACTATAGTGTCATCCTACGATGGGTTCCGGGACACAAAGGTGTTGTCGGTAACAAGTTTGCTGATACCTTAGCTAGACAGGGTGCCAAATCTACTTTCATTGGTCCTGAACCTTTCTGCGGTATTTCTAAACAAACTGCAGCTAGGGAGATAAATATGATCTCTCATCAAGAAATGATGAATAGATGAATCATACTACCAATCAAACATGCCAGACTCATGATTAAGAGATCCTCTCCTAGTCTAACATCTGGCATTTTCCAACTTAATAGAAATAAATTACGGATCATCACTGGCTTTCTTACTGGTCATGATTTACTATGTAAATATCTACATAGAATGGGAATCCTTCGGGAAGAGCCACTATGTTCGAAATGTGGTTTGGTGGAAGAAACAGCCTACCACATTCTCTTCGATTGTGTCGATCTGGCACATTTCCAGCACTTCACGATTGGTTCAACTTTTCTTGAAGATATTCACCTGGATCCCGTAGGTAGCTTGACTTGTTTTTTAAGTCTGTCTGGCTAACTTTAGGTATTCTAAAGAATTTATTATGTATGGTGCAATATTCCTTACAGGAATAAGTGCCTTCACAGTCAACTGCCTAGGCTGTTGACTGACATCCTGCTTATAAGATTAGATTAGTGTTAGTCAGAGAAGCGACCTGCTTGCATCCGAGCCACTACTGCGATGCCGTTTGAAGCGAAGACGTCATGTTCAGACTTTGTTACACTAGAATTCAGCGAAAATATTTCTCACATTCCGCCTCATTCACCTCACACAATAACCAAATTCAGCGCCTGTAATCAGAATTACAAAGGAACTTTGTTACCTAAGCCTTTACCAGCATTGTGAAAAAATGTAATCGTCCATGTCTTCAGCAGAAATCTCTCATCGGAAGGATTTCCCAACCCGCCCCCTTCAGTGGACAGTAAAGATGTCCGGATCTTCGAGAATCGAATAGTCTCATCTTACAGCCTAGGGCACGTTCAAGAAATATGTCATGCTCTTAGGGGGGGAGGGGGATATGAAAAGTGTGACACAGCATTACATGGGGGTAGGGGGGACTTTACATAAGTGTGACATCACAATACACCCCTTCGAAAACACAATTTCTTTCATAATGAAATTACTTTTTTATTATTTCACATTATTATATTTTACTCGTATTATTTTTTTTTCAAATGGAAAATGAGATATTTTTTGACCCTATTGTGAAGCTCTTGTTAGAAAGCTCATTTTTGTTCTCCACAACAGAAGTTTGTTCCTTCAAGAAAGCTCCCTGAGATTTTTAATGTCCCAGCCTTAAATTAATTAGGCAAAAACTGTGGAATGGAACAACTAAAAGGGGTGAAACCTTTAATCCACAAAGACAATTGAAATACCGAATACGTATTTCGGCTACTAAGTAGCCATCTTTCAATGCTGAAGATAGGTACCTATTAGCCAAAATGCGTATTCGGTATTTCAATTCTCTCTATGAATAAGGAGTTGTGTAAAAGAAAAAGAAAGAATATGAGAGGAAAAGAGTTGGTAAAAGTAAAAGGTACGAAGACATTCTGGAATTTAATTAATAGATTCAGAAGAAAAAGACAAAGTATAAGTGAAAAAATAAGTAAGGAGGAATGGAAAAGCCATTTTGTGATGATAATGGATGGAAAAGAGGAACTGATAATGGATAGAAGTATAGAAGTAGGCGAAATAGATGTGAAAATATGGTACAATGAAGAGATATCGATGATGGAAATATGGAGAGCGATAAATAGTGGAAAGTGGTTGGATTAGATGGTGATCCAGGAGAGTTTGTGAAGTATGCTGATCCAATGAGAATAGCAAGACTAAGTGAGATTTATAATCGAATCTTCGAGGAAAAGGAATTTCCTGATCAATGGAAAGAGGTGGTGATATGTCCAATTAAAAAGAAAGGAAGTGCAAATGAGGTGACTAATTACAGAGGAGTGAGTATAACTTCTGGCCTACGTAAGTATTTCAGAAGAAAGACTGAGAAGATGGTTAGAAGAGAATGAGTATCTTGAAGATACACAGGCTGGTTTTAGAAATGGCAAGAGTGTTGAGGACACTATTTTTATTTTTTAACAGTATAATAGAATTAAGATTGATACAGAAAAGAAAAAAAAAATAGTATTTTTTATGGATCTGAAAGCTGCTTTTGATTCGGTAAATAGGGAAAAATTGTGAGTAAAATTAAGGAGGATAGGTATAGAGGGTAAGTTATTAGTAAATATTATAAGGATGTGTAAAGAGACAAAATGTAGAGTTAAAAGTAGAAATGGTGTTACGGAATCCTTTTGAATAAATAAGAGAGTAAAATAGGAATGTTGTTTTATGTATAATTTTTTTGAATGATTTGGGAAATTTTTTGAAAAAATGTAATGAAGGGGGAATTGCATTAGGAAGGAAGAAAATTTTTCAATTGATGTGTGCAGATGATGTGGTATTATTGGCAGAGGATGAAGGAGAAATGGAAAGGATGTTAAAACGAGTAGAGGAATTCTTGAGAAAAAATGATTTGGTATTAAATGATAATAAATCAAAAATGATGGTGTTTAAAAAGGGAAAGGTAGTGTAAAAGAAAAATTGAAATGGGGAAATGAAAAGATTGAAATAGTGAGAGAATATAAATATTTGGGCATGTGGTTTACTCCGAAGAATAGTTATGGGAAACAGAAGAAAGAAATTAGTGGGAAGGCAAAAGTAACAACGAAGCAGGTGTGGTCATTGGTGAAAAGAACAAAGATGAATGATGTGAAAATAATGATAAAGATGTTTGATGTATTAGTAAAGAATATAGTTGAGTATACAGCAGAAATATGGGGATGGGAGAAAGATGAAAGAATAGAGAGCATACAAAATCAATTTTTATATGGATTTTTTGAATTGAGAAGAAGTACACCAAATTGGGTAGTGTTGACTGAAATAGGAAGAGTAAAGTTGAAGGTTAATTTGGCGAGGAAAGCTTTAAAATATATCGAAAAAATTGAAGATATGCTAGAGAATAGATTGGTACAGATTTGCTGGGATGAAATTTAAAAAATGGCCAGAGGGGGTAAGGGTTATAGATGGATTGTTAAAATAAAGGAAAATATACAGGTAGAATATAGAGAGTTGTGGTGGGAGGGTAAAGGGGTAAGAGAAATTAGTTTGCAAGCATGAATTAAAAAAATAATGGAGAAAATAAATTGAAGGTATTGAAGGAAAAGGTGGAAAGAATAAATAATTCTGTAACATGTAGAATATATAAAAAAATTATGACAAATTGGCAAATAGAAAGGTATTTAACAATAGAAAATAATATTGGAGTGAAATACTATTTTTAAAGATTAGATGTGGAAATATTCTGGTGGGTAACAAAGTGTATGGTAGTGAGGAGGTAAAAAGATGTAGAGGATGTAAAGAAGATTTAGAAACATTGGAACATGTGTTATTTGACTGTAAAATGGTAGAGGAAGAGAGAAAAACACAAGTTTTAGAAAGAAAGGAAAATTGGGAAGAAATTTACCTAAATGGAAATCAAATTAATTGGAAAGTAATATATACTATAAAAGATTTTTGTAGAAAAATAGCTGAGTGAAAAAGAAAGGATATTTTGTAAAAGAAAATGTAAAGATTTGAAATATTGAAATAGTATAAAGATTGTAATGATGCTAATTGTTGGAGACTCCTCTTCCAAATATGTAATTATATTACAATAAATGGAATAAAGATAATAATAATAATAATAATAATAATAATAATAATAATAATAATAATAATAATTAGAGGTTCCCCTATGTTTGGCCAGGCGTGGATTCCACATGCGTAAAAACAACGGCAAACACCACAAGGCAGAAAAAAATGTTTTGACATCACTTCCTGCACTCTTTTTTCTGCCTGACAGAAAATTCTCGTATCTTTGTAGGCTATGACTCAGTCTATCTCATATAAAAAATCACTTGGTCTTCACACACTTCTCTCCATTTTGGTTTTTCAGATAAATTTAAAATAAGCCAACCTGTAAGAAGAGCAGCTAAGATACAGAGAGGTTTGATGGCAATTTGTGCAACGACTTACAGGAGCAGTATGCAGAAAGAGTTAATGAAGACAAAATTGACCAAGTATCCGGAGATCTGTGGCACAATCCTGCACAATCAAGCCATGTTTTGTCCATTATCATTTTACAGGACACATCATTTTCTCATAAATATTCACTTCTGATAGAAATTGATATAGGGTAATTCTGTTATCCTTTCACTAGAATAGGCACCTGGCTCCACTCCATTTAGTTGAACATTCACAAATTTTAGAATAACTAAATTCAGGATTTTTTTTCCGAATTTGATTAATTGCGTAGGATGTAATTATTGAAAATGCAAACTGTAAATATATGTAAACATGCTATCATAAAATCAGTATATGGTTCTCCACTTGATTTCCAATGAAATCCATTGCAAACTAGTTAAAAATCTTCCCGAACTATATTAAGGCATCATGCAAAGGTTGACGCTCATCAGTTCGTGGTTGTAAAGATAATCGAGAATATACACTCATTGGCTTTTATTATATAAGAGTAGGAGTTGTAATATTGAATAAATAATTAAAAATAGTAACTCCTTTTGATTATAAAAATAGAAAAATTAAAATAAATCTTAAAAACAATTGATAATGAAAGTCACCCAATATGGAGAAATGCAATTTATGAAGGGACGGAAACACATATGAAATGAAGGTCTTGTGGAGCATATATGTACTTCCTGTGTTTCATCCTGTGTTTCCTCTGCTTCATCCAGATCTACATATACGTTCCACAAGATCTTCATTTTATCTGTTTCGGGCCCTTCATAAATTGCATTTCTCCATATTGCGCGACTTTCATCATCAATTGTTTTTAAGATTTATTTTATTTTTTCTATTTTTTAATCAAAAGGAGTTATATTTTTAATCATTTAAGGCTTTTATTCATATATAGGTGTCAAATAAGTTTAAGACTTCAGCAGTGGAGGACACGCATCGAAATGAGTTTTCAAAACAATGGTACTCATGTAGAGCATTTTATACAAACCAAAATGGTTTTCATTAAAAAATGTTATTTTTCCTATGTATGAAAACTTATGGGACCCCCTGTAGATAAGTATCTATTACATGTGATTAATTATACTATGGTGATAAAATTTGTATGATTTTACGTTCCATTACATGGCTTCTCAAATGCCAAAGGTAATGTTATAAATGAAGTGACGCTACATTTAAAAAAATGTCTTCGCTATCTGTGGCTTATTATATCAATAAAAAATTCTGACCATTCATTGTTTCACAATAATGTTTATTTTAATTATTATACGTAACAATCAAAACAATGAGTATTTTCAAATTGTTTGCAACCGCCAATCCTAAGAATGGACAGGATAATAATGCTTTCTTATTAGGAGCTTTAAATAAAAGCTACTTATAAGAATGCATGTTTGGGCTGTACTTTTACCCGTCTACCATTGCATTATTAACTTAAAAGCGGATTAACTTTTTCAAATTGTTTTTTTGACAATATCATGAACGAGGTCTTATTTCGGCTATATCATCTTTTCAGGAAAACACTAATCCACATCAATTCTTTTTATTTCCTCAGATGCGCATTTCGGATTTCACAAATCCTTCATCAGTGAATGAATACAATGGTAATCGACAATCGAACAGAGTAGTGTATCGGTATTCGTGTGGAACTTGAAGCATAGCTTCCACAATCTCACCCTTCATAATCATAATCCAAGGGAAATACACTGAACTAGAAAAGAAGCCTGATGTACCCACAAAGGTCATCCAAAGTATGAAAGAAAATTGCCTCCTCTTGGTGGAGGAAAATCTGATTGACGAGTGTCTGAACTAGGAGTATATTACATAGTAAGCCACAGAAAAAACGAAAGAATTTATGAAACCCAGTAATCTGGGAAGATGACATTATCAATGTCATCAAAATTGACATCAAGGATATGTCTTGGATTACGATGCCTTTTTCTATGTAGAGAATGCTTTAGAATGCCAGAGACTAGATAATTATCATGATTTGCCATAATAGGCAGCACGGTTTTCATGAGCTCTTGAACATATTTCCCGACATGGGTCATATCGAAATCATTATGAATGGAGTAATTGCGAGCATTTCTCCTATCTAATTGTGCAATAGTCCTTAGGGTAATGTTCTGGAAAGTTTGGAGTTCCTTCCATCTTGTCTTGCAAATCGTAGCCCAGACGGGCATGCCATATAGCAAGATGACACGAACAATTATTTTGTATAAGAGTAGTTTGTTATCAACACTGAGGGCACTGTTACGACCCAACAGAGCAATTAAGCTAAACTCTGCTTTTTTGGCCTTGTTCATCGCATAAGTCACATGCATATTCCATGATAGTTTTGAATCAATAACAACGCCAAGGTATCTATAATTATCAACCCATTCCAAGTATTTGCCATATAACTTTAAGGAGTCAAGATTTCTCTTTTCCTTCTTAGTGATAAACATTGTTTTGCATTTGTCGACATTCAGTTTTAATCGCCACTTGCTAAACCAGATTTCACATTTTTTAAGGGCTTTCTGCAAACGTGATACAACAACACTAGGCTGGCGTGCTCATGTCAGTATAGCAGCATCATCCGCATAAAAATATAGCTTGCAGTAAGAGATTTCAGGGAAGTCGCGTATATAGTAATTGAACAGAATTGGCCCCAGCACTGATCCTTGTGGAACACCGCCATTTATCTCACAGATATCAAATAATTCATCTCCAACTCTGGCCTGAAATGACCTGTTGGACAGAAACGAGTGAACTAGACTAATTAAATCATGTGGGAAACCATCAGTTATCATTTTATAAATAAGGCCTTCATGCCAGAACTGATCAAATGCTTTATGAACATCTAAGAAGAAGACGCCGCAATACATCGAAAGATAAAGGGGAGTGTTAACATCCGCTATAAGTCTCCGAACTTGGAGCTGGCAAGAATGTTCCGCCCGAAAACCAAATTGTTCTGCACGGATGAGATTATTGGTTGTGCAGAAATCTAAGAATTGTTCTGTGCAAGACTTTGGATATAGAAGACAGCAAACTGATGGGCCTGTAGCTTACAGGGTTTGCAGGATTTTGACCGGGTTTAGGGATACTTAGGACAAAAGACTGTTTCCATGTATCCGGAAAGTAACAGTTATCCCAACAGTACAATGGTCGTCGTGGATTTCAGTTATGTTCCCTTTTAGTGACTCGAGTTTTCCTTGTAAATTATCATATTTAGTGCACATTTCTTGGCGCAAAACCTCTAGCTTATCCTTAATTATAGCATCAAAAGCTTCGAATCTGTAATCTTTACAGGCATCTTTATATATCTCGCCATACGTATATTTTGGCTTGCAATGCCACTTAACGCTTTGCCTGAGTCTGGCATTATGATAAAATTTAAAATAATAAGTAAAGAATAGTCAGACTGCTAGCCCTGAAAAGGGCTTTTCCAGGATAAGATCTGTAGAAAAAACAGCCTTAAAGAATAGGATATAAGAAACCGCTGACCTTAAGAGAATGCGCCTTCAGTTAACTAATTAACTAACTGAAGTAAAATGGTCGACAATCGACAATCGAGCAGTGTAGTGAAACGTTATTCGAGTGACAGTTGAAGCTAAGCTTCCATAATCTCACCCTTCCTAAATAAATGCCAAGGGAATTAAACTGAAGTAGTTAAGAAGCGTGATGAACCCATAAAGGTCATCCATAATATAAAGGAGAAAATACCCCCTCTTGGTTGGAGGTGATTTTGATTGACGACTGTCTAGACTAGAAGCACACCACTAGTATTAGATAAAACACGACCTATGAAGTCCAGTAATCTGGAAATAAGACATTATCAATGTCTTCAAAATTAATATCAAGTATATGCCTTGGATCACGATATCTCTTTCTATGCATAGGATGATTTATAATGCCCGAGACTAGCTCGTTGCTATGATTTTCTATATTGGGCAGCATGGATTCCATGAGCCCTTGAACGTATTTGCCAATATGAGTCGTGTGGAAGTCATTATCAATGGAGGAATTGCGAACAATTCTCCGATCTTTTTGCGCAATAGTCCTAAGGGTAACGTTTTGGAACGTTTGCAGTTCTTTCCACCTAGTCTTACATATTGTGGCCCAGACGGGCATATCAGACGTCAAGATGGTCCGAACAATGACCTTATAGAGTGGAAGTTTATTATCAATGTTTAGAGCACTATTCCGGCCCAGCAGAACAATCAAGCTAAACTTGGCTCTCCTGGCCTTATTCAACGCATAAGTTGCGTGGGGAGTCCAGGTAAGTTTAGAGTCAATAACTACACCAAGATATTTATAAGTTTCAACCCAGTCCAGGTTTTTGCCATATAGTATTAGAGAATCTAATAATCTCTTTCTCTTCTTGGACACAAACATCGCCTTGCATTTGTCTACATTCAATTTTAGCCTCCACTTGCTAAACCAGCTTTCACACTCCTTTAGAGCCTGTAGCCGCGAGACTACTACAGCTGGTTGACGAGCACAGGTCAGTATAGCAGCGTCATCTGCGTAAAAAAAGAGCTTACATTTGGAAGGACTTGGAAAGTCTCGCATAAAGTAATTGAATAATACTGGCCCCAGGACTGAACCCTGTGGGACACAAGCTTTTACTTCATGCATAGGAGATAGACTCCAATGAGGAAATCCATCCATAATCATTTTAAAAATAAGACCATCGTGCCAGACTTGGTCGAAGGCTTTGTGTACATCGAGGAAAACGACCCCACAATACATAGAGAGATTAAGGGGCTTATTGATATCCGCTGCGAGCCTCCATGTTTGGAGTTGGCAGGAATGGTTTGTGCGAAAGCCAAATTGGTCATCGCGGATGAGATCATTGGCTTCACAGTACTCAATGAATCTCTTGAGAATTGTTTTTTCCAGGATTTTGGAGATTGATGGTAACAAGCTGATGGGCCTGTAGCTAACAGGTCTTGCAGGATTTTGTCCTTGCTTAGGAATGCTTAAGACAACTGATTGCTTCCAAGCATCCGGGAAGTAAGTGTTTTTCCAGCAGTCGTTAATCACTTTTGCAATATTATGAATTTTATTTTGAGGTAAAGTTTTCAAAGCACTGTTCTTAATAGAGTCTTTTCCTGGAGCTTGTCTCGTTTTGAAATTTTTAATGATGCTTTGGACTTCATTTACATCGATGCTATGTTTTGGGAATTCATTGCCGTAAATATTATAGAAGCCAGTTATGCAGGATGTTACTTTCTCAGACATATCAAATCCTAATGCCGACCATCAATAGGCGTGACAAACTGTTCTGAAAGTAAATTTGCAATAAGCTGCGCTTTATCATCATCATTCGTGATGAATTTGCCATTTTGGGCTAACAGGGGTGGGATATTAATGGCTTTCTTGTTTTGCGAGGCTCGAACCATGCACCAAATAGAGTTATCGTGGGTCGACAGACTCTTAACTTTATCGCTCCTCCTGCCATTACGAAGTGCTTTTACCTCCTCGTGAACTCTTCTAGTGAGCCTATTATAATTGGTCTTAAGACATGAATCACGAGTTCGGTACCACTGCCTTCTAACCTTATTCCTTTGCTCAATTAATTGTTTGATTTCTGGGGTGAGATCAAGGTGATCAGGTTGCTTCAACTCTAAGGATGAAGCACTAGAGTCAATAGGTGCATTTATACGTTTAGTATGCTGAAGTACAATTGTCGACAATCGACGATCGAACAGCGCAGGGAAGAAAAACAAAACGAGCGGTCCGGAAGCTATGCTTCCACTGCCTTATTCATCTATTATTATAGCCAAAAGAAATACGCTGAAGTAGGAAAGAAGCCAAATGAACCTGTTTAAGTCATCCACAGGATAGGGAGGAGTCCTTTCCTAACAGGACGATAAAGTTGATTGTTGATTGACGATAGGACGTGGAAGAGCTAGGTGAACCAGTAGGGTGGGAAGATGGCCTTTTGGATGTCATCGAAGTTGACGTCCAATATGTGACGAGGCCTGCGATGTCTATGGAGGCTTCTAAAGGTGAGCGGATGCTCAAGAATACCTGCAACCAGAGGACTGGGATGGTCCTTCATCTTCAGAAGAAGCTTCCTCAGCGACTCTTTGACGTGGTTTCCAATAGTAGGTATACAGAAATCTTCAGCAATGGAAGTATTAGTTGCTATTCTCCTGTCGAGTTGGGCTATAGTCATCAGGGTGACGTTTTGGAATGTTTGTAGGTCCTTCCATGTGGATTTGCAGGTTGTAGCCCAGGCAGGCATACCGTACAGAAGAATGGTTCGGATTACCATTTTATATAGAAATAGTTTGCTGTCCACTCCAAGCGAACTGTTTCGTCCCAGAAGGGCAACCAGACTAAACTTCGCCTTCTTGGCCTTGTTGATAGCATAAGAGAGATGGTCGCCCCAATTTAGCTTGGCATCTATCACAACTCCGAGGTATTTATAGTTCTTTACCCACTCGAGCTCCTTGCCAGATAGGAAAATTGACTTCGGGGGTTTTCTAACTTTTGGTAACGAACATGGCTTTGCATTTATCTACGTTCAGGTTTAACCTCCACTTAGCAAACCATTTCTCTCACAGATGCACAGCATTTTGTAACCGAGATATGACAGGAGCCTGATTTCGGGTACAAGTCATGATGGACACATCGTCAGCAAACAGGTATAATTCGCACTTTGTAAATGCTGGGAAGTCGTGAATGAAGAAGTTGAACAACGCAGCGCCCAGGACAGAGCCTTGGGGAACACCAGCCTTGATGTCACAAGGGTTAGACTTGGAGCAGCCAACTCTGACACGAAAAGCCCTGTTCGACAGAAAGGAACTAATCAAAGCGATCAGCTCGTCAGGAAAGCCACAAGTAATCATCTTGTATCTCAGGCCGTTATGCCAGACCTGATCAAAAGCCTTCCGTACATCTAGAAAGATAAGACCACCGTATTTGGCGCAATTAATGGGAGTGTTTAGATCAGCAACAAGCCTCCAAAGCTGTAGTTGACAAGAGTGACCCGGGCGAAACCCGTATTGCTCCTCACGAACAAGATTATTGGTCACGCAGAAAGCATTAAACCTCCTTAGAATAACACGTTCAAAGACTTTTGACATGGTAGGTAGTAAGCTTATGGGCCTGTAGCTGACAGCGAGGGCAGGGTTCAGACCAGGTTTTGGTATCGTAACGATGACGGACTCCTTCCACTTGTCAGGGAAGTATCCATGTCTCCAGCAGTCATTTATGACCCTGGTAATAATCGAGATGGCACTAGGAGGCAAGTTCTTAAAGGCACTGTTTGTGATAGAATCCAAACCTGCTGCTTTCCTGCTTTTAAGATGCTTTATGACGTCGGAGATTTCATTTGTGCTAATAATTTCCTCATGCGTAGGAACACTCTGGGATGGTTCATAGGAGATACACACATCGTTGACAAGTTGAGTATTTGAGCGACTATCGGGCTTTTCTTCACAAGGTGTGGTAAACTGCTTTTCCAGGGAGTCGGCGATCAGTTGAGCTTTATCACAATCACTGGTGACAACATCACCACCTGTAGTAAGCAGTGATGGCAAGTTGATGGGTCTGTTTCCTTTTAAGGCCCTTACAGTACCCCAGAGCGAGTGGTCCTGGACTGACAAGGATTTAAGTTATTCGTTCCACCTCTGACTTCGTAGAGCTTTAACCTCTTCCTGGACCTTACGAGAGAGCCTGTTATACTTTGTCTTGTAAAAGGGTAGTCGCTTACGCTGCCATAATCTTCTATAGGTATTCCTTCCAAGAATAAGCCGTCTGATGTAAGGAGGAAGGTCGAGATGTTCAGGACACTTTCGATCAGCAGTGGAGGCACTGGAACAACTAGCCTCATGGATAACACTAGTGATAGAACTAATATTTGTGTTGATGTCATCGTTGGCAATAACCTCTTTGTATGGGATGCTTTTTTCGCGAAGAATATCTCTGAAGAGTTTCCAGTCCTGCTTGGAGCGAAGCCCAATCTTCATTTCGATGTCCAAACCCTCAAAGATAAGCACCACTGGTCATTGGTCAGAGGATAAGTCATCAACTGTAAATATATTATAGGGCTTGAAAGAACCCTTTAAGAACAACGATGTCCAGCACGTCACTAACAGGTGAGTGGTCGCAGTAGTAGGTGTCTTCAAGGGGACCAGCAAAAAAGGTGTTAATTTCGTTCAGTGTATATCCATATAAGATATTGCCATTTTGATTGGGGCATTTAGAGTTCCATGCATGATGCTTAGCATTTAAGTCGCCCGCCATTACAACCGGAATGGGTCCGGACAGCAGCTCGTCGAGTTCGCATGGACTAAGCTTGTGCTTAGGCGAGTTATATAATGAGAAGAACTTAATTTCGCCTGCGTTAGCATCACTTATAATAACGGAAACGGCTTCCATACCTATATAGTCGGGAGTGATAGTCTCACGATGATCAATGCCGTCCTTGAAAATAATTGCTGCTCCACCAAACGCATGACTAGCATTATTACCCAGAGGCCGATCCAGGCGATAGACATGATAGCCGGGCAATTTGAACGCTTGAGATTTGATTTGAAGTATAATGGTAGAAAGATACGAAAATTTATAGGAAAGACAAAATTTAGATCAACCAATCAGGATATAGTAATAACCGATCAACGAAATTTTACAATTAAAGAAGTTATAGGAGTTACAGAATGACCAATTAGAACTAAGCGAGCGATCTCCTTGTTGAGAGGAACTCAAGTCCGCTTCTAAGAACCAACCGCTTATAATAAAGAAAGTAATCGATTGTTGACAGAATCGATTATTTTTATAGAAATAACAATTAAACTTGACTATTACGAATAATTAAAAACGATCACTCAAATCTTTACAAAACCAAAAAATATAATTACAAAGAACACAATTGATAACTATAGATTAGAGTGATTTTCCAATTCTTCATAATTTATTTTGTCAAATACTTTGTTAGCGGCAGCCAGGGTAAAACTGGCATGGGACCATCGTCGCTATTCAATAGGATGTCGCCTTGTTCTTTACAATTTCGAGGGACTCCATAAAGTGTAATAATTTATCATCGTTACAATTGTGAATAACCTCGAACAGATATTTTGAATAGTTGTGTTGTTCTTTGAGAACATGGTCTGCAAATGAGGATACCCCTGTCTTAGCATACCTAATGCATTCTATGTGTTCCTTAAGTCGATTCTTCACACCTCTTTTGGAGCTTCCCACATAAAACTTATCACACGACGCACATTTTAATTTGTATATGCCAGCTTTATCTTTTGCAGGGATTTGGTCTTTAACAGAACTCAAAGTACTTTTCATGGTGTTTGAGCTCTTGTATACAATTGCGTACTCGAATTCTCTGCAAATATTTTTAAAACCAATATTTAATCTGCCATTATAGGGGAGCACCAAAGACTTCCTATAGTCGATATTGTTCGTCAGCCTAAGGGTGGTGACCTTGTCTAAATCTAAGTGCGATTTGATTTTAATCGCTAATTTTTTTACCATATCACTATTAAATCCATTGAAGCTAGTGAACGATTGGATTAAATTGAGTTCATTTTCTCTAGCTTCATCCTTTAATGATAGTATTAGAGCTCGCCTAATTTGGTGGTGGTATGCTGCTAATTTATGTGCCTTACAGTGGTTTGAATCACTTCTGATGTAGGCCGGTACAAAGTTAAACTTTCTATAAACTTCAAATTCTAGACTGTCACCTACTCTAATAATTTTGAGGTCCAGGAAAGGAAGCGCTTGGTCTTGTTCCTCTTCCATTGTAAACTTTATATATGGGCTTAATTTGTTGAGGGCTGCTAAAAACTCCACTAAATAACCTTTGTTAGTATTGAGAATACAAAAAATGTCATCAACATATCTATGCCACACCGTTTTTAATTATTCGTAATATTCAAGGTTAATTTTTATTTCTGTCAATAATCGATTACTTTCTTTATTATATGCGGTTGGCTCTTAGAAGCGGACATGAGTTCCTCTCAACAAGGAGATCGCTCGCTGAGTTCTAATTGGTCATTCTGTAACTCCTATAACTTCTTTAATTGTAAAATTTCGTTGAACGGTTATTACTATATCCTGATTGGTTGATCTAATTTTTGTCTTCCCTATAAATTTTCGTATCTTTCTACCATTGTATTCTTCTATAATATTCTTCTATAATATTCTTCTATAATATTCACGTCAATGAATTCCCAAAACATAGCATTGATGTAAATGAAATCCAAAGCATCATTAAAAATTTAAAAACGAGAAAAGCTCCAGGTAAAGACTCTATTAAGAACAGTGCTTTGAAAAATTTACCTCAAAATACAATTCAAGATATTGCAAAAGTGATTAACGACTGCTGGAAAAACACTTACTTCCCGGATGCTTGGAAGCAATCAGTTGTCTTAAGCATTCCTAAGCAAGGACAAAATCCTGCAAATCCTGTTAGCAACAGGCCCATCAGCTTGTTACCATCAATCTCCAAAATCCTGGATAAAACAATTCTCAACAGATTCATTGAATACTGTGATGCCAACGATCTCATCCGCTATGAACAATTTGGCTTTTGCCCAAACCATTCTTGCCAACTCCAAACATGGAGGCTCGCAGCGGATATCAATGAGCCCCTTAATCTCTCTATGTATTGTGGGGTCGTTTTCCTCGATGTACACAAAGCCTTCGACCAAGTCTGGCACGATGGTCTTATTTTTAAAATGATTATGGATGAATTTCCTCAAGATATAATAACTCTGATACACTCGTTTCTCTCCAACAGGCTCTTTCAGGCCAGAGTTGGAGATAGTCTATCTCCTATGCATGAAGTAAAAACTTGTGTCCCACAGGGTTCAGTCCTGGGGCCAGTATTATTCAATTACTTTATGCGAGACTTTCCAAGTCCTTCCAAATGTAAGCTCTTTTTTTTACGCAGATGAAGCTGCTATACTGACCTGTGCTCGTCAACTAGCCGTAGTAGTCTCGCGGCTACAGAACGCTCTAAAGGAGTATGAAAGCTGGTTTGGCAAGTGCAGGCTAAAATTGAATGTAGACAAATGCAAGGCGATGTTTGTTTCCAAGAAGAGAGAGAGATCATTAGATTATCTAACACTATATGGTAAAAACTGGACTGGGTTGAAACTTATAAATATCTTGGTGTTGTCATTGACTCAAAACTTACCTGGACTCCCCACGCAACTTATGCGTTGAATAAGGCCAGGAGAGCCAAGTTTAGCTTGATTGCTCTGCTGAGCCGGAATAGTGCTCTAAACATTGATAATAAACTCCTACTCTATAAGGTCATCGTTCGGACCATCTTGACATATGGTATGCCCGTCTGGGCCACAATATGTAAGACTAGGTGGAAAGAATTGCAAACGTTCCATAACGTTACCCTTAGGACTATTGCTCAAAAAGATCAAAGAGTTGTTCGCAATTCCTCCGTTTATAATGACTTCAACAAGACTCATATTGGCAAATACGTTCAAGGGCTCATGGAATCCATGCTGCCCAATATAGAAAATCATAGCAACGAGCTAGTCTCGGGCATTTTAAATCATTCTATGCATAGAAAGAGATATCGTGATCCAAGGCATATACTTGATATTAATTTTGAAGACATTGATAATATCTTATTTCCAGATTACTGGACTTCATAGGTCGTGTGTTATCTAATACTAGTTGTCTGCTTCTAGTCTAGACAGTTGTCAATCAAAAATCACCTCCAACCAAGAGGGGGTATTTCCTCCTTCATATTATGGATGACCTTTATGGGTTAATCACGCTTTTTATCTACTTCAGTGTAATTCCCTTGGCATTTAATTAGGAAGGGTGAGATTATTGAAGCTTAGCTTCAAGTGCCACTCGAATAACGTTTCACTACACTGCTCGATTGTCGATTGTCGACCATTGTATTCTCATATTATATATACATCCTGGAAAACACAATTCTCAAGACATTCACACATCTATTCTCAGACATATTCTAGACACATCCTACTCATAGATGGTATCCTACTCTTTGGTGGTATAGATTGGAGATGGAACATTAATTTAAGGCGCATACTCTTTAGGTCAGCGGTTTTTTATATCCTATTCTTTAAGACTGTTTTTTCTACAGATCTTATTCTGGAAAAGCCCTTTTCAGGGCTAGCAGTCTGACTATTCTTTACTTATTATTTTAAATTTTATCATAATGCCAGACTCAAGCAAAGCGTTAAGTGTCAGTGCAAGCCAAAAAACAAGTGATGGTAAATATACGTATGGCGAGATATATAAAGATGCCTGTAAAGATTACAGATTCGAAGCTTTTGATGCTATAATTAAGGATAAGCTAGAGGTTTTGCGCCAAGAAATGTGCACTAAATATGATAATTTACAAGGAAAAGTCGAGTCACTAAAAGGGAACATAACTGAAATCCACGATAAAATTGTTAATATGAATGCTGAAATATCTGCAGCACGTAATGAAGCCAACGAGAACTTTAATATGTTGGAGCAGTTCCTCAAAGATCAATTCTCTGCTCTGTCAATGAAAGGTAATCAGCCTACATGTGAAACTTCTGACTACCTAAGAGACTCTTGTGAAATAGAGAGTGTGAATCCTCTGCCTATGGAAATTATCCCCTCTGGCTTAGGGAGTAATGATAACAATGGCAAAGGCCCGAATAGTACAAATCGCAAACGTCTATACAATGATACGGATAAATGGATACCTGCAAAATCCAAAAAGGCTAAAAAAGCGTTGAAAATTGACAACATCAAGGATGTTGTTGATATAAATGATACAATTGCTGTTGCTTTTCGAGAAAGCAAGTCCGAACAGCGAAAAAATGTTGAAAAGCCAAATACCAAGAGCAGCTCCTATATTCCGCCAATCATAATACGTACTCACGGTCAGCCAATCAAGCAAATCCTGGGCGAGATTCAAAAGCATGTGGCGATTAACCAAATTACGGTACACACAGGCAGAGCACAGACGATCAAAATAAGGTGTCATGGTGAGGAAACGCATAGTAAATTGGTGTCTGGCATTAAGGCTGATAACGTGCTAAAGAATCAGCATCATCAACTTAAATCGGAAAAAGTCCTCAAATACGTTATTCGAAATGTAGACGTGACCTATGACCTTAACGATTTTAAGGAAGACCTAAAATGGTCAATTATTTTCCTGAGAAAGGGATTAGACTTAAAAAATCTAAAGGATCCATTGATATGCCCATGATTCTGGTACTGTTAGCAACACAGAGCACAACAAGACTCTAAAAAATGTTACTCGCATAGGACCCTTAGGTGTATCCATCGAAATGTTCCGTTGAAATAAGAGACCATTACAATGCTTTAATTGCTTACGATTTGGTCATATATCTCTAGGGTGTACTGAAGCCCCTTGCTGTAACAAATGCGCTAAAGATCATCAGTCAAAAGACTGCCCAAATGTAAAAGGACAAGATCCCCCAAAATGTATTCGATGTAATGGACAACACACCTCCAGTTACACAAAATGTCCTAAATATCCGCAAGTCAGGAGAGTGCTAAGTGCTAAAGTGTCCCCGGAGATTTCCTATGCCTCAATGGTCTCCAAACAAGATAAGAGCATTAATGTGAATGATTTTCAACTAATGTATAAACAAATTGGCAGTGTATGCAATTTGTTAAACGAACTGGGCAGGAAAATGCCACTGATGAGTGGAATACTTACGAATAAACACTGACAGTATGGCTGATCGATGTTATTCTATTACAAATCGAGGTAAACTTCGTTGCGTAATATAGAACGCCAGGGGGGTCCCCCGGAACGTATTGAGTTTTACAACTTCCTAACCCAATGGGATATAGACATAGCATTTCTATGTGAGACACACTTAAGGCCAGACCGCGACTTCAGGCTGCCTAGTTACTGTGTCTATCGTAAAGACAGAATTCTTCTCACTACAGTAAAGTCCCCGTCAGGTGGGTCAGCAATTGTTATTAAGAAAGGCATTCATCATCGGGAGGAACCAACCCGAGACTATATGGGAATGGAAGCTGCCTGATAGCATTACTGATGCCACACTGGGAGAGGTGAAACTAGTGGCTCTATATAATGCGCCCAAGCATAAATTCGATGCCAATGATCTTGACGAGCTGTTTTCCGGGAAATATTTCCGTAAATATGGCGGGAGACCTGAACGCTAAGCACTCGCACTGGAATTCAAGATGCCATAACCAAAACGGTGTCCTTTTGTATGGCTACGTGCAAAGGCAATCTGATATTATTGCAGTAGGCCCTGTGGAAGATACATATTATTCTCCTTCAAGCGATGTACTTGATATTGTGTTGTTGAAAGGCTTCTAAAAATCATTCAGTATCTATACTGTCATGTTGGCAAATACGTTCAAGGGCTCATGAAATCCATGCTGCCCAACATAGAAAATCATAGCAACGAGCTAGTCTCGGGCATTTTAAATCATCCTATGCATAGAAAGAGATATCGTGATCCAAGGCATATACTTGATATTAATTTTGAAGACATTGATAATGTCTTATTTCCCGATTACTGGACTTCAAAGGTCGTGTTTCATCTAATACTAGTTGTCTGCTTCTAGTCTAGACAGTCGTCAATCAAAATCACCTCCAATCAAGAGGGGGTATTTTCTCCTTCATACTATGGATGACCATTGTTGGTTCATCACACTTCTTAACTACTTCAGTGGAATTCCCTTGGCATTTATTTAGGAAGGGTGAGATTACGAAAGCTTAGCTGCAAGTGCCACTCGAATAACGTTTCACTACACTGCTCGATTGTCGATTGTCGACCATTGTATTCACTTACTGATGAAAGATTTGTGAAATCCGAAATAAGCATCTGAGGAAATAAAAAGAATTGATGTGGATTAGTGTTTTCTTTTATTCCATTTTTTATACGTCGGTATCCATAGTTTCGGCAATTATTCCTGTAATCTTTTCAGGCTTTTTCGTGGACCCCTTCAAGTCGCTTGCACGTGCTCTAAGAGAGACTTAGAAATACCAAAGAAATAGGAAGGTTATATAACAATCGATTCATAGTGAGGAGTCAACAGTGAATAAATTGTTAACATTCACAAGTGCATGTGATGACTGTGTTGTCGAGGCTAATTTTCACATAATAAATTAATAATTGTATTCCTACGTCATGATTAAATCTGCTTATTAGAATGTTTGCAATATTTTTGGATAGTTAACTCAAATTTCAAAAATCGTAATTTTTAACACCTAAGCAAAAAAATGAAAATTCATTATAGCTCTAAGTCTCTGGAACTTTTTCAAATTATATCTGATTTACACGTAAACAACAATAAAATCTTACTTCAAACAGGTTTATTGTGTTTGGAAGTTACCAAGATCATTTGTTTGTAGGAATGAGGGTTACTTATATGGTATGACTTCTTAAAAGTGGGAGGGGGTTTGGGAAAAGTCACACACTGTGACAAGGAGGTAAGGGGGGTTTGATAATGCCAAAAACAGCGTGAAGTATTTCTTGAACGACCCCCTAGTGCCGTCGAGGACCACTGCTCACAGTTTGCCCCTGAAAGGACGATAAACTTTACGACCCCTTCCGTGTTGGATACCATCAAGATGAGCCATTCCCCTTTTCAGAAGCAACATTTGATGTGCCTAGCAGTAAAATAAAGTAATATGGATTCTTTGTTCATTTTTGGGGACCCTTAAAATCGTTCCTGCTTCACCCACCAATCTGGTCACTGAGACCTGAAAAAAAATGAATTAGCAAACTTAAAAATTAAAGACTTACCTAGAACGTTAAAGTCGTCGATCTTCCAACCTATAAAGAGAAAAAAGAATAAGTAAGAAATTAATTAATTAATTTTAAGGGAAAGAAAGATTTTAAAGGAAGTATCAGTCATTAGAAACGTAAAACTTTACAATTAAAGGGAAGAAAACTGATTAACTAAGACAAAAGAAACAGAAGGAAAGAATTTTAATTTGTTGTCATTCTTATCTGATAAACGCAAGTATACTCCCCAAGCTAAAAGTGACCCTCGTTGCAGCGAACTGCCGTAGTTGGCTTATCGTTGTCTGGACACTTCTGACATTATAACCGAGGCAGGTTGTGTTTTAGACGGTCAACGCGTAGGAAGACCCCACTAATCCTACCCCATCCCGCTCCTTGAATGATTGGTAAGACCTTACGTGTGTAGTTTCCCCCATCCCTCACTCGCGCTTTGTTAGCTTTAACCTCAACGCCCCCTCTAACCTTCAAGCAGTGATGTTGATCACCTGTAACTGAATGAATGATTAAATTGTGATTTGAATACTGTAGTTTAACCGTATAGTGCAATAAAAAAAAAGATTAGCGTTGTAACTTAACTGAATATTACTAGACCTCACGTCAGCTGTTGAAACCAGTGCCGTTGACCTGTAAGTGTAAAATTAGACTTTAAGCGTTGCCTGATTAGTGACTTAGAGTTTTTCTTTTAAGAATAAAAAGCAAGAAAAAAAAACCTTGAATGGATTAATGATATAAAAGAAAAGACTTGCCCCCTTTTGAACCTTTACAGAGGAAAAGACTTAATTTTCATTTGTTAACTATTTTACTCTTATGAGAAGTGGGAATATACTGTGGATAAAGACATGCTGCAAAAAACGAACCTCTGTCCACAAATGTTTTAATGGGCGAATACGTATTTCGATCTCCTTTGAGATCATTATTCAACGCAAAAAAAAAAAAAAAATGCGTTGAATTTTTTTTTTTGCGTTGAATAATGATCTCAAAGAGATCGAAATACGTATTCGCCCATTAAAACATTTGTGGACAAGAGCTTCGTTTTTTGCATCATTTTACTCTTAGGCGTAAGGTGCTTCATCGTCCCCCTGCGGGGAAAATTTGTTGAAAATTCCTATTTAGGAAAAAATTCCTTTTTTCTAATTTTGTATTGGCCCTTAGCGGGAATTATTGTCGGAAGAGCGATAGTAATATTGATGTAGTTAAAAATAAATAGTTTGCTCTTTACCCTCCCACCCCTTGGAGGGATCAACCAATTCTATCTTGAAATTCATTTATGCCTTATCATTAGTTCACCCTGTACGGTTAGTTAAACTTTAAACTGAGTAATATCCGAGGAGCCATCAGGGTTGCCTACTCCCTTTCTTGTATCAAGATGCCAGTCCTCGCTGTGTCCCCTACACCAGATAAAATAAATGCATCGATGTTTCGTATAGAAGTATGAGGATTGTATTAAGTATGTTTAATTTTTAGTTAGAATAAATCATATACATAAGGGAATGTTAACAATATACGTTCACCAAAATGACAAAATTTTAACCTTTCTCCCTTTATAACACTATGCAGCATTAAACGTACAGCCTCCATCAAATGCACGTAGGATATTTAAATAACTTCTTTAAAAGAGGAAATCTTTTCACATAATAAAGCAGCCACAACTATTTCAATAAACAGAGCGAAAATTTGGAGAAATATGTAGGTGATAGTTCATAATTTGATAACCCCTCCACATGATTTTACTGTTCATTATTGTCACATTTTCGAAATCTCCACTGCTGTTCGTCAAGCAAACATTTTATATGAATCTCCCCTCCCCGTCAATCAAACGTATTATGTAAATCCATGCTCTTCCCCTAACTTTTCTTTTAAGCCTTTAAATCACTCATGTAATAAAATGCCTAGATTTTGTTCAAAAATCTCGAATTTCATACTCTATTATCAAAACCCTATAGTGTTAATAATTTGGGCTTCTCAATTTTTTAATTTTAATACACTAACCAGATCAATTTTAGAATATGCTTGTCACTTTTCTCCTTCTCATATAATAATGCAGCTCCTCTTGGAAATGATGCAAACAAATTTTTATGCGCCCTGTTTCGTTTTTATATCCTATAGTGTTTTTTTTTTTAAAAAAAAGAAAATGGGCCAAAATTCGTGATATGGTATAGCCAAAGTTTATTAAACCTAACGCGTTTCTGTATTACACCATTATCAAAGGCAAATAGCAGCTGAAGACCTCGACATCCAGCGGAATGGAATGTGGAAGGGGTGTCCTATCAAATTTACACCTGGCCACACCCACATGTGTAATTTTTAATGAAAACCCCCACCCCCTTATTAAAAATTGATTTAAATGTAATTATTAAGAATTTTCTGATGTGGTAGGGGGTATTTTCTGCCTTGGTTATGAATTATGAATGATTTCCATAATTTTGGTTGTGATCCTACCTCTCTTCGTCCCCTTGGACCGCCCGTCTCTTCCCCAAAGGAGTTCTGTGTATCCTGCAGTGCAGCATCCCTTGTCCCTTTTTGTGTCATACATTGAAGCCCCGCCGTTGCTGCCCCTTTTTGCCCTTGGCGCTCAAAGCAGTGAAGCACACAGAGGACATTTGGGGACGATTAAGGCAGGCATTTGGGTGGCATGTAATGGTACTTATCGGTAAAAAAAAATACGTGTGTTTATTTTCTGAGTCTAATTTTTGATTACTTCGACGGCCTAAGCTTGGGCTCGGAAATTTGTATTTTTCCTTCCCCGATCAGGTGCCACCCTCTTCGGGGAAGTGCATCATCCGTTCGACTGTTGTACGTGGGTGTCCAAGTGCCAGCTTGACCACGTATGGGATGCACTTAAGCTGGCAGTTGTGCATCAAGCGCACATGTCGTCATACGCTATAGTAGGCTAACGCCAGCTACAGCAGAGCAAACGCTTAATTAACTGAAGCCACACCAAAAAATTACACAATATGAGAAACTCCTCGCAAAATCATTGTACAGGAACCCAAGCCAAGTAACAGAGAAAAAAAGCCAGACCTAAGAACTGAGATATAAAGACCTGGGGTAAATCACACAAAAGCCACTGCTTGATTTATTCATTGAGCAGATCTTCCCAGATTTAGCATATTGACTCTGAAAAATGATAGAACATAATCTCTGGTATTCTGTCAGCAGGAGGAAGCAGACATACGAGTGAACCTTCCTCCAGATAATAAAACTAGACCTATAAAAACCTATTACCCGCAAGCACCTACCCTCCCAAAGTTCCCTACTGATGAATCCAATGGGAACCATCAAGTCAAAGGGGAGGGCCTCCCCCGTCAAATCATCCAACAGATCATATGGAAGGAAGTAAATGGTAGCTCATAATGCTTACTGAGCGTAGTCCAACACTCGGATGCAATTTTACAATCAAAGAAAATGTGTTGGACCGTCTCAGGTACGCCACACTCAGCACACTTTTCCGTAACAGAAAGACCCACTGATGAGCGTCTTACAATGAAAAAACCCTGCATGCAAAAGTCGCTATTGGGTAGCAAACCACCTATAGTTAAACCTAAGTGAATGAATCAGGCCAAACATCTTTACCCACTCAGAATTCGGGAAGCCTACAATAAAATCTAATTCTTTTGCTACCTGTAATTTATCAACAAACCACGCTTTCTTAAGACTGCCTAGTTCAGAAGAGTCAATCTGCTTCAACTCCAGCACAATACGAGAAAACATGGCCTCCAAAGCAAAGTAAAAAGTCGAGGGATCCATGTAAACTACATAGCACTTGTTGAGCAAAGATGGAAGGTCACAGGTACGGAAAAACCCATCCAAATGAAGAGCAGCAAAGGGGACCACACGAGACAGGTCTGCTGAAAACCTTTCACAAACATGAAAATAGATGAAACAATATGATCGTGAGCAACTGGCACCCCCACCTCCTCTATTTTGAGGCAAACAAACCACATGATCTGACTGAGGCCATCTTCCTATTGCAGGACCCCAAACAAATTTTATGAACTCTTTCTGAAACGCCTTCAACTCAGCCATGGAAGGCACCGATATATTATCAAAGGGATAAGATGGACCTTCAAAGACAGAACTAGGGGTGCCATAGACACAGGAAAACGAAATGGCCAAGACATTTTCTTCCTGCACTCAGCAACAATGGCTCCCCATTGCAGCGTATCTTCTGTGTTGTCAAAGGAGAAGACATGGCCCAATATTTTTATGGAGCGGCCCCACGACAAGGGAAAATTCTCCAAGGAAGTATGCGACCAGTTCCCAACTGCAATGCCTTCAGATTTAGTTATATTTAACGATGAGCCAGTCAAAACCCTGAATGCAGCAAAGGTATTATAAAAGACCTGCAGAGCATACAGATCTATCACCACCAAATCAATGGCATTTAAACGAAATGAAGGGAAGCAAGAAACCTCAGATTGCAGGATGGCAGTTAAGGGATTTAAGAAGTGGTTCAATATAAAAAATATACAGTAGAGGAGAAAGCGGGCAGCGCTGCAGGACGCCTTTCTGTAATGAAAGAACCTCGGACAGCCTACCATTAACCGAAAACAAACGACTCAGCAGACACATAAACTTTATAAAAGGGCTGAAAGTTTACGGAGCACCAGATGATTACAAACTTGAAAAAGAAACTCATGGTTGACTTTATCGAACGTTTTTTCCTGATCTTAACTTAAGACTGTTAAGGTTTGCCTCCACAGAAGCGCCTCTTCACAAACGCAACGAAGAGTCACAAGATTATCCGGCATGTGACGCCCCGGGATAGAACATTTCTGTCCGGTATCAAAACAGTCTACTACTACTGATATCAAACGCAACTGCAAAACTCCCGTAAAATTTTTGTAGTCCGTGTTCAACAAGGTTATTGGAAACCAATGAGAAACTAACGATGGGCAGGCACACTTCGGAAGAAGAATAATTTTGCCCTTTGTAAAGGCTGCACTGATGCATGACGGAGATGACAATATAAAATCATAAACTTTCAACAAAAAATCACCGATGACTGACCAATTTTTGCATAAAAATTATACGATAGAGCCCAAAACAGCCAAAATCTACGCCAAACGACACCTAGATACCTGAAAAAGGCTCTTATCCTTTGTTGACTGACCAATTTTTGCATAAAAAGTATACGAAAGAGCCCAAAACTGCCAAAATCTACGCCAAAGATGAGGAAATACGTCGGAAAAAACCTGCGAATTTCTCAAAGTTACACTTGTCGTCCAACAAAGATACATTCATAAACCATTGGAGATCACAGCTCCTAGAAGACCAATCTGGCAAAGACCACAACCAATAGCGTCATGGTCTAAAAATGACACGGGTGACACTACTATAAAATTGGAACCTGACAAAACAACTGGGTCCTCCAAAAAAAGATCTAAACAGAAAGAAGTATGCTACAACTAAAAGTATGACCTGGTATATCAGAATTCAATTCTGCCCAAACATCTACCAAATTATTCTGCAGACAGACATTAAATACTGGACCAGAGGAGAAACGATTCATAAAGTCAGGGTGTGAATTAAAGTCCCCCCCTAAAACCAAAGGACAAGCAGTGAAAAGAAAAGAGGATGTTTCCGACATGAACATTCGTCTTTCTATTATGGAATTTGGCGCATAAACGTTAACCATACGAAATTGGAATTTGAATAGAGAGACATCCAAAGAAATAACCCTCAAATCCAATTCACGTTCGACCGACTCGACCAAAATATTAGAGTTAAAGATAAAAATAGCAACCCCACAAGAAAGCGATGAAGAGGAGTTAATAAAATATCTAACAGATGGAAAGAACCTCAGAAAAAAACTGTAATCCTTGTCCAATATCTGGGTTAGACAACTTAACTTCTTGCAAGAACAAAACGCGTGGGGACTGAATCGGTCGAACGTTGCTAGAACATTTTGTTTAAATAGAGATTTCAATGAGCAAGTGTTGAAGGAAATGAATTTAACCTTCATTATTAGAAGTTGAAGTAGGGGGAACATCCACCTGCTTACCAACAGAGTTCAAGCCAGTTTTGGAGCCACTGTTAGAATGATGATTCTTGGAACAGCGATGTCTAGAACGATGGTTTCTAGAATGCCCAGAAGGGGACGCTGATTGATCTGTTCTTAGCGAATCTGTACCAGGATCATGAGGGGTAGGGGATCGCGACTTTGACTTACTGGGATAGCTCCTCGGATATCAAGTCCCGCGCTCAGCAGAATTCAACTTTCCAATATCTTCCATAGGGACGTCTTCGTCAATCACTAGCTTGTCAGAGGAGTCACTACAAAGATGATCCGACTCAACGATCGCAGATGAAGACTGACACAAATTCTCGGATGAAGTGCTACCAACTACTGGCTCTTCACTTGACAATTTAGGTTTCTGAGGGGCAAAAGAGTCATGGCTAGGCGATGGATTATGATATCTCTTTGAAGAGAGAGGACGCTTTGATTCACTGTTGTCCTCGTGCTGGTAAGATGACAAAATGGGGAGTTCAGGAAATGATTAATGGCCTTCAAACGAAAAAGACGGGGATACAGTTTTGTCTTTAAAAAGCTGAACAGGAGGTCGGAAAGATGAAAGTGGTTGGGAAGAAGGACCAAACGGGCAGGAAAGAGCCTGACTCACATAACGGGAGCAGTGCCGGCAAAAATCGTTCCTAAAGTGATCTAGACATATACCGGGGTATGAAACCAATACACACACGCCATGCACCAGTAATGAGCCTGGAATGTCCTTATCTAGACACATCTTAATGCTGATATCCCTACTCATTTTTAATACTTCACCTTACTGGTTAAAAACGTTAAAAATATAAGACCAAGAGACCAAAAGGGAAATACCACGCACTGAAAATTTAACATGGATGGTTCGCTGGGAAAGAGATTCACTCTGGACTCACCAACCATGACAAACTGGGCATTGGAAATCTTCTTCGCAATGGACTAGGTGGCTGCCAACAAACGATGTTCAGTATGCATAACTTTCTGCAAAGAAATCACAGCTGGACTATCATTAGGCAAGAAAGTTGGAACATCAATCTTCTTAAGCAAAGCCTTCTTAAATTCTACCACATTAAATGGCTTGTCACTGCTGACCAGCACCATAGCGCCAGATAGGCTGGGAAACCGAAAAAACGACCAGAAAGGAAAATGGAAAAATCAACTCACCAAAGAGAAAAGGGGAAATCCACTGAACTGCTCGAAAACCGCTAATACTGAGATGAGGTACTTCGACCACTAGGCCAACTTAAAGGTTCGTTAATAATACGTAACTCCTGCTTCTTTTGCTCAGAGTTAGTGCTACTTTTCGGACGCTCACTTTGTCTTGGTCCCTAGTGATTCTACTCGCGTTTATCTAATTATCATCGAAATTTTTCCCACACGAATTTGTTTATAGTGTTCAACAACATATTTTTTATGTTGTTCTTACTTTTTTATTTTCTTTTTCCTGTAAGTTTGTTTTACAAAAAACAATTGACTTTTTTCTCTTTGTTTACAGAGTGCCCCCCTGGCGATTGCCTGGGTAACATTTCAATTACTGAGGGTGTTTCTTTGTTTACAGAATCACCTTGAAATTAACTGGGTGATATTTCAATTACTGAGAGTGTTCCATTGTATTTTCTTAACCTTCCCTGTTGATTTAATTCTCCTTCTTTGCGTTTTAGTTTAAAATGAAATTAATAATAAAAATGTTACCTGTGGTTTTCACTGCGCTTTCAGTGTGTACCAGCAGTGGTCGAGTGGTTAGCCTGTTGATCGCAGGCTTGAACGGTGGTCCGAGTTCAAATCTCTGGATCTCATAATTTTTTTCGGTCAAGTCCCATTTTTAAACCATTGTACACAGAGTGTTAAGATCACTCCGCGTTTTTCTTTTCTTTTTCCAGTCATTTTTTACGCTTTTTTCGTTCTTTAAATGGTGGTTGCGACTTTTGTTTCCAGCCTGACCTGTGATGTACAGGAATTTTCCTGTTATTTGGCTGCAATGCGGTTTTTGAACCGCGTATTTTCTGTACTTGCGGAAAAATATCGTCACCGTTTTCGGCTCTATGGCGTTCTGCAGCTTAAAGTTAAGCAGTGGGCGCAGTTTTTTTTCACCGCGTGATGAAGCGAATGCAGGCATTTTCACGTTTTTTTTTGGTAATGTTTGTTTTGTTTCACAAATGTTTTCCTCACGTGCAACATTTTAAACTGAAAATTTTTGGGTTTTCAATGAAGTTCGGTGATAAAAGGCAAAAGTCACTCGTTATTTTCACATCGCAGTTTTTAATTTTACAAAATCGGTTACAGTCTATGCATACACAGGCGTGTTGTTCTACAATAACTTATTTTCACAAGTTCATCGTTACCACAATTTGTGTAAAGTATTAGTATAAATAATAATAATGAAAGTTCACCATAGCAGGTATGAGTAGTTGCTAGTTTCCGTACTTCGATTATTAGGTTTGCAATTCTAAAAGGAAAAAAATTAAAGTTGTACGAGGTCTGTTCAAAAAATACGAGGACTGTTCGAATTGCGCGGGCCCTGTTGGTCCCAATCAAAATCGCTTGGTGTCGCCATCTTCTGACACATCCGCTGATTACAAGGCAGTTTTTTGATTGCAAATATCAGTATTGGTTGATTAGCTGATCGGTTGTTTGTGAAGTGTGTTATTTTCGTTTGGCGGACTTGAAAGAGCAAAGAGTTGCTGTGAAATTTTGTGTTAAACTAGGAAAAACTGCCACTGAAACTTTTAATATGCTCAAGAGGGCTTACGGTGATGTTACTATGAAGCGTGCGACATATTTTAAGTGGCATGCACGTTATAAAGATGGTCGTCAGTCAACTGCAGACGATGAGTGTCCTGGACGTCCTTCCACGTCAACTGACGACGCACACGTGGACAAAATCAACACCCTGGTTCGGGCAAATCGACGTCTGACCATCAGAGAGCTTGCTGAAGAGTGTGGGATAGCAGTTGGATCATGTCACGAGATTTTGACCAAAAAATTGAAGATGCACCGCGTTGCTGCGAAGTTTGTTCCACGCCTGATGACGGACGACCAAAAAGCCCATCGCGTCCAGGTTTGTCGGGAATTGCTTGAACGCTCAGAAGATGATGAAAACTTCTTGTCGAAAATCATAACAGGTGATGAATCTTGGGTGTATGGTTTTGATATCCCAGACCAAAAAAAGCTCGCCAAGTTCGTTCCAATGTGAAAGTGATGTTGATAGTTTTTTTTGATGCTCAGGGCATAGTCCACCACGAGTACCTCCCCAAAGGCTCCACAGTGAACCAGATTTACTACATCGAAGTTCTCAAACGTCTGCGGGATGCTATCCGGCGGAAAAGGCCAGAAATGTGGACGAGTGGTGACTGATTGTTTCATCACGACAACGCTCCAGCCCATTCAGCCCTCAGAACTCGAGAGTTTTTGGCCAAAACTCGATCACTGTTCTTCCTCACCCACCCTACTCACCTGACCTCGCTCCTTGTGACTTCTTCTTGTTTCCCAAACTCAAAAGACCTTTGAAAGGAAGGACATTTGAGACGATTCCTGATATAAAGGCAAATGCGACGAAGGCGCTGAAGGGCATCACAAAAGAAGCGTTCTAGGACTGTTTCCAAAAGTGGAAACACCGTTGGGATAAGTGTGTGCGTCGGGGAGGAGAGTACTTTGAATGGGACCCAGATGTGTAACTTCTGAATAAAGTATATTTTGTTTTATGACGTCAGTCTACGTATTTTTTGAACAGACCTCGTATATACTGTCTGTAATTTTAACTACTTTTTTCATTTTTCCAATGCAACACTGATTTACATGCAGAGTTTCCCGATGTGTTTTCAATTCGCTGATAAATAAAATACTGACTGACCTAGGCTATCGCCCCTCATTCTAATCAGTTCTAAGTATTCAATGCTGACCTGCGTGTGTGTGTGTGTGTGTGTGTGTGTGTGTGTGTGTGTGTGTGTGTGTTGGGTTGCGCGCGTCATACATTGGTTGCATGAGAGGTCTTCTTTTTTCAGCTGCTTTATACAGGAGTTTGTTGTTTTATAAAAGGTTTGATTGAATCACAAGGGTTTATTATTCATTTGTATGTCTTGTTTAAAACAATGTAACATCTCTCTTTCTTACACTACTCAGACAGTATGGAGGTCACAGCGAATCTTAATTTCTCACCTTGTTTCTCTGCCCTTATTGCAGGGGCCTCAGGTAGAGGCAAGCATTGTTTATTGGCCAGTTTACTAAGATTTAAAAACGCATTATTCGAAACAATTCCTTCTCACATTTATTATTGTTATAGTGTCGTAATCCTTTGTGAAATTCAGGAGCCTACAGCTCTCAAACATTACATTCCACGAGGACGTGCCGGATTCATAAGTGAAATTAAACAACACGACTTATTGGTTTTGGACGATCTCATGCACGAATCATGTTGTTACGTATCAATTGAGCAAATATATACCCGTTATAGTCACCATTTTAATTTCTCAGTAATCTTAATCACGCAAAATTTGTTTGCTCAAGCCAAGGACATGAGGACAATTAGCTTAAATTCAAAATACATTTTTCTTATGAAATCTCCACGGAATCTGGGCCAAATCAAGACACTGGCATCACAAACTGGATACGGTGATTTACTGACAAAGGCCTTCCAAGATGCAACAAAGGAGCCCCACAGTTATTGACTGGTCGACATAACACCGACTTGTCCTGACGTTCTACGTATAAGGAGTAAAATTTTACCCACTGAATGGCCGACTTTGGTTTACACCGATAATAGTCACTTCATTTGTGATCTGCACCTCGTAATGGTCACACGGTCATGGAACCACTTGTGAGTAAACACCGTTATTTTTTACGCACACTGCAAAAAGCTTCACATACGAAACGAAAGCTTTTATTGAAGCAAGCAACTTTAAACGAAGTGAAGTCTCTGTGTGAAATTTGTTACAATACTGCATCACCAAGATGCGTGGAACCCATCACTCAGACAGCATTTATCTATGATAAAAAGATTGGCACATAAAAGAATTTCCCTCCGTAGTAAGATGGCATTTCTCAATCAGGAAGGTTCGGGAATCTTTTGCAGGACCAATTTTGAATAAATTGATCAGTTAAGAAAACGCAAAAGCACGTGTTACTAACAGAGCACAAAATACAGTCGGGTCTCGAATACTTGCGAGATCCGCGGACTGAATAACACTCAATATACACCTCACCCTGATTCACCATTAAAAGATAGTGCGAAAAATAAGCGACATCTTAAACTCCCTTATGCTTTATATACACTAGAAAACGTAACTTTATCTTAAAGTGTTACAAAAATACCTGAACATCAAGAGGCGCAGCACCGATTAGATTAAGGGACCGGGTATTGACGTTATAAATCCGACAAACGGAAATATACCATCAACCCAGTTGCATGATCCATCTTTTCAAACATTGCTGAATGCACTAAGAGTACGACATCGCAACGTAACCTTTTAGAGGCACACATCTCGCTCGAATTACCTGAGGTAAGATCTGAAGTTTTTGTCGTAGAGTACCATGATGCTGATGGTGATGACAATGATGATCATGATCATGATTCCAAAGAAGACGATGCAGAGGACCTTATGCAAAGTAATTTCACTGACAGACGGAACCTTGATCTCAAACTTCGTACACATAGGTTGTTGCGACATCTTCAGGAGCGACCGTACTTTATTAGCTGAACTACCTGGGGTCTTCTGATCAACAGCTGCTCGCTTCCTGGGTCCGGTATTAACGCCCTAATTGATGAAGTGGTGAATATTAATACTCAAAAGTTCCCGCCGGTAAGCCAGTGTGAATTTGCCAAAGTGTTAAAAGTACTAAAAATTCCTGATGAGTTGATTTCGAAGGCGTTTTATAGAACAGGCGTGTCGGGCCATCATGCAAGTACACCCTGGATATCTCCTACCCCATCATCGATGCATACAAGGAGTAAGAAACCTCTTCTGTCACTCGATGCTTCGGATTGGGCAATGTTAAAAGAATAAGAATTAAAAAAAATGTTTGTAAATTCGTATGTAATAATTACGAAATTGTAATAAGTACTGAATATTATGCTTTAATTCCCTCTGTGTCTTCCCACTTTATTCACAAAAGTTTAAATTCAATGCCACAAAAAAATAATTAATTAAATAAATAAAGGAAATACACCCACAGTTATGCATATACATACACAAATTGTAACATTTTAATTCAAATTTATTAATTCTATACGTTAGTTTTACATTTTTTTTAAATTTGTGAAAATACATTAAACGGTGTACATATTTGATTCCATTCACAAGAACATTCAGCATTGAATTTACTGGTTCGTCAGCGAGATATTCGCCTCACACAAGCTGGTCGTTCCATTCGAAGTCATCTGTGTACGTCTTCCTCACGATTGCATCCATTGAAATCCTACGAGCTGATAATTTCAGGTAATATAGACAGTGGTGACCGCAGCTTGTTGCAAGTGGGCTTTGAACCATTCAATTGTTGAACGTCCATTTGTCTGAGTTTCTAAGCATGAATGTATGAAACTGTGCAGGAGGAAAATTTCCGAAAGAGTCGAAGACGAATGCATGTGTACGTGTGGGTATAAAAAACGCCACTCAGTGTTTTTCGGATTTACTCGAATCAGTAAGAAAGTATAGACGAGAACGAGTTTAGGATCACATCAGCCAGGAAGATACTTCTCATCAGCGGCGCCGTGTAAACATTGCCTTTGAGGGCATTCCACAACTGTATGGTGTTCATTGTATTTTGCACTTAACTTGTAAAATCAAAACTAACTGCTCTGTCTTTATTGATTTGCAAGAGGTTTTAAAATTGACAATACGTAATCAGATTAACAGACGTCTTCAGTGGCTGAGCAAATTGAACCTTGATGCTAAGCGTTCCGTTTTTAATTAGGTTGTAGTGTTCCGTAAAAATATTCCGATCTGTGGTAAGGTCGTACGAAATAATCATATACCCTGCTGCGAAGTCAGCTTGTGAAATACCAGTGTCACGATCTTGCTGCCACAATCCGCATGTTTTAAGCATGTGGACGAATTCTCGGAGGTATGACCCAGTCGTGAAGTTGGCTGAAAAGGGATGTTGAGGAATCGCTTGTGTATTGAGTGCCAGAGAGAAATAAGAAAGGGTAAAGTGCTGAAAATTGTATGGATTCGAATTAAATGAACCATTTTGTGTTTCACTGTCAACAAACATGAAAATGAGCTTGGAGGGAATATGACCTGTGACGAATTTCTGCACCGTATGGTTTCTCGCGCCCTTTGGAATGTTCACATTTCTCATTTCCACACGACTGAGTCAATAAAGTGCGTTAATGCTCTGTAGAGTCTTTGCATGTGTGATTAAAGTCGCAGCACTCAATTTCACTCGTTCAACATTCAAAGTTGTACGTTCGATCACCACTCGATACTTTGGATTTTCGGCGTCAGACATCAGATTGAAAGTTGTTTTACTGCGTTACGTTTTTAAACGAAGATCCACTGAATTCAGTAAATCACGATTTTGACGAATAATGTCGAGATGAAGCGCCCCAAAGACTTGATAAGTGCTCCTGACTGCCAAAGTTCTTGTCGTTTATGCACTCAAATTTCCCTGCTGTGTCTTTAGGAAATCCAGCTGTTGTAAATTGTTTTGCCTTGGCTTGAATTCCGAAATTCAAAAGTATTTCCAAATAAACATGGTACGGATATAAGTTGTTGCTATGATTGATTAACATGTCGCCCAGATAACAATCGATTTGTGAGAAAAGTGAATGTAAGAAGAGATTTATGGGTCCTTACCATCAGTGTCTGGCATGAGATCTTGACCATCTTTAACAATTTTCACTGTCAAACTCAACGTCGTCTAGCTAAAATCCACATAATAGTCGGCTAATCCAGGTATATTGAATTCGAGAGGTCCAGAGTCTGTAATCACAGTCGACGTTTGATAACCGATCACGTGTCTATGTTCCTGCTGCCCACAGGTAGGTGGAATAGTGAAGAGATCCCAGTCACAATTAACACATTCAATACTGTCTTTATGAATGATATATGCCATATTTTTAAGTCTTTAGTCGAATACAGAGTGCAGTGGTCGAATGTTTTGCCCTTTTTTCTGCGTTTTGAATGACAGGGTGGTTGACTGTTTTGCTTAAGAAGGAACGTTTTGAATGCATCTTGCACCTTTGGTCGTTTACGAGTCGAATGCAGTTTTACGTTTGAAACGCGTTTATTATTATTATTATTATTATTATTATTATTATTATTATTATTATT
>JAHWFO010002604.1:90508-108723 GCA_023313115.1 Rhysida immarginata
TTATTATTATTATTATTATTATTATTATTATTATTATTATTATTATTATTATTTTTACCTTGTCCGTGACCGCGTTGGACCCTCGTACCCAAGTGTTGAAGTAGGTGACTGCCTGTCTCGTGCATTCGTGAAACCAATGATTGTTTGAAATTCTGCCCGGCCATCACATCCTTAAGGACTGATAAACCACTTTTTAGGGCGTGTATATCGAGAATTTTACCCATTGATTTGAGTAATGGTGTCGGTGTATGTAACAAATTTTTAAAAAATGGAACCAAGACCACTACCAGTCTGAAAAGGTGTACCTCGAAAAACAGTAAGCCATGCCCTTTTTGATTTAGATTATGTTGTAAAAGCGCTTCGCTGCCAAGAGTGTATGGGACATGCATCTCGAATTAGACAAGAAAAAATGCAACTGAATTACTACTTAATAATGATCCTGATGAATTCGCTGTTGATGAAGGCTTGGAAGAAGGAATAAAAGGGATCAATTTTTGTCAACAAGAAAGGTACATAGTGACAAACACATATCACGAGGCCCCTTATAGAAGAAGATACACATGGAAGAGCCCTGCAGACCAGAGATTACAACTTGATTATATCCTGGTAAAAATGAGATATCAAAATCAATAGCCTATCTAGGAGCAGATATCAACTCTGATCATAACCTTGTGAAAATATCCTATAACTTACGGTGGACGCAATTGGATACGAAGAGAGAGAAGAAAGGATGGAGTCTGGAGGCCCTGAAACAACCAGACTTCAAATCTAAATAGCAAGGAAAATTAGAGTTAGATCTAAATGCTCATCAAGAGACTTCTGAGGGCACAGAAGGACAGCGGCAATTCATCAAAAATACCATCAAGGACGCTAACTTTTCACCAATTGGTCCACAAAAGACCATTGCTAGGAAGCCCTGGGTGACTCCAGAAATGCTGCGTCTGATGGAAGAAAGGCGCAAGTGGAAAAATGTAGAATCAGTTGCAGGGAAAGCGACGTATCACAGGCTGAAAAATGAGTTTGATCGTGAATGCAAGAAAGCTCAAGAAAGGTGGTGGAGGGAATCTTATGAAGAGGTGGAACACCTGGAAAAGATTTGAAGGCCAGAACTTGCATAGAGAACAATAAAACAAATATCTCAAAAGAAAGAAGAAATTAGGGCAAGAGCCATTAGAAATAAAGAAGGCATACTTGTTCTGGACCCGGAGAAGAAAAAGACGAGGTGCAAGAAATATGGGGAAGAGCTTTACAAAGAAGACCAGGGATATAATTTACCAACAGAACTGCACGAGCATCGAGAAGATCAGGAGGTTTCAGAGGATTTACACATCCTCAGAGATGAATTCTGCTCTGCTCTTGCTTCTATCAAGAAAGGAAAGTACCAGGAATAGATGAAATCCCAATAGAACTGATCAAACAGGGAGGGACAAAATTGCAGGAAGAGCTATTCAGGCACACAAATAAATTCTACATGAGTGGAAAATGGCCTGTAGATCACCTGACATCGCTGATGATACCATTGCTCAATTGAATGTGAGCAGTATAGAACAATAAGCCTAATATCTCATGCGTCGAAAATTCTATTGAAGATTATAAAAAGAAGAATCGATAATAGGATTGAGAAATATTTACAAGAAGATCAATTTGGTTTTGGGAAATAATGGGAACACGAGATGCGATTGGCTCGCTTCGGTTGCTAGGTGAGCACATGCTTGAGCATAGTCAAGATTTTTATATCTGCTCTATTGATTATGAGAAAGCATTTGACAATGTACAACGGCATAGACTTTTCCCAATTCTCGAAAAATTTAAAGTTGAGAAGCAAATCCTCAAATTAATATGGAATCTCTATTCAAACCATTAAGCTATAATAGCATTAAAGGAAGGTACAATGCAACCGGTGGATATAAGGAAAGGAGTACGACAAGGATGCCTGTTATCTCCGGGACTTTTCACTGTTTATGCAGATATGATGCTACAGTCCATCAAAGATGAGAAGTTGGGAATTTGGGTCAACGGAGAATGAATTACAGCAATAAAGTATGCAGACGATCAGGCTATACTAGCAAGCTCGGAAGAAATAATTAAAATCATGATGAAGAAGATCTACGATAGAGTACAGATTTATGGTATGAATATCAATGTTAAGAAAACAAAAAAATTGGCGATTTCTAAAACACCAAAAAGACTGTCCCTCATCATAGATGGAAATAACATTAAACAGGAATGCCGCTTCTGCTATCTGGGCCAAGTAATCACTGAAGATCTAAGGTGTGAATCAGAAATAGCAGCAAGAATAGCACTGGCAAAAAAGGCCTTCTGGGATAGATACGGCATCCTGGCATCCAAAAACTCCAATTTGACACTCCGAAAACGCATTTTAAAGGCTTATGTCTGGTGTACAGCACTGTACGCAGCAGAAACATGGACCTTATTAAAGAAGGATGAACGGAAATTGGAGGCCTTTGAGATGCGGTGTTATCGAAGAATGCAGAGAATCAGCTGGATAGCAAAAAACACAAACGAGCAGGTCCTAGAGGAGGTTGAAGAAGAGCGAAGTCTTCTGAAGTCAATACGAAGAAGAAGACTGTCCTGGATGGGACACATATTATCACACGAATGCCTCCTTAGGAACGTGTAAGAGGGAAGAATAGCTGAAAAGAGAGGGAAAGGAAGACCAAGGAGAACGTTTGTGAGACAGCTATGTGAAGATGCCCAGGTCGGAACATATGCCCAGCTGAAGAGAACAGCAGAAGATAGACAATGCTGGAGAAGAATTGTAACTGCTACAAACCAGCCTTTGGACTGAATTACTAATGAATGAATGAATGGTGGCTTTGTAAATCGAAACGTCCATTCACTACAAAGGTTTCTTACGGAAATGCAGTTTCACCACAGTCTTTCCTGTAATAAAGGACAGCAAATCACCATGATCTGAATAAAGGACAGCAAATGGCCAGCAAATCACCATGTCAGTGGCGTTTTTATTTATGGGAAAATAGTCAGGTGAATGAAAGGTTGATAAATTAGTTCTCGTCTTGCATGCGACACAGGTATGATTTGTAGGAGCGGTGCATATGTGTTGCCCACGAATTGAGGTCGAATGATGTCTGTGTATAGATAATAGTCGTGTATTCCTCTTGTAAGATCGATCGGTGTTGAACCATCGCCTGTTTCTAAAGCCGAATCAACGAGATCTGGGTGTAAACCTAATGTGTAACACAGACCCTTGCTAAAACTTATGTAACGGCCCTCCGAACATTTGAAATGAAAACACTTGTTAGGTGTGAGATTGATGTTTTAAAAAGCCTGCACTAACTGGAGAATCGATTTCACTAGCGCCTCAACAACATAATACCCTTTATCATAATATGATAATTCCGTTATTATAATACCCTTCAGGTATTTTTAAGATGTGTTGTTCTGAAGTTTCAGGTGGGTCATAAATAACACAGCCGATGAAACCGTCGTCTGCATCGTTTAAGGGAATTACACAATAAATTTCAATTTCTTGTTCAGAAAGCTGTCCGGATTATAACCAATATTGGTGACTGCAGGAAATTTAATGAAGTGATCTGTGGAACGGTCAAACTGCACAAAATCGTTGCCCAGCTTTGTCTCTACATCGATGACACTAAAATGTCTTTTATAAATTTGAAGGCTTCAACTCTGTTTCGCAATTTGGTACTCTTAAATTCAACGACCTTTGGATGCCTTAACGTGACTGTATATTCGGGCACCTACTTAAATGGTGTATTGTAATCCGGAGACAGAGTGAAACACTCCTCAAAGTGTGTATCGGACGAAGCACTCTTGCAGAATTCAGGTGAATTAAAACGAATCCCTACATTCGGTGGTAAACTCTTTGCGATGATTTGCTCTGAAGAAATGTTGTTGTTGTCGTGGTGGTAAAAGAAGACATCTTTCAAATATGCCTGCAAAACCAGTTCGACTTCGAGTATGAAAGATGATAGCATCGGATTTCTCTCAGGTGGTAAAATGTTGAATTTTATTTCCTCCTCGATTTCCTCCTTTTATAATTTTAAAAGTATTGTTTACAGCTATAATGTTCCGGAAAACTGCTGGGAAGTGCGTTTCCTTTAATACAACCTCCCATCGACCTTGGCAAACGTAGAGTACGAGGCAGTCTTGTAATAAAATGAGCGGTCGTGTTGGACAGTTTTTTGTCATCTTTTGCAGTATTCGAGGGTAAAGTAACGTAGCAATCCTTGTCTTTAAAGATGATGCTGATGATGCCGAATCACGATCGCAACTGTTTGTTCTGTCGGGATAACCACGCCATTTCACAAAAGCTTCACGCACACCCTGTCATGTGCGCTGTAGAATAATTCGTTCGATGTTATATACTTCAGGTATTTTCACCTTTTGCAACTCCTGTTCGTAGAATACCCGGGCAATCTCATCCCCGCGATAATCTTTTATTTTATACATAATAGGTTTTATGGAAATGATTTTTGAGACTTGAAACACTTCCTCAGTCTAATTCGGTAGTGACCCTTTTCAAAATTGTTTTTCACTTTTGAAATACGCACGTGATCACCTATTTGTAACTGCCGTGTTGTTTGTGGAGCAGCAGTGTAATATCGCCGCATTTTCAATGCAATCCGATCATTAACTTCAGATGGTGCAATACCCAGTAATCTGTGAACACGAGTTCAGGTAAGACGTCGATGTACCTACGTGTGTTGGCATACGTAAAATACCTAAACATACGGGTTTTTAAGGTAGGGTTAAAGCATTCGGCTGTTGCTGCCTTCAGAACGGATTTGGTTGCAAAGAAATTAATGTTGAGTATACGTGTTTATTTAAAACTCCTTCCCTTTATCACTGTTCACTTTTAGCAGTACCTGGCCATTAGTGAAAATTTTTTGAAAGGCTTTTTGAAGCGCTTGCCTTGTCTTGGTTTTTAGTGGGACAACCCATGCAAATCGAAAGAAAACATCGTTGCAGGGAAAGAGAAATTTATAGCCATCGTTCTGTTTTGACAGTCTCGATAGATCCACCAGATCAACTTGAAATTCGTCGAATTGAGAAAAAACTCTCATTCAATTGGGTGGATATCGATGTCGAACAGATTTATGTAGTGTTTGAGCGGGAACACCACTTAACCATTCACCAGTCTCTTTTTCAGAATGATTTGTATGTAATGCCAAATCGCGCACACCGCCGAACCCAGCAGGGTGTTGAGGGTTTGTAAATGCTTCTTCCATGACGTGATGGTAAATAAACCATTTGCAACAAACCTATGAATTGAAAAGCGTTGTTATAAATTGTAAAAGAGGCCGCGCAGGACATGGAGTAAACAAAACGCAGTTAAATATCAAATGAGTAAAAAAATTCACCCTACCAAGGAATAACCGAAACAAATTTTGCACAGATTGGACAACACTGACAAAATTCCTGCCTTCGCTTCATCACGCGTTGAAAAAAAACTGAGCTCAACGCTTAACTTTAAGCTGGACAACATCGTAGAGTCGAAAATGGTGACGGGATTTTTCTGCAAGTACACATTGCAGCGAAATGACAGGAAAATCCATGTACATCACAGGTCAGGCTGGAAACAAAAGTCGCAACCAACATTTAAAGAAAACGAAAAAAGCGAAAAAATGACTGGAAAAAAAGAAAAACGCGGAGTGATCTTAACACTCTGTGTACAACAGTTTACAAATGGGACTTGACCGAAAAAAATTATGAGACCCGGAGTCAGAGAAAATTGAACTCAGAACGACATTCAAGCCAGTGATCAACAGTTTGAGCGGCTAACCACTGGACCACAGCTGATATACACTCAAAGCTTAGTTGAAACCACAAGCAACGTTTTTATTATTAATTTTTTTAAACCTAAAACGCAAAGAAGAAGAATTAAATCAACAGCAAAGGTTAAGGAAAAACGATGGAACACTCTCAGTAATTGAAATATCACCCAGTTAATCGCAAGGTGATTCTGTAAACAAAGAAACATCCTCAGTAATTGAAATGTTACTTTTATTTTCACTGTTTGTCCTTTGGTTTTAGGGGGTGACTTTAACTCACACCCTGACTTTATGAATCGTTTCTCCTCTGGTCCATTATTTAATCTCTGCCTGCAGAATAATCTGGTAGATGTTTTTGCAGAATTGAATTCTGATATTCCAGGTCACACTTTTAGTTGTAGCACACGTGCTTCTTTCCGTTTAGTTTCTTTTTTTGGTGGACCCAGTTTTTTTGTCAGAGTCAAATTCGATGGTTGTTTCACCGGTGTCATTTTCAGACCATGACGCTATTTCTTGGTCTTGGTCTTTGCCAGATTGGTCTTCGAGGAGCTGTGACCGCCAGTGGTTTATGAATGTATCTTTGTTAGACGACAAGTGTAACTTTGAGAAATTTGCAGGTTTTTTCCGACGTATTTCCTTGTCTTTGGCTTCTACTTTGGAATCCTGGCAATGGTTGAAACAAAGGATGAGAGCCTTTTTCAGATGTCTAGGTATCGCTGCTGCTAGGAAGCGGTGCCAGCAAATGGGGCTTTTGGCTCAGATTTTGGCTGTTTTAAAACGTTCCACTCCACGAGGAAAATGTGCTCAAGATATTAGGCAAATAAAATCTGAGTTAAATGCTCTTTATGTCAGAAAAGCGGCTGGGGCTCCTATCCGCTCGAAGACTTTGTGGATGAAAGAAGTTGTTCAGGCCTCCTCTAATGTGTTCACTGAGGAGCGTGTTCGGATTTCTTCTCGTCTCGTTCTGAGTGTTCATGTGAATGGTCAGCTCATTTCCAGCGAAGATGACATTGTCTCGGTCTTTCACACATTTTATAAAGACTTGTTTTCCTCATCTCCCATACCAACTGATGAGACGCTAACGTGGATTCGATTGCTCCCGGTTCTTTGCTAATCGGAAGATTCGGTTCTGATGCACGTTTCACGAAACAAGAAGTGTTGACGTTTCTCACGTCAGGTGGCAAATTTGCGTCTAGTCCTAGTGTGGACGGTCTTTGGTATAATTTCTATGCGAAATCTTGGTCAATTATTAGAGATTTTTGGTTAAAAGTTAACGATTTCATCTTGTCTTCCCCGTCAAGTATCAATGCAGCCTTTACCAAGGGCAAGGTTATCCTTCTCCCTAAGTGTGCCACCCCGTCGTTAGTATCACATTGACGTCCAATAACCTTGTTGAACACGGACTACAAGATATTCACGGGAGTTTTCCGGGCAGACGTGTTCTATCCCGAAGCGTCACATGTCAGATAATCTCGGGACTCTTCGTTGTGTCTGTAAAGAGGTGCTTCTGCGAGAACAAACATTAGCAGTCCTAAGTTTGGATGAAGAAAAAGCGTTCGATAAAGTTAATCGTGATTATCTTTTTCATGTTTGTAACCATCTAGGGCTCCATAGATTTTCAGCCCTTTTACAAGGTTTATATTTGTCTGCTGAGTCTTTTTTTTCAGTTAATGGTAGGCTGTCGCCAGTTCTTTCATACAGGGCTGCCCGCTTTCTCCTCGGTAGTACATTTTGTACTTATTATATTCCTTAACCGCCATCCTGCAATTTGTGGTTTTTTGCTCCCCTTCATTTCCATTGTTTTGATTGTTTTGATGTCAGCAGATCCGTATACTCTGCAGGTCTTTTATAACACCATTGCTGCATTTAGGATTTCGACGGGCTCGTCGTTAAATTTAACTAAATCTAAAGGTATCGCAGTTGGAAACTGTTCGCATACTTCCCTGGAGAATTTTCCCCTGCCGTAGGGTCGCTTCATAAAAGTATTAGGCCATGTCTTCTCCTTTGACGACACAGTAGATACGCTGCATTGGGGAACTCTTGTTGCTGAGTGCAGGAAGAAAATGTCTTGGCCTTTTCGCTTTCCTGTGTCTATGGCAATTCGAGTGGTGTTTTTGAAGGTTCACCTTATTCCTCTGATTGTACATTGAATGAGCATATTATTATTACCACCCTGTCAGTATCTCGTTGGCCACCATTTACCTTTAATACTGCGGTGATTCTTCGTGGCATTGTTTCCACGAGATGTTGGAAGGTGGTAGGAGGAATCTGACACCATGCCTGATGGATAGACTGTGTAGTTGTGCTAGATTGGACGGTGCTGGATCTGTCTGATAATTTGTTCGACTTCGTCCCACAAATGCTCAATAGGAATGAGATCTGAGGACTGTGGGGGCCACCGAAGTAAGGTAAAGTCCCCTTCATGTTCCAGGAACCACTCCTACGCAATACGAGCTCTGTGGCATGGCGCATTGTCTTGCCTGAAGTAGCCATCTCTATTGGGGTACGCCATCAACATGACAGGGTGGACTTGATCGGCGACGATACGGATTTATGCTCTGCCATCCAGACGTTGTTCAACACGTATTACCGGACCCAACGCATGCCAAGAAACATTCCCCAGACCACAACACTGCTTGCACCGGCCTGAAGGGTTGTACTCATGCATGCGTAGTCCATTGCTTTCCTGCTGTTTCCGCAGATTCTCAAGCGGCCGTCTCCATGATGTAACTGGAATTGTGACTCGTCAGACCACATCATTTGTTTCCACTGCTCGATAGTCCAGTCCTTGATCTACTGAGCGAATTGGAGTCGTTTCCGCTTGTTGGCTGCAGACAGCAAAGGTATGCGGACAGGTCTTCGGATTCCGTATCCCATACGATGCAGTGTGCAGACGGACAGTGCATTCAGAGACCGTTTTGGAGGGCCCCTGATTAAGATCAGCAGTAATTTGATGCACAGTTGCCCTTCTGTTATCCTTTACCAGTCGTGGCAGTCTCCGATTTGTCCGATCATCAACCATCCGCGGGCGGCCACAACGCGAACGTTCAGACCCCGTCTTCCGGCAAACCGTCCAGTTTTTAAATACTTTAAAGACGGCTGCTCTTGAGCACCTCACGAATGCTGCTATTTCGCTGATATTGGCTCCACAACTCCGAGCACCTACAATCATTCCGCGTTAGAAGGCTGTTAAATCGCGACGTATACTCATAGTTGACGGATGGAACACGTCTACTGTTGTCCACGACACTCAGTTTCCCTTTTTATATTGACCCGGCCAGCTAGCAACATTGTGGCGAGGTCCGTGCGCGCATTTGCATAAACATGTCAGGTGGTCATAATAATATGCTCACTCAGTGTATTTCGGTGCCTTCTTTCTTTGCCTTCTATGGCCGATTTGAGGGCATTGCAAAAGAAGTTTGTGAAATTTGTGTGGGGCTCTGAAATAAGAAGACGGCCTTTGTCTGATCATGTGGTTTGTTTGTCCCAAAGTAGAGGAGTGCCAGTTATTCATGATCATATTGTCTGTTTTGGCAATTTTTGTTAAAGTTTTTGAGCGGCTCCCTCCTGTGTGGGCGCCATTTGTAGCTCTTCATTTGGTTTTTCCCTTCTTGTGACCTTCCATCTTTGCTCAACAGGTGCCATGTAGTTTACATGGATCCCTCGCCTTTTTATTTTGCCTTGAAGGCCATGTTTTTTTGTATTGTGCCTGAGTTGAGGCAGATTGATTCTTCTCAACTAGGCAATCTTAAGTAAGCGTGGTTTGTTGATAAACTACAGGTAGCAAAAGAAATAGATTTTATAGCAGGTTTCCCGAATTCTGAATAGGTAAAGATGTTTGGTCAGATTTATTTCCTTAGGTTAACTATAGATGGTTTGACACCCAATGGCGACTTTTGCATGAAGGGTTTTTACATTGCAAGACGTTTGTCAGTGGGGTCTCTCTGTTACGCAGATGTGTGCTGTGTGTGTCATTCCTGAGACGGTTCGACACATTTTCTTCGATTGTAAAATTGCATCTCGGTGTTGGACTGCGCTTAGTAAACATTATGAGCTGCCATTTATTTCCTTCCATATTACCAAATATTTGCTTGAAGATTCGATGGGGAAGGCCCTCCCCTTTGACTTGATGGTTCCCATTGGTTTTATCAATAGGGAACTTTGGTTTCTTACGGGTAAAAGGTATATTTATGTCTAGTTTTATAATTTGGAGGAAGGTCCATTCGTATGTCCGCTTGCTCCTGCTCACGGAATTCCAAAGATTTTGTTCAAGCATTTTTTTAAGAGATTCATTAGCTCTGCTCAATGAATAAATCAAGCAGCGGCTTTTGTGTGAGGTTCCTCAGGTACCTATACAGTTCTTAAGTCTGGCTTTTTTCTATGTTACTTTTGCCTAGGGTTCTTCTACAATGCTTTTGCGAGGAGTTTCTCAACTTGTGTAACATTTCTGCGTAGCTTCAGTTAATTAAGCGTTTGCTCTGCATTATTGCCAGCTTATGTGCATCCCGTCTGTGGCCAAGCTGGTGCTTCGGCACCCACCTACAACAGCTGAATGGACAAAGACATCTGGTTTCCCCCGCCTGTGATTTTGTGATGTTTTCATTTGTGTAATATTTTTGATCCTGAAAATAAATATGGTAAAATGTAATAGTTTCTGTTTTAACAAATGCTGTGGATATATTAATATATGTTCCATGATTTGTATAAAATATTTTTATCTTCATGTCCTATTTAACAATGTTACCGTGGTCCATCAATTGTTGATTTAGCAGCTGATGTCATTCCACAGTTTGCATGTTCAAGCTTCAAGGAGTGCATTGCCATTGTTGTCATGTGCTAGTCATGAGCCATTGGATTGTTACTCCAAGAGCTTAAATTGGGCAACACTGCAAATTTTCATTACTGCTCACCAAACTATCAGCCTGGATGCCAGCATGAAGTCTCCACCTGGACCATTCTGCCACTTCAGTGTGTGCTCTTCAACCTGATTGCAAGTAGTGATGGATTCTAGTAATAGCTTCTTATTTGTATATCAGGATATGTAAGCAACTTTTCAATTTTCACTCTCACCTGTTAAGTCTCTTGAGAGGGACATTCTTCTTCATAAACTGTGATACAGATTGTTCTGGTTTTCCAGACAACCTCTTCTCCGGATATCATTTACATCCATTTCTAAACATGTAGCCTCCTCACTGTTGTAGTGCGCCATGCTGATTGGGACTTAGGTTAAATTGTCCTAATAGAAAATTAACTTTCTAAATTCATTAATTTTTTTTTTCTCTTCTTCCTTCAGTCTAGGCCAATATGTAATTTGAAATTATCGTTTATCAATTTTTTGGGGGGGCTTAATTTGTTAACTTATGTCCCATTAATTTTGTCTACATCCTGTATGTGGTTGATTGCTGAGTAGTCCCATTAATTAATTTTTTTTATTATATTTAGCTAAAATGCTATTATAATTTTTTTTTCATGTCTTTGTGTATGAAATTTTCAATTTTCTAAGAGAATGTTGCTTCTCTTAATTTTTTGTTAGTCTTTGAATCAATCCATGAGTTATTTTAATCTCATTGGTTACCCATTGTCACAATTTTTGAATAACCTTGTGTTATTTCACTCTGCCTATTTTTACATTGAAACTTTCAATGTCCGATTTTGTGTTGACCACACATCCGGTTTTGTAACTATGTTTTCCTATGCACATGTTTGTGTATTCTATAGTTTCTTCTCTTAAAACATTGAAATATCTTGGCTTGATTCAAACATGGGGTTAATATTAATTCTTGTTGTATCTTATCTGCAATGCTAAAGTAATACTCATAATTCTTGGGAAATTTAATTTATTTACTTCCTCAAAGGAAAAAGGATATATGGGATAAATTTATGAACTTTTCTGTTTATTAAAATTCAAATATTTTCTATCTTTTTGTGTCTGTTTCTAATTAAGTTGTATACACACCCATTAAACTTTATTCAGCCAATTTCTAAATAACTTAAGATTCTGGTAAATAAAAAATAAAAAGATAACACAACGCAATGTCTGATTCAAATGATGTTTGAATCATAAATCCACTATATGGCACTTTAGTAATTTAATTTTCTTGGTGCTAGCTGAGCATCTTGAGTAATTTCTCTTAATAAAATGTTTCTATAAACATATCATTCCTTTAATAAGAATTTTTAATAAAAGCAAACTTTATTTCTTTTCTTTGATATCATAACTTCAACGTTCTTCAACGTTATAAATAGTACTAGTTTGGTTTGCTTGACTTAGTAACTTTCTTTTAAATATATCATTAGGTGCTTGAACATTTTTGATAATGTTCTTGAAATGTAAGTATTGATTTGCATCTTCACAATTAGTTCACAAACCATTAATACATGGTTGTGACAATTTCGGATTTTCACTTGGAGTGGACATTTCAAGGACTGGACTTTTTGTAAGTAACTTTAGTGTGCATTTATTGGTTTGATTTTGCTCGCGACCCGTCCATCAACTACCGGCATCGTCTGTGGCCAGTGGAAGATTGCAGACCATGGAGAGGATGACTCACGTCACCTGCGAGAGAGCCTTCAATGTTGTGGAGTTTATGAAGGCCCTCCTGTCCAAGATCGACGTGCCAGTGTTCCTGCCGGACGATCATCCAGCAGTAATCTACCTCCAGATATTTTCTTCTACTGAGTACCGTTTGCTTGCAGCAACTGATTCAGTTGCTAGGAAGATTATTAATGCTAAGTTTTTTTATGGTTAATGACATCGGGATTAGTTTGTTTCCCCACAATCCATCTCGATTGATAATTCTAGTACGGGGTATTTCCACTTTGGTGGCTTGGGCCTACATTCTCAATGTGTTTAATCAATTCGGCAAAGTTCTTAATCAGTTCGGCGAAGTTTAATCAATTCGGCGAAGATCTTAACCAGGATCAAGCATGAAGACCCAGCATATTTGCAGATTGGAGAGGCTGAATTTGGAAAAGGACATTCCAGACTCTTTAATAGTGCACGGTGAGCGAGCGTTTGTATCGTATCCAGGAATGTGCCGCTCATGCTGGTACTGCAAACGTATGGATCATGTAAGGACCCCTGACTCTCCTTTGCTAAAAAAGTGTGAACATTGTTGCAGATATGTGAGCCGAGCCCATTCATATCCTTACGCCCCAGCTTTACGATTGCCTTAGTCTTCTCATCCTTCTGAGCAATCGGGTAAATAAAACGAGGCTGTGTTCCCGATCTCGCCAGTAAATTGTGAATCCTTCCCTAAGCTTCCTGTGCTGTAGCCTTATCATTCTACTGGTGATAGTTCGGCATTGCGATCCTCTTCCAAAAGGTTTCGCACCCCATCGCTACGACAGCATTCTTCTGGTAAATTGTCCTGCGTCGATGCAGAATCAGGGAGTGCTCTGGCTGAAGAAGTGGACAAGACTCCCTCCTCTAAGATTATAACCTTTAATGAAGTGTCTGATGTGATGTCTGGTGATTCGTCTGACAATAAATTAGTAATTGATAAAGATGATTCTATGGAAGTAAATGATGACTTAAAGCCTGCTTCTGTTGTGCATGAAAGTTGTTCCCCAGCGCTTCAGCAGGAGAGGTTACCTCTGTCAGCAATCTTCTGTACATGATGCCAGCCCATCGTCAACAAGGTCGGATAAGTCCCTACCTTCACGCAGTCGTTCCAGAAACCATCGGCTCAAAAATAGGCGTTCCAAAAAAATCTGATAATGGTTCTTCACTTCTGTGTAATCAGCAAGGCAATTCTTCCACTCTGCTTTCTAATGATGAAGCTTTAATGTATCTCTCTTAACATCTGTTCTTTGTGTTCACGTTTCAAGCAGAACGTTCTTGCCACGTTCGTTCGGATCCACTCCCCAGATATTCTGTTACGGCAGGAAGTTAAGTTGAGTAATCCTGACATTAAACAATGTTTGCGTTTCTTCTACGGGTTTTTTCCATCAGCCAAATATTTTGTTAATTCTTCTTCCTCGCATTCTTGTGGTGTAGCCATTATAATCTTTAATCCGAACTTTTGGGTGGATGCGATCGAATGTGATTTAGACTCGAGGGTAATTTCCTTGGATATGTCGCTGTTTAAGTTCAAGTTTCGTCTAATTATTGTGTATGCCTCCAACTCATAGAGGAAACGGCGTCTATTCTTGTCTGAGCTAGCCCCTTTCTTTTTTACTAATTTGCGTTTAATGTTGGCAGGTGATTTCAATTCGCATCCTAATGTCCGTTATGTTTTTTCTACTGGAGCTGTTTTTACTATTTGTGATCAAAATAAGCTAATTGATGTTTGGCCTACTATAAATGTAGATGATCCCGTGTATACGTTTAGCCGGGGTTTTTGCCAATCGTACCGATTAGACCTGCTCTTGGTGGATCCACTTTTTTTGTCCCAATCGAGTACAATGGTGGTGCTTCCCGTGTCTATCTCAGAGCATGATGCTATTTCGTGGTCTTGATCTTTGCCAGAGGGGTCTTCTAGAGGAAGTAATCGTCAATGGTTTATGAATATCTCCTTGCTCGATGATTCATTCAACTTCCAGAAATTCGCCTCCTTCTTTGAGCGCATTGCTTCACCCCTGAACCTTACATTGGAATCGTGGCAGTTTAAATTAAGACTAAGTAGAAGACTAAGTATTGCTGCCGCGAGGAGGCAGCGTTATCATATTATGTGGTTGACCCTGATTCTTGGTATGCTGAAGCGAGCTACTACCCGTGGGGAATATGCTAGGGATATTAAGCAGATACGGTCGGAAATTAATGCTCTCTGTGAACGGAAGACTGCTGGGGCAGCCATCCGTGCCAAAGCAATATGGATAAAAGAAGTTGTTCAGGCCTCTTCTATTGCATTTGAGGAGGAGCGCTCTAGGGCTGCTGTGCGTCTCGTTCCTCATGTTTGCTCTGATGGTCAATCTGTTTTGAAGAGGGCGATATTATTTCTGTCTTTCATGCCTTTTACAAAGACTTATTCTCTTCGCCGTTTTGTCCGTCGGATGAAACTCTTGGATGTATTCGCCTGCTTCCTATTTTTTCCCAATCATTCTGTTTTAACAAGAAGGTTTTCAAAGCCGGAGGTTCTATCATATACTGCGTCTGATAGGAAATATGCATCTACCCCTGGAGTGGACGGATTTACATATGAATTTTACGCAAAATCTTGGTCGGTGACTGGGGACTTTTTGATAAGGGCTTATAATTCTATTTTGACAGTTCCATCGAGCATTAATGCTGCTTTCACGGTTGGTAAGATTATCTTACTTCCCAAATGTGCATCTCCGTCGTTGGTTTCCCATTGGAGACCAATAACGCTATTGAATGCAAACTACAAGATCTTTATTGGGGTCTTGCAGTCGCAGTTAAAGTTGGTTGTGTCGAAGCGCTTTGATCCTGGTCAGACGTGTTCCATCCCAAATCAGCATATGAAGGACAATCTTGTGACTTTGCGGTGTGTTATCAAAGAAGCACTTTTGCATAAGCAGTCACTGGCTGTCTTGAGTTTGGACCAAAAAAAAGCATACGATAAGGTAAATCATGAATTTCTGTTTAGCATTTTTCGTCATCTCGGTCTTAATAAATATGCCTCTCTTTTGCAGTTTATGTATACGGCATCTGAATCATTCATCTCAGTTAACGGCTTGACGTCTGAGGTTTTTCCGTTGCAGAAGAGTGTCCGTCAAGTTGCCCGATTTCGCCTCTTCTTTACATTCTTTACACTGAGCCTATTTTGAAATTTATTAATCGTCACCCTGGGATTAGGGGCTATACGCTTCCGGTCATCTCTTTGAAAATCGTTTCATAGGCGTATGCGGATGATATCGTTTTGATAGCGATGATGCATATGCTTTGGGGGTTCTTTACAACGCTTTTACTTTCTTTAGCTCGCCAACTGGCTCGACGTTAAATCGGTGCAAGTCTAAAGGTATTGTCATGGGGAATTAAAGTGCTTGGCATTCAAGTCGCCCGCATAACAACTGGAATGGGCTCAGACAGCAGCTCGTCAAGTTCGTACGGATCAAGCTTGTGCTCAGATGAGTTATATAGAGAGATGCGTTAATTTCACCTGCGTCCACATCGTTTATAATCACGGAGAGTGACAGACTCATGATGATCAATGCCGTCCTTAACAATGATCACTGCTTCACCAAAAGCGTGGCTGGCATTATTACCCAGTGGTCGATCCTTGCGATAAACACGATACCCAGGCAAGGTGAAGAATTGAGTAGATCTTAGTTTCGTCTCGCACAAGAAGACGATGTTAACATTCCAATTTGTAAAGAAATCGTAAAACTCGATGCGCTTGCGAGCGATTCTCCTTGCATTCAAAATATTGCAATGTAGTTTTTCTTGATTAATTATATTGTAAGGGTGTCTATCCATGATCATTTGTTAGATTCGTCAGAGGCAATCTGTAGCACTGCTTTTCAACTTTCCTTGTAGTGAGATAGGAAATTTCCCAGAAACCTGTAAATATCACGCAATTGATTGTGGTCGGCCATATGTGTGTCTCTAGTATCAGCAGAACTGGATGTGACCGAAGCATAAGATTTTCCCTCAACCGTTTTGGTAATTTTGATCATTTTGACTTGTGGATATTTGGGACACTTTATGTAGCTAGATGTGTGTTCATCAGAACAACGTACATATTTAGGGGGGATCTTTTTGCCTTTTACGTTAGTACAATCCCTTGAACGATGGTCGTCAGCACACTTATTACATCGTGACGAATCGGTGCAACCTTGGGAGACGTGACCAAAGCGTAAACAGTTATAGCATTGCATGGGCCTTTTGTCGCCTCTAAATAACTCAACAATAACAGCTAGAGCACCAACATGCTTCAAACTCAAACAAGACTTATTGTGTTCATTGTTTTAACGTAAGACCAAAAGCATTGGCATCTCAACTTCACCGTTTGCTTTTTTAAGCCTGCTTGCTTTTTCTGGAAAATAGTTTGCCTTCCTTTGGTCTTCGCAAATGTCTTTCAGATCAAATGTTGTATCAACATTTCGTACAACGTATTTAAGCATTTTCACTGACTTAAGTTGATGATGTTGGATATTTAGCACATCGTTGCTTTTTACTCCAGACACAAGAATTTTATGACTTTCCTGGTCGTGACTTAATCTTTATGGTGTCCTTTCGATCTGTGTGGGTGGTAATTTTGTCAAGAGGCACGTGCTTTTTGATCTCCTCCATAATTATCTTTATTGGCTTCCCATGGTGAAAAATGATGATTGGAGGGATATAGATAGCTCCTTTTCCACCAGTAACATTAACTTAGGACGTACTGTGCTTGGCCTTGTTTACACGAAGGGCTACAGAGTTACTAGTGCTGATATGAACAGTGAACCAAATATTGTCGATCTTAACACCTCCTTAGTTCCTCTTATTCTGTGCAACATGCCAGTCACGTTCATCAACGTCAGGAGAGTCATTATCAAGCCTCCTCTTTGTGCTTGTTCTTTATGAGGAGCTACTGTCGCTGGCCACACCGAGACCTGCAAGACCCTCTTTACTAATGAGTGGGGGAACAGCGTTATCCACGAACATGGGCGAAACGGATGTAATGAGTGAGCCCATAAATTCTTTGATAGCACTGTTAAGATTGGCCGTTGGTAGTTTCCAAATTTGCACACTTTACATTCTCTCTAGAACTATCAATGTTTGTATTCACACTACCAATGTGCTAATATGTTGATGAGGAGTTTTCAAGCATTCCCAATGTGAGGATGATTGGGTTAAAAATGTATCATTAGGATCAGCTGATTATGGCAGTGATTCTAATTACTTTTTATCCAGGGAAGGTTTGCTGATGATGAAATATGGCCCCTCAAACAGGGGAAAGATTAGAGTCGTGTTGGCCCTCTGCTAGTACTGAAGTGATGCATCTGGCTCACGATTACCCTCTAAGTAGGCACAAAGGGGTGAAGCTTACATTAAATATATCAAAAAGATCATATTTTTGGCCGGGGATGGGCAAGGATATTAAGGAGTTTGTTAGGGGATGTGAAGTTTGCCAGTGGACAAAGCTTAAAAAAGGAAGGGCCCCATTCCAGCACGGTCTATCTGCCAAACGCCCCTTTGAAATTCTGTCTATGGACATAATTGCTCCGGTCCAGCCCTCAGTAGCCAATCACCAGTACATCTTAGTTTTTGTTTGATCGATTAGATTGATCACATTGGAGGCGAATTCTAAAACATCACAATGACACATCACACACTATTTTAGAATGGTGTGTACAAGTCTTTCACAGTTTTCGAGCCTAATTCTTTTTCTATTGGTGCATCTGCAAGTTTTCCATAATATTTAGTAGAATCAACAATCCAAGATATTTTTATATCACACTTCACCGGGTTGCTTGGCATGTATTGGATAAAAGAACATCTTCCACAGACGTATTGGATAAAAGAACATCTTCCACAGATGTATTGGATAAAAGAAC
>JAHWFO010002604.1:108733-120397 GCA_023313115.1 Rhysida immarginata
ATAAAAGAACATCTTCCACAGATGTATTGGATAAAAGAACATCTTCCGGTCAAATTAACAACTGGCTTGTATACATTGCTGCAGTTGACAATGAACTGATTCCAGATATAATTAATTGCTGCCAGACGATCAGTTTGCAACCTTAATGGTCGAAAACTTTTATCGTCAATTCGTAGAAGATAAATTGGTTATCTTCAAATCGGTTCAAGACGTTGTTGCTTTAAAATGTGGATCAGAATGTTTATCCAGGAAGAGTTCTCTTATGCTGGATAAACCAATAGAGTTCTCTAATGCTTTATTCTCAATAGTAAACGCGGGAAACTCCATGGAAGAAATTAAGGTAAGAAAAAATTTTCAACGTATCTCCATTGCTAACAAAGTGCATGGACTGCAGACCATGGAAATAAGTGATGATCGTGACTGCTTGACAAACGTGGCAACAAAAGAAGCCATTCCAAAGGAAGTGATGGAGAAATGAATGACAGTGCCTTGCCACTTGCTCGTAGCAAAAAAGGGGGACGAGGACGGAAAATTCCCAGATTAAGGTAAGTGAAAAGAGAGCTATATACACTATATGATCACAAATATCCGGACACATGCACGTTTGCGCTCTAGCCACGATTTCATGGAAATCAATAGGGCGTTGCACATCCCTTTGCCCGAATCACAGCTTCCACCCTTCGGGGAAGACTTTGCACCAAATGTTGGTAGGTACTTTCCGGAATGTTCCTCCATTCCTCCCGAAGAGCGAGAATCAGTTCAGGTATAGAAGTTGGCTGATGTGATCTGGCCCACAAGCGTCTTTCCAATTCATCCCACAGACTCTCTATAAGATTGAGGTCGGGACTTCCCATTTCTTCGACCCCTGAGTCCGCAAACCACTGCTGTACACGCCTCGCTTTGTGGCACGGAGCATTGTCGTGTTGGTAGAGAAATAGCCCGTTTCCGAAAAATTGCCACAACGTTGGAAGTGCACAGTTGTCCAACACATTCAGATAACGGTCGGAGTTCATGATTCCTTACTCAGGAACGAGCTGGCCCAGTCCGTACCATGAAAATGAGCCCCACACCATGACTCCTCCTCCTCCGAACTTGACTGTGAGCTCTGTGCACTCAGGTAAGAAGCGTTCGGATTGCCAGAGTGTGTAGCGAGATTCGTCTGTCCACATTACACGTTTCCATTGGTCCATTGTCCAGTTTCTGTGGGCTTTGCACCACTCCAGACGTCGCTTGGCGTTGACCCTGCTGATGTGGGGCTTGTGGGCAGCAGCACGGCCATGGAACCCCATCGTGTGCAGTTCCCGACGAATTGTCATGGTACTGGCATCATTTGCAGAGGCGTTTCGAAACTCTGTGGCAATTTTTTCCGCCGAGGACTTCCGGTTACTGCGGGTGACACGACGAAGCACTCGACGGTCTCTGTCCGTTAGTTTCTTGGGTCTACCGGTTCGTTGTTGAACTGTTGTTGGTCCCCGGATTTTCCATTTCATAATGATATCGCCTACTGTTGACTTGGGTATCTGAAGAAGGCTGGAAATGTCACGCACGGACTTGCCGCGTAGGTGACATCCAACGATGGTTCCACGTTGGAACTCACTGAGCTCTGCCGAACGACCCATTCTTGCCAATGTCCAAGCAGAATTGTGTCTGAAGGTGTGGGAAGCTATTTAAATGATGTGCAAGTCATTATCATGTGACATTGGGCCAATCGATGATCTGTGAGGGGTGTCCGGATATTTTTGATCATATTTGTACATACCCCCTATAATTGTTAGACATCACGGAGAACCAATTAAGGAAGTTCTAGATGAGATAAAAAATCACATTACTTTACTGCACACACCAGACACTTAGACACTATCAAGGTAAAAAGCCACGACAAGGAAACACATAAAACCCTCGTGTCAGGAATCAAAAAAATTGATGTGCTTAAAATCCAGCATAATCAGCTCAAGTCTAAGAAACTGTTAAAATACGTTGTCCGTAAGGTAGATATAACCTACGTCATGGAAGATTTTTGCGAAGAACTTAGAAACGCTAACTATTTCCCCGATAAGGCAGACAAAACGTGCTGTTGAGATGCCATTGGGTCTGATCCTCCAAAACACAGCGAAATATATCTTTCCTATATTTCAAGCGCATTGGTCTACTTGCTATAACAGTTGTATTGTTTAGGGGCACCAAGAAGCCTTTACAATGTTATAATTGTTTACGTTTTTAGGCATGTGTGCCAGGGCTGCACAGAGTCCCCGCATTGTAACAAGTGCGCTCGCGACCACCAGACAAGGGGCTGCACCAATTTAAAAGGTAAAAACCCTCCAAAATGTATTCGATGTGAAAGCCAGCAAACATCGAGTTATACTAAGCGCCCAAATACCCACAAGTAAAAAGAAATAGAATTTCCAATATAGCTGAAGGAAGAACTTTTGCTTTATTTGCTTCTGCTTCTATTGGTAAGGGAGTCGTTGACCACGACGAATTGGCTAAAATTCAAAGGTACCTGGGCAACCTATTGAATATGGTAAAGGGTAGTGGCAAAATTTTCCCGCATACCACTCAAACTGAGACAAGAAAATAAACATGGATTTATATCCCTACAAAGTTATAAATCAAGGTAAGCCACGATGCACATGGCTTTTTTGATTTCCTTTCAAGTTGGCACATCGATGTTGCCTTCTTGTACGAAACCCATCTCAAGTAGAGTAGGGGTTTCAATCTACCAGTGTACTATGTTTACCGAAAAAATAGGCCCCCTAAAAAAGCTTCAGATCCAGCCTCTTGTGGGGTAGCTATTGTTGTTAAAAGAGGTATTGATCACACCAAACCTTGTGAATATGAAAGCAGTTTCCATTGTCATTAAAGGTGCTGACGTTGGTGAGGCTAAGTTTACTTCCTTGTACAACCCACCCAGGCACAAGTTAGACCCTCGAGACCTAGATGAACTATTGTCTGGGGCCACTCCAGTCGTTATGGTGGGTGATCTAAATGCGATACACCCACACTGGAACTCCAGATGCACTTATCAAAATGGCTCGGTACTTTAAAGCTACATGGTAGATAAGATCAACACTTCCGTCATTGGCCCTCTTGAAGATACATACTACTGTGATCACTCACCCACTAGTGATGTGCTCGACATTGCTGTTCTTAAGGGGTTTTTCAAACCCTATAATATATTAACAGTAAATGCCTTATCATCTGATCACCTGCCAGTTGCACTAAATTTTGAGGGGATAAATATTGACCGGAGAATAAATCTTCGTTGTAAGTAGGACTAGAAATTTTTCAGAGAACTTATGAACGACAGTAACATTCCCTATCAGGCACCCGTCACTAACAGTGACATTGACGAAAATATCAAAAACGTCACTCACTCCATCAAGATGGGTAAAAATGCTAGTGTTACTCCGGTTGAATGCAAGCAGCAAGATCACCTGGAACTTCCTCCCTTCATCAGGGAACTCGTCCACAAAAAAACACCTTCAGAAGACTTTGGCAGCATAACATCAAGTTTCCCCACTTCAAGACGAAGTACAACAGTCTATCCCACAAGGTAAGTGAGCACATTAAGGATTTAAGGAATCAAAAATGGAACGACAAAGTCAAGAGTCTGTCTGTCCAGGATAACTCTCTCTGGAGTACGGTCAGGTTCCTTCAAAGCAACAGGACTGTTATTCTCCCACCTCTGCTTAAAGAGGGTGGCGATTTTATTAAAATGACCAGGACAAACCACAAATTATCGCCGATTCACTGAAGAGCCAATTCTTTACACCCAAAGAGGATGGTCTGGTCAATATTACTCGTGAGGTCAAAGACATGTGTGAAAAGTATGGCCACACCCAACGCGCTCTTGCCTCCCCTGATGTCATTGGTACCTCTGAGATAATGAACATCATAAAGTGCCTGAAAAGCAAACAGGCAGCTGGCATCGACACCATTAACAAAAGGGCTCTCAAGAATATGCCTCCCCGTGTCATGTGCCACCAAAGTCAGGAATGACTGCTGGGATAACGGCCATTTTCCTGGTGCCTGGAAAGACTCAGTGACCCACATAGGCACCTTTATCCAGACACTTATGAAGAACATGCTCCCCAAGATAGAAAATCATAAAATTCACTGGTTTTTGGTATTCTGGACCATCCACTCGTTATTAAGGGTCCCCTCCGGTTTTGAAGTTCCCGCCATATCCTGGTTGTCTGCTTTCATGACGTTAAGAAGGCCGTCTTCCCCAACTACTGGATCTTTTAGATCCTGCTGATATTTGGGTTCTCTATTCGCCAATCTACAATCTGACTCTTGTCACTTCTGGGGACTTCTTCTCAGGAGGACTAAAGAGGCTCATCAGGCTTCCCACCCAGTTCAGTGTAACTCCTGTGGTTTACTCTTAAGTCGAGCGTGCAAAGTGAGCTTGGCTCCAGGACCACTCGCGTCTTTCTTTTGTCGATTGTTCTTCAGGGTGGTTCTCTAATATTCTCCTTGGTTTAGAGAACTATCATTGCTTTGACAAAGGATAGACTCTATCTGAAACATCAGCTTCTTTATTGAATATTATTTTATCTTTGATTTATTTATTGATTGATTATTTATTTATTTATTGATTTTTTAGTTAAATAATTTTTACTTATTATTTATTGGTTGTTTTATAACAATACCATGAGCACGTATTCTTGAGGGGACTCTCATCTACTTCGACATATGAATCTTTCAAAGTTGCACTAGCATTTTCTTTTGGCAGAATAATCTCTTCATCAGAAAAGGAAATGTCACTTTCATCATCCTCTTCTAACGCTGCTCTAATCTGTTCTTCACTCAATGATCTTGACATTATCGAATAATTATAAAACATCACGAATACAAATAGTTTTGAAAAGAAAAGCATTTCAGAACCACATGAAAATGGAATCAAAATAATCGTGAATTACTCATCAAGGATGAATCTGTTTAGATGTTGTCAGTAAAGAAACAGAAATTAACCTACTTATGTTTCGAACGTTGATAAAGCAGCGCAAATAAATGAAATCAAAACTAAAATATTAGCTACCAAGGGAAGAAATCATTACGGAATGAACAGCATAAGAGAAAGAACAAACTTACACAGAAAACATCACATGGGTCTAATAGACCCGGCTTATTAGAATTGTCATTTTGTCTTTCGGAATTTTTTATTGCTCTTGTATCTTGTAATTCAGATAAATAATTACAGTACATACCTCCATATAAAAGTTTAGATATTTGAAGATTACTAATTTAAAAAAATCACTGGTTAGTTCTTATATAATTACGAATATTATGGTTGCCCGGGTCCAAAAGATCCGATTTATACATCATAGGGTAAAAAAAACTGTGAAATTTGAACCAATAATCTTTTAAAACGAGCCAGTTTTCAGATTTATAACAAATTTTAGCCTACACGATTACCCCAGAGCACCATAGCGGTTCCCCTACCTCTAATCACAATAGTAAAGTAACGGAAAAATCCGTTTCGGTTTACCAAGGTGTCCAAATAAGCCAAAAAAAATCATGTTCGCCTAGGACGGACGTTCCAGCGACGAAAGAACAATAGTGAGAAATTCATAGCGCATTTTGTATACACTATAGAATGCACATTGAAATTTTAAGTATTTCAGACCTTTTTTGACCCCTGAGATTTTTAAAAGGGTGTATCAATATGACAAAGTTGTCGATAAAGAAGGACAACATTTTGTGATGTTATAACTTTTTCTTGAACGGCACTAGGATGCTTATTTTTTAACCAAAATTTTCAAAAACTAACAAGGTGTTTTTTACCTTTGTTAATAAGAGCATTATCTAAGCGATATTCTATTCCTATCCACGTTCTGTGAATCATGTCTGGGTTGATACAAAATGCTTGCAGCAATGTTGTAAGGGTATGGGTAATAATAACCCGTACTCATCATCATCAAAAGTGTTCTGTTCTTCGACAGAGCCGGCCAAGTGGCCGAGAGGGCTAGGGCCAAGGCTTTCTAGTTCTTGAGTCCGCCTGGCCGAGGGTTCGAATCCCGCCGTGGGCATGGATGTTTGTGTTTGTCCCGGGCTGCGTACAGATATAACTTGTGTAAAAGGTGGAAAATGACCTTAGTAGTCGACGCCAAAATTTCTAGGAAGGAAGCCGGGGGGGCTTCGACAGGATGACAGGATCAGACTTTAAATGTCTTCCTCTACTGTGCAAGTGACTTAAAGTTGATGTACGAATCGGACACTTCAAAAATCCAACATTTTGAATTTCTCCTGTGGAGAGTTGCCCTTTTATTTACCTTTAAATCACTACTGCCAAATTCAAATTTGTTACTATCTGTTCGTTTTAAAATTCTTTGTGCCATCCAATTAAAATTTATAACATCTTTCGTCTTCGGAAACCCATTATTTGCAGACCCGTGGTTAGGGAAAATTTTTCTTTTGCTTCTGGGAGAAGCCTCACAAATTATAGTGGGAGATGCTTTGATTCATTTCTCAAACACTCAGTTAATTCAGTAGATCTGTAAAGTTTCTATTACTTCTTTGTTTCATTTTATGCTTCAGTTCATAGACTGTGAATAGGCTCTGCAGATGTGGTGCAGATTGCATACCCTTAGGCTGCACTTATACAGTCTTATTGCTGTATTGTCTAATATGTGGTAGCTGCATCAGAACGCCAAAAAGTAAGATATTTAAACTTCTTAAGAAACGTTCGTAGTAATTCATTAGTTGTCAAAGACGCATATCAAAAATGCATAATATGAAGTAGGCAGTATTGTATTGATATCTCATTGATCATTAGAGATTTTGTATAATTCCTTCGTTGTCGCCTAATTCTCAAGTAGTTTCCTGTCAATAATTGCACACATGAGAAACTGAATGTTCGAAAATAAGGAGATTGTCAAAACTCGCCGGTGATTGTCGACAGCTACCACATATTTTGGTGAATATTATAAATAATGCATTAATGCAAGTTTTCAGCAAATTTCCGCACTGAAGAAAGAATAATATGGGAATTACAAAGTAGGCATTTATATTTACAACTGCATTTAGCGGTAAAACATCTTTTCATATAATTACAACGTTGTAACCCTAATAACCATTTTGCATTCTGCAATAGTGATTTTCTGCGCTGAAACATCTTCAATCGAAACCAAGTTTTCTTTGTATATTAAAAACTAGCAGAGGACCTGGCGTTGCCCGGGATAATTACGCTTGTAGGTAAACAGAGCAATCTCAAAAGGCTGAATTAAATCTCCAGATTGGTTAAATAATAACTCAATCACTACAATATGGAGCGAAAGGACTATCCATTCTAAGAAAAATCCGAAAGACAGGAATTTACCTCTTCTCTGAAAAAATCCATTTCAGGTGATATACCGGGACTTGATTTATCGGAAAATTTTTTTTAAAGGCTCACAATGGATGGACCTCTCCAAGGGTGCCTTCTAGTCTAAATAATTTTTTACTCACGTAATCTTACTTTAGATGTACACTTGATGTTGTTGCAATTTCCTTTCTTCTTTCGATGTCTTGAAGCAAAAATTGGCCATTTCATCACTTTGTGTAGTCTAGCGGTCGCCGATTCTTCTATTTACGTGCTTACCATTTGCTCAGTACAGCACGGAGCTAAAGGAGTGCTTCCCCTTTCGTCTTTCACTCTTTCTCAATAGTCTGCTAATTCATTGTTTCCAGTTACTGATCATTTTTAAAGATTTCCAAGAAATTGTTAAGTACTAAGAATTCTCTTATCTAAGAAAAGCCTGAATAACAGGAATTCTATGCATTGAATTCTATATTGCACAAACTTTGCCTTGCATTGTTGGTCATGAGACATATATTGTGGATCCTTGCATAGTGTTGGTACATTGCGTGTTGACATCATTGTTGATACCTATTGTTGCACAAACTTTTATTTGCATTGTTGCTCATGAGATATATATTGTTGGTCCGTGCAGAGTGTTTGTGGATTGCGTGTTGATACCATTGTTGATATTTATTGTTGCAAAAACTTTGTCTTGCATTGTTGTTTATGAAATATTTCTCATGAATATGCCCTGCCATAACCATGAATATCGATTTTTTATTAATAATTATTATTTTTTCGAAATCTGAGGTAGACAGTGACCTTCCTCATGCTTTGAAGGTCATGTATGCGAAATTTTATCAAGATCGGAATAAAACTGTAGATTTGTATAAAAATCAAACAAACAAACCCACAAACAAACCCAGAAACAAACCCACAAACAAACAAACAACCTTCTTTATACAGGGTGTTTTTGAAGTAAGTATAGATTTTTTGGGAGAGGATAGAAGAGGTCCTTAGAAGTATTTTTTGTCATATGAACATGGGGTCCCCGCAGCTCCGTTTACTTACAATACTGCGTTGAACAATCAAATGACACCGGGACGCAGTGTGCGTTGGTAGGCCTAGATTATTTTATTTTAACAATTAACACAAGCAATCTACTGTAATAACTTTTAAAGTAATTGTTTGCAAAGAAATTTCAAGGTGCATGTGCTTGTTTGTTGAAAAGTCTTAGTACAAACTTCGTCAAGGAGATTCCATGGTATTCAACCCCTTTGTAAAATACGATTAGTCCATATGTAAATGAACTAATCGCTGTCTGGGAAAGCACTAGGTAAAGATTTGTTTTAAAAAGTTCACTTGATGTGTTAATTGTTAAAAATAAAATAATGTAGGCCTACCAAAGCACACTGCGTCCCGGTGTCATTTGATTGTTCAATGCAGTATTGTAAATAAACGGAGCTGCGGGGACCCCATGTTGATATGACAAAAAATACTTCTAAGGACCTCTTTTTAACATCTCCCAAAAAATCTGAATTCAATTCAAAAACACCCTGTATATATAGAAGAAGAAGATTGATTGCTTGTGTATAATTGGTGGAATATACCAGTTTTGCTTTCAAGCTTGAAAAAATCTGTATATTATATATCAACAACCGCAGCTAACATGTTTCAGAAGTAGATTCTACCTTAGTCGACATCGGGAAATTATGCACTAATAGTAACACCAATCTGAGCAGGTGAAAGCTTTTTCTGAGTCACTTGAAGCTTATTAGAGCCTGCATTTGAAGACCCAACCTAGCAATTTTTTTTCTCTTGCTGTATTATTTCAAAAAATTTCGTCTTCTGCGTCATTATGATTTACATCAAATTTCAGTCAAGTCCTTGCTACGTTCTTTGTAGATGTTGCTCTCCTCAAAAACATCCAAATCAATCGTTTGATCTCTATCAGTTTCTGGAATATCTGGGCATATTTCACTAATGAATGCTTCAATCTCCTCTTCTCTTTGAATAATTTCAATTCGTGAAAGTGGAAGTGATAACTTTATGATACCTCTTTTTGGCTTATTGCCAAACATTGCTTCGTACGCTGTTTATCGTATACCTTCACGATAGCCTGTGTTCTTCGCAAACTGAATAAAAAGCAAACCCTCAGATAATTTACTTGTGTTGTTATCTCCCATCCAGAGCTTAAGCATCCGATTGATGTGTTTTGGTTTGCCCTCTCTACGGAGCCTTGCTATTGGCTATAGTGAAGTTGACCTTGCACAATTTTTATGTCATTCCGCATGGAAAAATTTTTAGAAATAATTTGCTTTACGAATTCTTGCCTGTTGTCTGAGTTAAGATACTTGGTGCTCCGAAAGTAAAAAAAAACTTGCAATAGAAGATACGTCAGTTCCTCGGCCGTTTTTGTCTTTATGGTTTAAGTTGAATAAATTTTGTTAAATGATCTTGATACACCAATATAAATTAATATTCGCTGTCCACATATGATTCCAAATCGATTAAGTCCAATTGGCACATTGGCAAATTCAGATGATATAATAGTTTTCACAACAATGCCTTTCTGCGGCGTATTTGCTTGTTTTAAAGTTGTTTACACAAGATAAAAAAATATCATTACCACTTCGTAGGTGATATTCTTATACTTCTCCTGCAATCCTTTTAGCATTTGGGTTCTTCTGTCATGACCAATGCGCACATGTATTTTGCTGGTTTTAAGGATATTATATGTTTGTTTTCCTCAGAAACTTTCAAAAAAATCAAACTTTTTTTTAAACGTCTGTAGTCTGCGCACGGTGTACCAGTGATATTTTCCTTGGATCTAAGAACTTACTTTGTCGATATTTTTACGTAGTGAGAAAAAACAATTGTCTTCGCGCTTAGATCTTACTGAACTAACCAAACTTTTAACAAATTTATTCATGACACACAAAATTAGACATTTTTGATTTCGTTTAGATTGGCCCACTGGGGGTAGGAGTTAGAGGGGACAAAAAGTTCTACGTGTAAAGAAGTTCAATGTAGATTCCGCTAGGCAATATCTACAGTATTATGAAGTTTGAGCTGGACCACAAGAAAGGCGTAATTAAAGTTTCGGCCTTTGACAACCCCGAGATTAACCTCTTGGTGGCGCGTGTGCATTCACTGAAGCGAACTTCGTCAAGCATATTCCATAACATTCACTGAAACCTTGCAGTATGTTGACAATCACAGGAATGAATTCCAAATCGCTTAGAAAGAAATGAATCTTTGGACATTCTTCACTCGAATTGGCGTTTTGTTGACAACCGCCAGCGAATGTTGACATTCTCCATTTTCGGACATGCACATGCACAACGCTTATTCTTCTGCACAGGCAGTTTCCATGTCCTATGAGTTGTCGATCACTAAATATCCCTGCTGCAACTCCAATAAGTGTACACGATTTTAGAGCGGTTGTTTGCATAGCATCGATTTATATGATTCTCCAGTGAGTTCTGTAGGAACAGCTTTACTACTCTCGGTCTGCCAGTGAATAATATTTCTAATTTTCAGTGCCCTCCACTCAGTTGCATGCAGAATTTCCATGTGACCATTATAAACATTTTTCTTTCAGCAACTTTCATTGTTCACTATGCAATTTCGAATTTTTCTTCATCCATTCTAGGCGTTCCTCCAATTGAAATAGATCCGCTTCTTAGAGTATAAGTTCATAAAATTGATGAATGGCCTCTCTAATTAATTGTCTTGTTGCAGACAATTTCTCAGACGCCTGTTTGAGCATTTTTTCACTTGCTTGAATTGCTGCTTTGCCAGAGTTGAATTCGTTTAATAGCTGTCCTTCTTTACGATATCATTAGGAGTAACCTATAGAAATAGTTTTCGGGGTAGTTTGCAGACGCGAAGTATGGCATTTTTATAGAGATTTTTGTATCATTGAGCAGATCAATCGCCTTCGTGTTGCTTGCACTATTTCATATACATCTTCATTGACGTTTTTCTCATCCTCTATAGTTTCAGCCTTTGCATAATGTGATTCGTAGAACATTGCAAATTAAACCAAACAAGTCGTGTCGACATCGTAGTCAGGATATTGCAGTGGACGTTTCTCATGTCAATTGAGGATGTTAGCACATTATTCAGACACAAGATCTGTTTCACCCATATTCAACACTTTATATCATTCTTTGGGTTTTCTTGTATTGAGGATGATGCAGCTTCAGGAGCTTTCCAGAAGATTTAGATAATGCACTCTATACACACATACCCATGCCATTTCGTTATTTTCATGCAAATCTAAAGATCTTAACAGACTGGCTAATTTCCTCAGGGCATATATTTTGAATTATTATTATTATTATTATTATTATTATTATTATTATTATTATTATTAT
>JAHWFO010002604.1:142594-165056 GCA_023313115.1 Rhysida immarginata
TTCGAGTTATTCTGCTTTGTCAACTTAAAATTTACACCCTGTATATAACTTGCAGAGGTACCCTGCGTTGTCCGTGTTAATTACACTTGTAGCTAAAGAGATAGAGCTCAAAAAATTAAATTATAACTCCCAATTCGTTAAATAATAACTCAATCAATACAACACAGAGCAAAGGGACTATCATCCATTCTATGAAAAATACGAAAAACTGGAAGTCCAGTTGATAATACGGAGCATCTAAACACTTCTTCATTTGCCTCACTACTGCAAAGCATCACCAGATACTTTAGACTCAAGTTTTTCTTGCCCTCGACCTAGAAGCTCTTATACCCGTTCCTCTATTCCAAACTGCCGTTGTTCAGATGTTTCAAACGCCCATATAGTTTTTTCTGTTTTAGTTACAGAGTTTCTCTGGCCAATACTCGTTGTTTCTCTTTCCTTTCCAGAAACATAGATTTTTGCCAGTCGTCTGGATGTTTGATAGGGAGCTCAAGGGAGACAGGCGTGACTCCTTTGACTCATCAATAGACGCTTCCTTATTAACGTTCTGTCACTGCGTCATCACTTTATGCTCATTATCAAAAATTCTTGAAAACGAACGTTCAATCATCACTTTATCAGCATCTCAGTTTCCAAAATATTCACATTTACACAGAATATAGTCAAAATGTATTTTTATGAAATGTTTGGACCGATTATTAAATAGCACAACACAGATAAATCTTGTGCTTTTTTCGTTTGATGATTCGTGTTCATGTATTTTTTAGGTTATGCACTGCTTAAACGTGCCAAACATACAAATACACACACACACATACACAAAGAAACTCACACACTTTTCCTAATCGTCTAAACCAGAGACAAATGAACAGTAGAGACTGGCAGTGCTATGTTAAGAAGCCAATGCACATGGGCGCCACCGGAAGTGTTCGAGCATCCATTGTTAGGGGGGAAAAATCTGAATCGGCCATGAATTTATAATGAAAGTCTATGGAAATTTCTTCCCGACTAGAAGTCCTCTAATAAACTTCATAACATAGGTAAGTTGCTGAAAACTCTGGTGAAAATTATGATAAACAGTAGTAGTGGAAATCGGAACAATTAGCTTAATATATCATCAGAAAATACATGTTTATCGTCTCACAAGTTAGCCATGAAATTGCTTACGAGCGATGCGAGATTGCATTCTACTTAGGCCTAATCTAAAGCATTTTTATTTAATGGAGCTTAGAATCTCGATTATTATTATTTAGAAAAACTTTTTTTAACTCTTGATTACATCATGGCCTGATCTTGGTTAAAAATGATTTAAAAGAATTTTCATAATATATACTGATTTAAAAGGTTAAAAACGATTTATTGATTTTTAAAGAGAATTAAGCGTGATAAAGTTGTTCTTAAATTTTACCTTCTGAACTGATTATTCAACCGTTTCCCTTCGTAATTTAAACGAATAGAAATATGTTTGTTAATTACAGGTCTAATTAATTTTAAAACATGATTATCAAAAGGGCTCATTTCAAACATATGATTAGATAGATTATTAAATAGGCTGATGCTGGTTTCTGCTAAAGCTGTTAAAATTTTTGTGAAAAGATTATTGTAAACATTTTGAGATATTTGAATATTTTCCATTCTAACAGATCTTATATTAATTCTAATTATTTTTTCAGATATCTTGCAGAGCTGAATGACATCATTGGAAGCACATAATAGGCCCCCTTTGTCTTTTTGCCTAATGAGTAAGGATTGGCATTTTAGTGACTCATCCATCAAAGCATCTTTGCATTCAGAACAGACAACAATCTTCATCAAGGATTTAACAACAAACCCTGCAATGTATTCAACAACAGAATCACAGTATTTTGATAATGTTTCAAATTCTATGGTAGGAAGTTCTGTAGAATCATCATCATTTTTTCCAATATCCAAGCTGTATCTTTTTAACAAGCTGATATCATATTGATCATGATGTACTGATGAAGAGGAAGCAAATAATATTGGTATCGAGTTTTGTGTGAGACAGTTTCCTGATGTTGAAGCTAGGATTTCATGATGGATCAGCATTCTTTTGTAAGCAGCCATAAATTGTTTCGCCGTTGGATTATTATTCCAGCCACCTCTTGCTCTAATGGAATTAAAAAAAATGCTCCAAATGGTCTTGGCTGAATTTTCCAGTTAATATGTATCTGCTGCATGAAACGAAATTATTTGATTTATTTCACATATTTTAAAACGATACACATTATAAGAATTAAAACATACTTCATTACTGGTTGCATTGAATCTACCAATGAAGTAAATAATCCTTTCAGTGTTGCAATTATATTTAAGAAACCGATAACAGGAGTTTTTCGATTTCCTAGGCCTACTTCTTTTCCTGTCATTGGATCAATCAGGTGTTTAAAATAATTTTCTGCTTGATCTAAGATTGGCCTCCATGAATTTTCATTTTCTTTTCGCAGCGCAGCTTTGTATTGCTTGCCCAGTGGATGCAAAGAATTTGAAATGTCAAATAACCTAGCAATTATAATATACGTAATTATGCATATGTAAAATGTTAAGTGATATTAATTCAAAATAACTATGTTAACATTAAAAGTATACTTGTCACATAGTCGAATAAATTCAACAGTGGCTTCACAGTTTTGAAATTCCTCTAATTGCAATTCATGTGCTGCAAATTCTATTGCATCTGCAACAGACTGACTTAATGTTTGTGCTGCCAGAACAACTTTCATTTTTTGCTTTTTCCAATTAATATGCTTGTTGCTTAATTTATTTGCTAAATGGAGACCTTCTTTTTCTTGCAAATAATGCAAATCTTCAATGTATCTCCATTGAATTGTCTGGAAAATTGTAAATTTTATTGTGTATTTATACATATTGATATTTGAAATAATACTAATATGGATTGGTAAAAAAAATCGTTTGTTACCTGGCCTTCACTATTTTGTAAAACTTTATCAGCTAATGCATTCCTCATTAGCTTTAACATATGGCTAGGATCTAACAGCACATAGATTTTCATATTATTATCAGAGAGATGTGGAAAATAGGGGCACATTTCTTTAAACTGCAATTTAGCTCCCAAATAATTGGCCATAGCAAAATTACATGCTGTTCCATCAAAAGTGATTGAAATAATTTTTATGCCAATTTCATCCAATTTGATAATGCACTCCTTAACAATGTTTGCTCTCTCTTGCCCATTTAAACCATCAATTAGAAAATAAGCACATGGAAGCTTAAAATTGGCATTAATGGCCACCACCATAAATACATAAGCTTCTTTGGCAAGAGGTAAAGAATCATCATGCAATCCAGTGCCCATATCAGTAAAGCCACTGTAGCTTGTACCATCCCATTTGACATGCTTCTTAATAGCCATTTCATCAATGACTAAATTACAGACTAGTATAGTTGATTTGGTTGATTTTACATATGATGATAAAGCTCGAAGTGCTTCTTGTGTAAATCCAGGCTTTCCTTCAATGCTAGAATACCATTGTCTTAATGTCCTGGTAGAAGGGAGACATAAATCAAATGTTTGCCTGACGTATTCATATGCTCTGTTTGAATAAAATTGAAGTGTCAGAGCAAAAGATCTGATGCTTGGTGGATATGTAGATATATGTTTTTGCTTGTTGTTCTTCAAATATAAACGTTATAATATTTCAGAAGGTATTATTGAACAACTGGAAAGGTTTGTCAGTGCACTGTCAGACATCATATTTTTATTTTTTAAATCTTGAAATTATATGTTCCAATTTTAATATTTTTTGTTTCAATTTTCTTTTCTGATTACTGATAAGTTTTAACTTCTTTTTGGTGTTTGAAGCTATTTCAGTTAAGTAATCTAATTTTCTTTTAATTTTTCTTGGAGATTCCAAGCTATATGTGTGATCAAATGAATGATGAAATGATGGTCCTGCTTCACTCTTTGAATCTGTTTCATTCTCCTTGTCATTATTTTTATAACGTGCAGGAGGTTTTCTTGGTCTAGATTCCTTGAAAAAGTTTTATAAAACTGAGAGTTATATTTTTTAATAATAGAGTTTAAGCATGATAAATATGTTAATGATAAAAGTTAATATTTGAAGAGATGCTCAAGTGTACCTTTGTTTGCAGATGTTTAGGAAAGTCAAATTTTGTGGGAATTGCCCCTTGTTTTAATCTTTTTCTTTGCCCTGTCAAATCAAAACATTCTTCTTGAAAATGAATTGAACAAATGACTGTGAATGGTCCTGGTTTCCATGTTTCTTATCCATTGCTGATATAATTTTTTATTTTTTGGAAATCTGTAGTTTAATTTAAATATTTTAATTTCATCACATTTTAAATAATAAATTACATTATTCTTTGTCAAATTAAGAATTTATTCATGTTATTGCAGTGACAATTTTCGTTGGAATATTAACGAAACCGATTTTTTATATTTTATAATGTAAAATACACTGTAATGTAAATGGATAAATTTCATTTCATTTTGTTTGTAATAGAAATGTAAATCTTTTTTATTTAATAAAGATTATAAACAACCGTCTGCTTTATTCATTCCATGAATATGTATTTTGATTGTAAATAAATTATAAACTCTTGAGTTTGGCTAAAAATTGTTGTAGAATTATTTTTGGATTTTTTTAAAGTTTCACAGAAAAATGTATCTATGTTTGGAGAGCAAACTTAGCATGTACAAAGTTAAATTGCACTAAACCCTTTTGATGAAAATAAATAAATCTGGTGAAAATATAGAATTCTATTTTTGTAATTCCGATTTTTTAATAATCTATTTTATAAATGAGTTTATTGTGTTATATTAAATGTAAAATACTTATGAAAAGAAATGTCTGAACCCTGTTTTGAATAATTTTTGCAATTGTATGCACAACAATGTTTCATTTTAGCCGCTATAGTTACGGCATGTTTTATATTACAATGACGCTCCGAATAGGCTTCTTTCAACAGCGATCGTTAAAAAAATTTTAAAAACTCTTTTACGGGTATCAATTCTAGTTTTTATTGACTTATTAATTAACATTTTCACTTGATTTCCATATTTTAATTTAAATTTTGAGTTTTCCTATAGGTGCTGCAAAGAAATCGGCTGATATTTATTACGCTTAATGCAATGTCTATGGCGATCAGCTGATTTTTGTCCCCCTAAATATGGCGGCTCGGTGGCATCGGTTTTAGAGGCTTCACTGCCAGTCTCTACTGTTCATTTGTCTCTGGTCTAAACGCTTGTTAGGGAGCTGAAGGAAGGCACGTGTATCTCCTTTGCCTCATCGAGAGAGACTGCCCTATCTACAGGGTGTTTCAAAATTATGTACAATAAATTTAGTGACATATTCTTCAGGTCAAAAGAAGACGAAAGTACCCGCCACCAGCTCGCACGCACGCTTCGGCTTGTTGCATGAGCGACCGTCTGATGTCATGGAAGAGTTCGTCGCCAGCATTACGAACGGTTTGGCATGCATTTTCAATTCGTTGTCGCAGATCCATAATGTTAGGAACTTCTGTGGTGTAGACGATCGTTTTCACATGACCCCACAGAAAAAAGTCCAAGGGATTAAAGTCGGGTGATCTTGCAGGGCAGGCTACCGGTCCACCTCGACCTATCCACCGATTCGTGTATGCAGCATTAAGGTGTGCTCGCACAACATGGCTGAAATGTGCTGGAGCGCCGTCATGCATGAACCACATGTTAGATCTTATCAAAAGAGGAACAGCTTCCAGTAATTCTGGCAATGCATTCTGCAGAAACAAAAGATACGTTCGCCCAGTCAATCGTGGCGGCAACACATAAGGGCCAATTAAGTTATTTCCGACAATTCCACACCAAATGTTCACAGAGAAACGCTCTGGTAACATGCGGGTTAGCATGTGCCCAATGGTGCTGGTTGTGAGAATTTACGATTCCTGTCCAGGTGAAGGTTGCTTCGTCCGTGAAAATTATCTGGCTGAGACAACTAGGGTCTGCCGTATGACGACGTTGTATCCATTGGCAAAATCGTTGTCGGTGTGGATAGTCCGTTGGGTTCAGTGCCTGAACCAGTTGCAGGTGGTATGGATGCAAAAGCTGACGGTGAAGAATGCGCCAAACAGATGAGTGCGGAATGTGTACCATGGAAGAAATACCACGGGTGCTTGTCTGTGGTTCATCATGTATGATATCAATTATCACATCCTCCTCATCCGGAGAATGTGCTACAGGCCGCCCTTGTCCTGTTTGACGGCCAAAGGAACCACGCTCCCTCAAATGTCTGTCGACAAGTACAAATGTTCGGTTATTTGGTAAACGTCTATTCGGAAAGCGTTCTTGGTAGAGTCTTCTTGCTTCCACAGCATTTCCGTCCGCAAGACCATACATTAGGTGCATGTCAGTGTATTCTGCACTGGAATACGTGTACATGACTTTTTTTTTTACATAAATCGTAATGCCTATGTCAAAGCACGCAAACGTTCTGAAATTGATATTCCTAGTGGATGTACAGTAGTGAAACTACAGTAATGGAAACAACCGTACAAACTAATGGAACAACCCTAAAGTAGGTTTAAATGGAACAAACCACTCAACCTAGTGTTGGGTCGAAACGCTGGAACTGCTAAAATATCATCCGCTAACTACCATGCTTCCCTACTGTATGATATTGGATTACTCGCAAACAAATCGTTTCCAGACAAAGTGCTATAGAACATTTTCGTCTTCCTTTGACCTGAAGAATATGTCACTAAATTTATTGTACATAATTTTGAAACACCCTGTATATCGTCTGTTATATCCATTTCCTGCTCATTGTTAATAATTCTTGGAAACGAATGTTTTATCATTGCATGGTCATTTTATGTTCATTGTTATAATTCTTTGAAATGAACTTTCTATCTTTGCATAATTTTGTGCTCATTGTTATTGGTGAATTGCGCATTGAGACCTATTGTTGCACAAACTTTGCCTTGCATTGTTGGTAATGATATATCTGTTGCTGGTCCGAGCGTAGTGTGAATTGCGTGTTGACACCAATGTTGATACGTATTGTTGCACAAACTTTTCTTTCATTGTTGGTCATGAGATATATATTGGTTGGTTCGTGCAGAGTGTTTGTGAATTGCGTGTTAATACCTTTGTTGATACCTATTGTTGCACAAATTTTGTCTTGCATTGTTGGTCATGAGATATTTCTAATTAATCTGCCCTTCCATAACCATGAATATCGATTTTTTATCGATAATAATTTTTTTCCCGAAATCTGAGGTATACAGTGACCTACCTCATGGTTTGAATTTCAAGTTTGCAAAATTTCATCAAGATGGGAATAAAACTGTAGATTTGAAAGAACAAGAAAGAAACAAACAAACAAACCCGCAAGCAAACATCCTTCTTTATATAGATGGAAGATGATGGTATCAACGCGCAAATGATAAGCACTAAGCATGGACGATCAATATATATCTCATATCCAACAATGCAAGGCTTTATAAATAAGGTTCAATAAATAATTATGCATAGAATTCCTGTTGTTAAGGTATTTCTTAGAATTGATAATTCCTAGAACTTAGCGTTTTCCTGGAAATCCTTAAATATGAGCATTAACAGTAGACAAAAGAAAGTTACTAGACTATTGAGAAACGAACCAAATTGTAAGTGATCAAGTAGTCATCGCGTTTCCCAGGTGACCCTCCATTATACGGGTTTTGGGGTCTATGACGAATGGTCTAACGCCGAATGGTCTAACGCCGATTAGTGCCACGTGGATTAAGGAGAGTCAGAGACAAGAGGAGGGAACGATATAGGAATGAAATAAAAAATATTTTATTGATTCTTAAAATATTTTTTTTAATTGTAAATTGATGAGTTTTCAAAAGTTCTTGAAAAAACATTAATAACTAAAGTTTTTGAGAGTGGAAGTTCATTTAAATATTAATAGTCCAAATAAATATCAATTAGGTGCAAAGTTCTGGTAAGTAGTCATAAATGCAAAGTCATAAACACAAGTCGGTTAGCAGGGATGACATAAATTCAGGTATGACGATATTCCGAACAGTGACGTTCGATTGAAGACTTGAATGCTGGATGAAAGATGGGTCCCCTTGCCATCTCCAGTTAACAAGTCCCCGACTGCATGGCAAGACGAACAAGGGAAGGAACCTGAAGATTAGCTAGATCCAATTCTTGGAGCGTCTCGGTTGATGCGAACTTGAAGAGAGCTGTCGATATCGGGTAGTCGAACTTGATGAAGCTCGCTGAGTGATGAGCAAAAGCTGACAGATGAATTGAGATCGCAGAGCACTCGATGAGTTGCTTTCTATTGGCAGAAGAGCAGACGAATAAATAGATGCTGCGATGATGTAACTGACGCACAAAAGCAGATGTCATTGTTAAAACAGATGAACTTCACCAAACACACGGGAAGCGACGAAACGTATATGCAAACACCAATAGCACATCCTAATGAAAACGGGTTACGGTCATAGCACACTTTTGTTTCATAGATACACACATGAAACACCACCTGCATTTAAACATTCACCTTGATAAACACTTTTCTTATGCGAGACACACATCGCGCCGTAACTGTCGAATGCCTTGCTAAATAATTCGTAACACTATCAACGAAAATTAGAAACACTGAATTTTGTTCGCCGATTCTCAAAATATCGTGAAGCACTATCTTTAACAAACACAATTACTTTTGTCGCAATCAATTAAGATAAACAGAGGTTAATATCTAACCTTTTTAATGAAGCAGACACACACACTTCAATTCTTGAATTAAATTATCACGGAGCCTGCACACACGAAATTGATGAGCTATCCGACGACGCTACATTGTCGTTTTCCTCCGTAACTCGTTTCGTACAGCGTCCGCTGAAAAATTAGTTCGTTAATGGAAAATAACGTTTATGAGGCTTTCGCATGAATCCTCCAAATCCATTGTCATTATAATCTTTCAATGACTGCGGGAAGATTCCAATAACTTTCTCTCCCTTATGCCAATTAATTGCTTCATAGGCGAAGAGAATGCTATACAGTTTTGTTTGCACTTTAGGAACTTGCAAACTAACTATGGTTAGTCTTTCAGTAGCGGTCGAAACGTTCAGACACTTTAAAAAGTACGTGAAAGATGGCCTACCGTAATTGTAAGTCCTTATTTGACGAATGGAGATGAATTCTGCCGGCGCTGGACACGTTCCATTTGCTGCTGCCTCGTTTCCGCAGGTAACAGGTAGGTTTACCGCCTGCTTTTCGTCGTCGCTCGAAGCCTCCGCCTTGTAGAGGTTTTAAAGAAGGATTTCTATGATTCGTACGCACCTCTTGTTGCATGAGGCGTCCACCGTTGCTTCTTCAATGTGCGTTGGACGTGGCCCGAGATATTGCTGCCGTTCTCGGTTGCGTGCCTAGCCAACCTTTTCCGCTGTCTCCCCGTCGTCGTCGACATCGCGCTTGAACTCGCCTGGCTTACTTAGATTCGGCTCCTGCCTGGCTTTTCCGTTCTCATGCGCTCGGAAATTGTGGAAAGCGCCCCGGCCTTTAATAAACATGTCATTGGATTCGACTCGGTCGCTCCGTACGTCCTTCTTTCTTGATTTCCATTCTCTCTCTCCTCCTCGTGCTCTTCGCGTAGGTTCACGAGAACCTTTTGGGATGACGCAATTTCTCCTCTCGGCGTCATCGTCGTCTTCAAACTTCTCTCTTGATTTTCTCTGACGCTGCGAAAATCCTCGTGACACACTCGCCGACCTTTTAGTCACCCAAAAAGTATCTAGAATCGCGTCGACGCTGTCCGTATTGCCCACTGACCTTCGTACATCTTGCTTCTTCTTATGCTTTCCGCTATTCTTTCCTTGCCTTCTCCCGTACTTCCGTTTAGGTTTTTCTTCTATACTTCTTTTATTTAATGAAAGCGGTCTCCTTCTATCGTTGTTCTGTCGATACCCTTTGTACTGTCCTTTTCCTGTCGACACTGGCTTTCTTTCATCTTTGGGCATGACGACCTCGTTACCAGCAACTCGCGCTCCCCGACGCTTTTGTTCCATCTTGAAATCTTGCCATTGCTGTAACCAATATTTTTTGCCCTAGATGATAACCATACATCGTCGCCGTCTCCAATTAAATATGGGGTCGATCTTAGCGATCCATTTGTAGCCTAATATTATGTCTACACTGTACAATGGCAACACCTGTAAATTTAATTTATCTTTGTACAGACCATTGCATACAGGAACTTGGAAAGCTATTTCGCTGACTTCTTGTTTCCATCCGTCTGCATAAGCTACAGTTCGCCGACTGGATATTTTTGTTGTTTTGAGCTTTAGTGCCCTCGCACACGGCACACTAATATAATTTTCTAAAGCTCCAGTGCCGATAAGTGTCTTATAAACTTTGTCTCCTATTTTTAGCTTAATAACACATAAGTCTCTCCTCCTATCGTGGAAGATGGCGTTATTGGTGCTGGCTTTAGATTTTTGTGGCTTTATTTTAACTTTACAGTCCAGGCTCATATGACCTCTTTTTTTGGCACCTGTAGCAAATAACGTCCTTTTTGGCTTGGGTCCTTTTTGTCTTGTAGGGCTCCTTTCTGATGGCCCGCAATTGCATCGGTTCCGGCTCTTCTCCTGATGGCGTCATATCATATGCCATGAAACGGGTTTCAAGATAGGCGATACCTTGCTCCATAGTCGTGCAGCCATGAAGTTTCACTTTTGCCTCAAGGTTCTTAGGCAATCCTTGTATCAGAAAAAATAGTTTTTCTGCCTCGGATGTATCCGACAAGCCGTTGACCAATTTCCGGTACTTTGCAATATAAGACGTTAGGTCGTTATTCTTTAATTTCATATATAATAAGTCCATGCGCCTCGAGAGCTGTGTTTGCCCTCTCAAAAACGCTCTTATAAATTCCGTGCGAAACAGTGTCCACGTGAAGAAGTGTTGGCTGATGTGGCTATCAAACCAGTCCTTCGCGGCACCCTTTAAATAGCCGTGAATAAAACGTATACACTTTTCATCTGGCACTCCCTTGTTGTTGGCCTGGTAGACAAAGTTATTTATGAACAGCACTGGGTCTTCACCTGGAAGCCCGGAGAACGTAGCTAATTCGACCTGATTTACCAATCTCTGCGCTGGTGACACAACCAATTGTCTCAATGCACTTGTCAATTCTGCAGGAGGATTTTGCGCAGCCATGACGAACAGTTTTTTTTCCCAAATTCTTTGGAAATATGAAAAACGCACAGAAATAATGATTCTCAAACGGTCCACTCGCACAGTGTTGAGATACACTTTCTGTCGCGTGGGTCCAGGCGGGTATAAAACACCGTAGAATATAAGAAGTGAAGAATAAATGACGCTTGACGGCACCGCAACTGACGCAAATCGCTACCGCCAAGACAAACACCACAAATTACACACAGTCTTGGGCCGGGCTGGGCGGGTAAATAACGGGAAAAAAATCCACAGGTGAAAAAGTCTATGACCCTTTTTGACTACCACAAACGTTGGTTTGGGTGGGCAAAATAATATAATTCCACAAGTCCGTACGTCCGTAAGTTCTTTTTTCCAAACACAAACGTTGGTTAGGCTTGGGCGGGCCAAAAAAAATATCGCCAGTCCAAAATTCGAAACTACTCGATGTGACCACTAACGATTGGGTGGGTTTGGGCGGGAAAAACAAGTCCACAAGTCCGTACTGTCGAACCAAGCGATGCGACCCACAAACGGTCCACTCTTGTCACGTGGATTAAGCAGAGTCAGAGACAAGAGGAGGGAACGATATAAGAATGAAATAAAAAATATTTTATTGATTCTTAAAATATTTTTTTTTAATTGTAAATTGATGAGTTTTCAAAAGTTCTTGAAAAAACATTAATAACTAAAGTTTTTGACAGTGGAAGTTCATTTAAATATTAATAGTCCAAATAAATATCAATTAGGTGCAAAGTTCAGGTAAGTAGTCATAAATGCAAAGTCATAAACACAAGTCGGTTAGCAGGGATGACATAAATTCAGGTATGACGATATTCCGAACAGTAACGTTCGATTGAAGACTTGAATGCTGCATGACAGATGGGTCCCCTTGCCGTCTCCAGTTAACAAGTCCCCAACTTGGCAAGACGAACAAGGGAAGGATCCTGAAGATTAGCTAGATCCAAGTCTTGGAACGTCTTGGTTGATGCGAACTTGAAGAGAGCTGTCGATATCGGTAGCCGAACTTGATGAAGCTCGCTGAGTGATGAGCAAAAGCTGACAGATGAATTGAGATCGCAGAGCACTCGATGAGCTGCTTTCTATTGGCAGCGAACTCGATGAGCTGCTTTCTATTCAAACACATGGGAAGCGACGAAACGTAAATGCAAACACCAATAGCACATTCTAATGAAAAAGGGTTACGATCATAGCACACTTTGATTTCATAGACATACACAGGAAACACCACCTGCATTTAAACATTCACCTTGATAAACACTTATGTTATGCGAGACACACATCGCACCGTGACTGTCGAATGCCTTGCTAAATACTTCGTAAAACTATCAACAAAAATTAGAAGCACTGAATTTCGTTCGCCGATTCTCAAAATATCGTGAAGCACTATCTTTAACAAACACAATTACGTTTGTCGCAATCAATTAAGATAAACAGAGGTTAATATCTAACCTTTTAATGAAGCAGACACACGCTTCAATTCTTGAACTAAATTATAACGGAGCCTGCACAGACGAAACTGATGAGCTATCTGACGACGCTACGTTGTCGTTTTCCTCCGTAACTCGTTTCGTACAGCTTCCGCTGAATAATTAGTTCGTTAATGGAAAGTAACGTTGAGGCTTTCGCATGAATCCTCCAAATCCGTTGTCAATATAATCTTTCAATGTCTGCGGGAAGATTCCAATAACATTCTCTCCGTCATGCCAATTAATTGCTTCGTAAGCGAAGAGAATGCTATACAGTTGCAGAAGGATATCTATGGCTCGTACGCAGTTCTTGTTGCATAAGGCGTCCACCGTTGCTTCTTCGACGTGTCCCGAGATATTGCTGTCGCTCTCGGGTGCGTGCCTCGCCGACCTTTTCCGCTGTCTCCCCGTCGTCGTCGACATCTCGCTTGAACTCGCCTGGCTCTCTTAGATTCGGCTCCTGCCTGGCTTTTCCGTTCTCATGCGCTCGGAAATTGTGGAAAGCGTCCCGGCCTTTAATAAACATGTCATTGGATTCGGCTCGGTCACTTCATACGTCCTTCTTCCTTGATTTCCCTTCTCTCTCTCCGGCTCGTGCTCTTCGCGTAGCTTCATGAGAACTTTTTGGGATGACGTAATTTCTCCTCGTCGTCATCAAACTTCTCTCTTGATTTTCTCTGACGCTGCGAAAATCCTCGTCACAATTGGTCTAAATCCCGACTGGTCCACTTACCGATTGGTCCAAATACCGATTGGTCCAAATTCTGATTGGCCTAATTCCCAATTGGTATAAAAAGAGACTAAAATGACAAAAAAAATTCCATTGAAAACGAGAAAATTAACTGAAATTATTCAAAACCTTTTTCCTTTAAGGAAAGAAAATACATAGTGAATGTGTATAGTTTACAGAAGTTTTTAGAGCACTCTTTGCACAATTAGAATGTTGATGTAAATATTATGCTTGGATAAATACGAGTGTTAAATCCCGTTTTAAAAACTGGATTTTTTTTTTCAAGAAGGTCTATAAATGAAAATAAACTAAACTTTATTGAATGCATTTTTTATGAAACATTTCTGATTTAATTATTCTTGAGCACCCCCCTGTTTTTTATCTGTTTTTTTAATCTAAAGTTACTAGAGTTTTTTACTTTTATTGGAAAAGGGGAGGGAGTCTTTTTAATTTCCTTTCTAATATTAATTTGCCGAATTAATTAACTGGCGATCGCGTTGACCATAAAATTTTTTGATGTTATGATTTAAACTTGTAATGCATTAAAAATAATCTCCACATTTTATAACCATTTCTATTATTTAAATGCCTTTCATTTCATAAATGCCTTTAACACCTGTAGTTTTATATTTTAACATCTGTGGTATGGCGTTTAAGTACAGCTTTTCAGACCACTCATCAGCTATTCTTTAATAAATTTGATATAGAATAAAAAAATTATTGGATGTAAAATTGAAAAGTTGAATGGTATTTGTTCGGAAAATCGCAAATTAAGCATTAAATCTCGAAATGGATTATAATATTTTTTTATTATTTAAAAATATTATTTTTATTCATAGTTTGTAATTAGATTTAAGCAATTCATTGTTGTAGCTCGTAGACCATTGTTGTCGTAAAATTCTTTTATCGAACGCGCGTGATGTCTGTTCTTGGTCTCGCGGGGTGATTTCCTTCGCAATTAATTAACTCGGTCGGGAGATGTTCTACTGTGTGATTGTTGCGCAATCAGTGTTCTATTTTTTTAATTGCATTGTACACTCTCTCCCCATCTTCTTTACCCATTGGTCTTGTGACTACATTTCTCTCCTCCTTGTGCAGCCCATGATGGCCACTCAGTTTGCTAGTGTTTCTTTCTTATTGCTTCAGCCTTAAGATTGTATCTAAACAATTGCAATTACGAGTTTGTCAACGCGGTCCTTACGTTACATGGGTGTCAATATTGATCTCAACCCGTCACTCATTTGTTTGCAGTCTCTCCATGTTTAGGCTTGACCACGATATTCGAATATTTTCGATAGGCTTGGTGCTGTTTTTCTCCATATTCGAATATTTTATCTGCAGAACAATGCGTCTAGGCTATTAAATGTGCATAGCGGGTCGCCGCGGCTGTACTACTACTCCATTACGTGATTTATTCATTTTTTGTACTAATGCTAGTGCGAGACATTGTGAGTACTTGAATTCATAATTTCTTTTGTTAGTCTGTAATTTTAACTTCTTCCATTGTTTAACCATAGGATACGTTTTCTTTCTAGTTTCTTTTTACTGTCATTAATAAAATATTTTATTCTTTACTATTAAAGTGTGTGTCAACTCATTCCTAGCCATAAATATTCCACTTTAATATTCCTATATGCCTCATCACTGGTAGCATAGCGTGGTCTGTGTCCAATTATGGCTGAGTCTTCTATTGATGAGCGTCGTTCAACCCCTAAATCCCCCGCGCTAACTTTCACCAATGGAAGTATCATATGTTATCGTTTCTGGAATCAAAGGGGTTAGACAAATATGTACATGCTAAAACTTACTTACCTGCTTTGGACCCAGAGAGATCCACTGGTCGAATGGAATGCGTACATGTAAGATATTATTTGTTAAGCATGCTTGATGATGACATAGTATTCATGTTACAGGATAGCAATTCATTTTCCATATGGGAAGCCATGCGTCGGCATTATGCCCAACCCGATTCTGTGACTCAGGCGGAAGTTATGCGATGCCTTTCAACTCTTAGCTTCCATGACACAGATGAGCCCTATGCATACGTAGCATGTGCATTGCAAATCCGCGTGGAGGCGGGTGCCGTATCATTCCCATAGATGACAAGACGTTAATTGATCATATGGTAGCTGGTTTGTCTTCGACTTATACGCCTTTAAGGCTGTCAGTGCAGACTGACCCTAACATGGCCCTCGAAATTTTTCATAGCCAGTTGAGCATTGTGTTCAAAGAGGGAACACGTCAACTGGACGAGTGCAACTAGGCGCTGATCAAGTGGACGATAGACTACTGGACGAAAATCAAGTGGGCGACGGTAAAACTGGACGATAACCAAGTGGACGACGAAAATTTTATAACTTAAAAAAAAACAAACTTTGCTATTCTGTTTTTCTGGACATTTGGACGACAGAAATATTTTAAAACTTCAAATTTCACAAAATTTATTTTATTATAATTTATTTAATTTTTTATTATTATTACATATTAGTATCTATGAACTAATGCAACATGACATTTTATTATGTTTTTTTATATAAATATTTTATTTAAAGGATATTTGTCCTCGTTTCTGACTTAAAATAGGATTCATCTAAAATAAATATACAGAATTAAGTACAGTCAACCAAAGGAAATAATCCACACGAGTTTAATACTTAATATTACATTTCATGCTAATGTATTGTTTAAATAGCTTTTTTAATTATAATTATTTAAATTTAATAATCTTAATAATGTTAACTCTAAATGTAATGTTAAATTATTAAAAATAAATTAATATTGAAACGGTAAAACTTAAATTCAAGTGTGGATTATTTCCCTTTGATGACTGTACCAAAATCGGAGGGAACTTCTAATCTGCAAGGAGATTGAAATATCAGATACGTATTTCGACTACCCAGTAGCCATCTTCAGCAATGAGAGACAAAAGTCAACTCTAATAAATTTATTATCAGATCAGTAAAATAATGCAATAAAAATACTTTTGAAAAATAAGGTATGCAAAGTACGCAAAATGACTAATGCAAATTAATTGTTATCGTTTCTGATGAGGATCTAACCACAGAATCTTCGCATTTTTATCAACGGCAAATGCTACCTGATACAATTCGTATTTAGAACCATTTTTTAACCAATAAGCTTAGAAAGCTAATTATGATAACATTGTTCAATTATATTAACCCAGACACGACTTATTAATCATTTATCATTAGGAATTTTTGCATTGAAGAATTTATAAAGTTTAAAAAATTAGTTGAAAATTATTATGACCGATAAATACCGTAAATATATTTCTTTCCATTAAAATACATTAATGTTAAATTTAAAAATACTAAGAATTAAAATTAAAACGGACGGCAAAATAAAGTTGGTATTTTTAGTTGGCTTTTTTTTTTAAATTATAAAATTATCGTCGTCCACTTGGTTATCGTCCAGTTTTACCGTCGCCCACTTGGTTTTCGTCCAGTTGACTTCGCCTAGTTGACTATCGTCCAGTTGACTGTCGTCCAGCTATGACGTACCCGTTCAAAGATCATTCATGTTGACCTTCCTCTGGCATGTCTTACCTCTTGCGCCACTACAAAGCCTGCTCGGGTGCCACCTTCTCCCTGTTACAATTGTGGTGGCCAAGGGCATGTCAGGTCTGTTTGCACTTCTAAGCGGTTTTTACCAGCATCCAGCACCTCCAAAGTTCGCTTTCCCCAGGAACTGCCTCAACCTGGCATGCACACCCCACGTTCAAAACGTAAATCTTGCAAGCGCGATGGCAAAGCCAAGAGGAAGAAACCTACAACAAATTACGCTCTGCCCCCAAAGCAAGAATGGATAGTGGATACTGTCAACTCCTTCCATGTTATTAAAGACAAGAGGTTCTTTACGTCTATGCGGAGTTGTCATAGAGACATTCACACTGCAAACCCCAAGAAAACTATTACCGCGACCGGTATAGGAATCGCGAGTGTCCCTTTAACCACTGGGTAAGTTTTAACTTTACACGACGCGCTATATGCCACCCATGCACGATTTAGCCATGTTTCAATGAGTCAGTTATCCAAACATGGATATATTTTGTCTTTTGGTCCTAATGGTTACACAACCATTTCCGAACAAAGCGTATCCGTGGCTGCACAGGGGGAAGTCGCAGATTTCCCATTCCTAACAGTTTTATATCAAACTCCACCCGTTTGCCAAACAACGTATCCCGTTCATTCCCCTGTAGTTACTTATCAAGATATCCATAATGCCTTAGGGTATCCGTCGAGTAAGAAGATCGCCAAAGCACTGAAACAAATTCTTCTGAGATCACGCCATGTGTTCCATGTCTAGAGACAGGGATGACAAACGCACCTCATAGAACTGTTAGACGTCAACAGTCTACCCGCCCTTTGTATCTCCTTCACGTGGACACGATCGGTCCCATGCCGGTTACCTCTGCTTATGGCCACAAATACCTCTTGATCGCTGTGGACGATTATAACTGCAAGACATTTGTGTATTCTGTTTCTACTAAGGCAGAGGTACCGCAAGCCTTGATAATATTAATCAAACGACTGGAACGATCGACAGGAAACTAAATGGTCCACATAAGATCTGATAATTGTATGGAATCACCAACAACGAGATAGCTGAATTTTGTGCTTCAGAGGGTATAACACAACAGTTTACCATACCTGAGAACCCCCAGTCAAATGGTGTTGCAGAAAAGGGCAGTCTGCTCCATCTGTGATGGAATAAGAGTCCTGCTTGCCTCTTCCAACGTTTTCCACCGGTATTTGGGATCTTACAGTGGCAATGGCAGCGTATAACTTGAACTCTTTACCTAGAACAGTACAAACGCTGTCGCCGGAAGAGTTATGGTCTAGGAAAAGACCCACCTTCATACATCAACCACCATTTCGGTGTCTCGTGTATTATTTTAGTCCCAAATCACAACGACCTAAGCTCCAAGCGCATGAGAAGCGCGGGATATTTATGGGATACTCAGCATCATCTCAAGGGTACCTCGTCTATTCACTTGAGGAATCCAAGCTGCTTCGTGCTTGATCTGTGCGTTTCTTTCCCTAAAATGACTGCATTTCACTGATCGCTGTTCACAATTCCCTAAATGACACAACTTCCTTACGATTTCTCCCCGTTGGAGGTCCCCGAAAATAATGATACAGGACTAGTTAACAGACAGTTTCCATTTCGGCCCTCGAGGAGACTCTTCAAACAGTCATCGTCCCAAGTAAATGACACGTCAACTTCTACACCTCAAGCTTCACCTGTGCCATCCTTGGAACAACCTCAACAGAGAGATCAACCTTGTGGCTTACCCTCATCAGCTGAGTCGCCCCCTCCTCCTGAGTTGCGACGAACCGAAAGACTTACCGAGAAGGCGGAAAAACAGCGAGCTGGTTTGGACCCTCCTAATGTAAATCTTGCCACCCAAGGGATTGCCAGTCCGTGTAGACGAAGTGTGCAAACTTCGCAAGTCCCTGTATGGACCAAAGCAAAGTGGCAAATTCTGGCACATGAAACTGTGTCAACTCCTTCTTCATCTGGACTTCATGCCTTCACGAGCAGATGATAGCCTTTTCATCTACAACGACGACAGATGTTCAATCCTTCTCGCCGTGTATGTGGATGACATTGTCGCAGCCACTAATGATGTTCAAAGCCTAACTTCAATAGTGGATATTTTACGACGTCATATCGAGAGATGGATCTCGGAGATGTTCGTCACCTTCTGGGCATGCGAGTGAGCCGTGATGGCAACTACATACAATTGTCTCAGGCCCACTACATCCAGCAAGTCATCTAAGAGTACCAGCTGCAGAATGCCAAGCCCAGGAGCATTCCTCTCAATCCACACGTAAATTTGGGTGAAGCAGAAGGATCGCAACCAGCTGACCCAACTGTTTACTCAAAGGTGTGGCAGCTTATTTGACATACACCTGTGAAACGTCGCTGACCTTCGTTCAATCAACTGGTCCTTTGTGTGTATACACTAATGCCATTTGGACCATTACCTCACAAAGTAAGGGATATTCTAGTGTTCTCATTAAGATGGTTCAAAATACGCTCAGTTGGTGTTCAAAGAAACAGCGTCTTGTAGTCCTCAGCAGTTGTGAAGCTGAAGTAATTGCTATATCCGAGTGCATGAAGTCGTTCCGATGGTTATGGGACCTGATTACTCAAATCGGACAGGGGGATTACATCATTTTTCGACGATTATTTATACGGATTCAACATCTGCAATCGCATGCCTGAGTGTGTTGGGATCCAAAAGTAGAACGAGGCACATTCTAAGATTGCATAATTTTATAGCGCGCGAAATTGATATCCAGAAAATCCTGCCCGTCCGCAGATATATTCACCAAAGCATTACCTGCCCCCACATGACATAAGATTTGGGACCGCTTGTATTTGTCCCAGCAGGACAGTAAAGTCAATTAGTTCGTTATTTTGTAAGTATATATAAGTATAATTTTTGTTATAGCTAAACTTGTTAGCTCTTATTGTGCGCATTACATTAGGCGGGATGGAAGGGGTTCTTAACGCCAAGATGTATCTTTTATAGTACAATCTATTTACGTAATGCTTACTTAATGGCTGAAAAGTTTCGGCATGGCATTTAAAACTCAATTGATAATTTTAAATATTTTGACTAGTTTGTAGTAATCTGTATATGATTCTAATATGTTACTGAGCTCAGTGTAACTTTTTATGTCAAACACGTCAAACCAGTTAATGCAGAGAGATCTCACCAGACTTAATGCTTAAGATTTTTTTTACTCTATACCCAAGTTAATTTCGGAAAATCGTAATTTAAGCATTAAATCTCGAAGTGGATTATAATAATTTTTTATTATTTAAAAATGTTATTTTTATTCATAGTTTGTAATTAGAATTAAGTAATTCCTTGTTGTAGCGCGTGGACCATTGTCGTCGCAAAATTCTTTTTTCGAACGCGCGTGATGTGTGTTCTTGGTCTTGCACGGCGATTTCCTTCGCAATTAATTAACTCGGTCGCGAGATGTTCTACTGTCTGATTGTTGTTCAATCAGTGTTCTGTTATTTTTAATTGCGTAGTACACTCTCTTGCCATCTTCTTCCCCCATTGGTCTGCGACTACGTTTCTCCATTTCTCTCCTCCTTGTGCAGCCCACGATGGCCACTCACTTTGCCAGTGTTTCTTTCTTATTGCTTCAGCCTTGAGATAGTACCTAGCAATTGCAATTATGACTTTGTCGACGCAGTCCCCACGTTACATGGGTTTCAATGTTGATTTCGACCCTTCGCTCGTTTGATTGCATTCTATCCATGTTTAGGCTTGGCCATGAAGCCTATTTCGTTCAGATGGTACAATCTCTGCTGTTTTTCTCCATATTCGAATATTTTATCTGCAGAACCACGTTTAGGCTGTTAACTGTGCATAGCGATTCCCCGCGGCTGTACTACCACTCCACTGCGTAATTTTTTCATTTTTTGTACTAATGCTAGTGCAAGACATTGTGAGTACTTGAATTCATAATTTCTTTTGCTAGTCCCTAATTTTAATTTTTACCATTGTTTAACCATAGGATACGTTTTGCGTTCAAGTTTATTTTTACTGTCATTAATAAAATATTTTATTGTTTACTATTAAAGTGTGTGTCGACTCATTTCTAGCCATAAATATTCAACTTTAGGATTCCTATACGCCTCATCAGTATTGGTGCCTTAGGGCGGAAATAACTGTGAAAATTATCCAAAAGTATAAACAAGTTAAAAATGATGTTGTAACTGTTAGTTTTTGACAAGAATATTGCTTCGTGTCTTATTTCCATATTTTATTTTAGAACAGAGTAACTATGACAACGATTTAAGAGATTACAAAAACAGAATATTTATAGTTGCTGATTGCTTAAGTTTGAATCACAGTCTATAGGTATATCTATAGACCGTGGTTTGAATCTAATAACAGAATTTATGCTTATCACAACAAATGAAATGGGATAAAATACAATAAATATGAAAGAGAAAGGAATAGCGGATGTAGAAGAAGAGAAGGACGAGACATATATTTTTTGAAAAAAAAAAGATGAAAATTGAACACAGGGTGGTAAGAATCTGAAAAAAGTAAGAGAGATATCAGAAAAAATGACATAGGAGGGGTTGTCATGTTCAAAAATCTTTTAAAATAGGAAACAAAAAAAATTCCACAGCCTGGGATCGAACCAGGAACCGACTAATCGCGCCAATGCTCTGATGAAGCCAATGTTAACTGAAGGCTTTTAATTTTGGCCTAGTTTTTCATTGTTTAAATTTGATGTCATATTAACCCGGATGCGCAAAAATAATGAAGATTATAAATGTGTAGCAGTAATAATAATAAATAAATAAATAAATAAAGGATTGGTTATTAAATGTGCAGGGTTTTTTAAAGGCATTATAAAAATATTTGATGGCCAGTGCGATCGCCAATTAATCAATTCTGTAAATTAATATTAGAAAAGAAATTAAAAAGACCCCTACCCTCCGACAAATAAAGAAAAAGAACTTCAGTAAATCCAGATTAAAAAAACAGTTATTTTTCAAATAATTCGATAAAAATGGTATATAAATTGGAATTATCATATTATATTAAGGCTTGATTTGTGGGATATGTCCTCTTTTGTGCTTTTAATCTGGAAGTTTGGTACCTGGGGGTTTTAGGATTTTTTCCTCCTTTGCATTTTAAGACTGGAAATTGTTTGCTGATCCCTAATTTTATAGGTCGTCCAAAATAGACTATCTAAATAATATCCTTCTCCTATACTATCCTATTTGAACTACATTTTATTTGTGAGAATATATTTTGTATTATTTTAACATAAACATTTTTATTTTAAAGTATTTTGAATTAAATTGCTTTTTAAAACAGTATTTATCTTTATAAGTAAAAAAAAATATTTATCTAAATTAGTATATATTATTTGAATAATTTCTTAGTGGGACAATACAATGCAGCATTTAGAATGTTTTAGCGAAAATAAAATGTAATATTCTTTTGGGACCGTGTCGGATAAAACCAGTGGCGGATTTGGGGGGGGGGAG
>JAHWFO010002604.1:186865-198561 GCA_023313115.1 Rhysida immarginata
ATCCCAAGTGTAATAATCCCGGGCAACGCCGGGTACTTCTTCTAGTATATATATAAAGAAGGATGTTGTTTCTGTTTGTTTGTGGGTTTGTGTGTTTGTTTGTTTGTTTTTTATACAAATCTACAGTTTTATTCAGATCTTGGTGAAATTTTGCATACTTGACCTTCAAAGCATGAGGAAAGTCACTGTCTACCTCAGATTTCGTCAAAATAATAAACATCGATAAAAAATCGATATTCATGGTTATGGCAAGGCATATTAATCAGAAATATCTCATGACCAACAACGCAAGGCAAAATTTGTAAACAACAGGTAATAACAATGGTATCAGCACGCAATTCACAAACGCACAGCATCGACCAACAATATATATCTCATGACCAACAATGCAAGGCAAAGTTTTTGCAACAATAGGCCCATCGTGTTCGCATCAACAATGGTTTTCCAAGTTCTAGAAATATCTTTTTTTCGTTTGTCTTTTAAAACATTTTTGACTATATAATACGTTTTAATACATACATTTTTTTCGAATATTCTTATATCAATTGTTTTTTAATATTGCTATTTTACAGAGTTGTTAAAAAGTTAATGAACAATTTTTATAATGAATGTATTGTTCTAAAGTACTTATTCTATAATAAATAAATACACAAAACTCCTTATTTTAATCAATACAACTATACAACTAATCATAACTGCATTTCAATGTGATGTACGTCTGGGAGACGTATAGTTAGTAACAAGGTTATGCTGCTCATGGTTAGTATTCTAGGGTTAAAATGTTTCGAGTGTAAGCTTTAATTCTATGTTGCTGGTGATTTTATAAAATAATGACTTTGCCCGGACTTTGGACTTTATCCCGTTTGTGACTTTCTAATTTATTATGTGCTCATTCCTTTATTCACTCAGTTAGAATTTTTGTTTACGAATGTGTCTCATTATGCTGCGTGTTTATTCAGATGAATTGTATGAATTTACTTGTATGTACAAGTGCTATCTATTTTGATTGTGTATGTAAATCTTTTTGAAAGCTAAGCGTTTTATCGTATACTTTGGCATTTTATGTTTACTTAATTAATAAAAACAAAAATAGGGTTGTTTTAGTGACCGACCCAATCAAAGTGCAGATTCCAGATTAAGTCTATCTATGTGTCTGGTGTTTTACAGTTTAGATTTTTAGCTATTAAGCTATTCATTTCTATTACTGTTTCAGTTTAAGCCATATCTATTGTGAATGATGTATTACAGTTTAGTTGTTTAGCCAGTAAGCTTTGCTATACAATTTTAGCATCTAAGTTTTTGGTATTGCGTTCTAGCTGAAGAGTATATGTTTGGAATATAGGCTAGATTCAGCTTATGTATTTGCTTTAGTATTTATGTTGCTAATCCTTTAAATTTGAAAGGAGTTTACATTTTTCCTATATTTTTTACCATTACTTTTGTTTATCTTATCAATAAACATTGCTTTTACTATTTTAATCAGTGCACTGTTGCATGTTATTTAATTTTCCACTGCGCTACTCCTACTTTAGCTATAATCACATGTGACAGTGCCTGCGCGCGTGGAGCAGAGCACGTGACGACCACAGGAGTTATAATTCAATTAGTTGTTTTCAACAGTGTTTGAGTGTGACTCGACGCAGATGCACTCAATAATATTTTTTTTTTTTGGTGTTGTGTCTGTGTTTTTGTGGTGCTTCCAGAGTTTGATTTTCTTTATATTGTGTGCTTTACTGTAAGTGACATGCAAGATAGTGACGACAACATCGGCATTTAATATGTGACGTCAGCATTATTGCTTTCATCTAGTGTAGGTGATACGTTTTTGACAGTGCTTAACTTGTGTTTCGCCTGGGGTGTCATCTACGACGGTGTTAGTCGTCATCTGGTGCATGTGTGTGTGTTTTGGTGTTCAGACGTCCAGTGTGGTGTTCTTGTGCCTGCGCGACATTGTAGAAGTATGGCGAAAAAGAAGGCTTCGGAGCAGGAGAAGCTAAACAAGCAGGTGCTGAAAGGGCTAGGTAAAACCCGTTATAAAACGAATATAGCCCAATTCAACCAATGCTTTCACACGTTGGTTAACCAAGTAATCCCGTGCATGGAGGAGAAGAAGATGCAATTGTACAAGGCAGCATTTCCCGAGCAATATCGCCCACTATTCGCTCAAGTTAAATCGAGCGATTTCAAGTCAACATTATTGGAGATGGAAATGTTGTTATCCCGGAAGGTGCAAGCGCCAATACCAGAGGTCAAGCAAGGAACCAGGGACGAAGGCATCAAAGGATTTAGGGCCACTGCAAGTCCGGCTCCGTTTGCGGAGAACAGGAGAGAAAGGTCGCCCCGAAGGAAGCAATCAGCTGGCTCGTCGGAAATCGAAGACGACTCTCCGGAGGACCCTGCAGTGGAACCGAATGCAATTCCTCCACGGGAAGAGGCTATGCTGGTATTTGCAACGGCAGCGGAGGAACAATCAGAGAAGGACATCAAGTCGTTACGGCATTACGACAAGCAACAGGAAGTGTCTAGTGCACCGACTGCAAAAATACAAGCAACTAAAGAGCCACTTACCAGCCAAGACGAAATCAAGCCTAGGAAGAAGACACGAAAGAATCATAAGCGGAAAAAGGGAGCAAACAAAATGACTACTAAAAAGGAGGTATATGTCATAGAGCCGCACGATATTCTTAGCACCAGAAAGCAAGGATGGTAAACAGCACCTTGGTAAAGAACTTCATGGCTGTGAGACGAAAAAAGCGGATAGTGACGTAATTCGCACTGCAACAGTAGCAGAAAATGAAGAATCTACAGCAAGTCAAGTGCGAGTCTTATCCTCAAATGAAGGTGATCCTGGGTTTAGCGAAACAGAAAAAATATGTATCAACCACGTCCGCAGGTTCGACAAAGGAGAGGAGATTGAAAGACTCGACAGCTTAGTAGAACTGCTAAAAGCCGGATGGGTAACCAGGATTCTCTTTGATTGTTGTCTTGCCGAAATAATCCAAAACTGGTTGGACACCCATTCGTATAGCCCATATCGAGATGGAGTAAAATTGGAAGTGCCTGGTCAAATTGATGATAACGCAGTATCATTAAGAACTTTGAAAACAGCACTTCATCAGGGCTTAGTGCCTTTGCAAGGACTATCTGTAAGTCTTCACATAGAAGGCTACATTAAAATAAAGAGGACATTAGTGTTTTCATCGCCAGCTTCAGTGCCTTCAGTGGAGGAAATTCCAGCAGTGGTGAAGTTACCCGTCACAAAGGAGCTAGTTCGAAGAAGAGAAAGCAGGAATTTTTCTCGATATTTTTATAGGAAAAGACGGACGGCGCTAAAAGTGGATAAAGGCTGCCCTCAATTAAAACTGAAGGAGCATTGTGGTAATTCCCCCCAAATTGATGGACAGCAAATAGCTATATTGGAACGATTATCTCAAATCGAAAGAGCATTGTCCAAAATTGAAGCCACATTAAAGAGGTTCGATTTAGAACAGGAGTCCCAGTTAAACCGCCAAAAAGGTAAGAGGCGAAAGCAATAAAGGAAAACGCCTCGGCATGGTGCTTCGGAGACAAGCAATAATGCGTGTCAACGATGGGAAGCTCATATTCCCAATAGAAGGCACAAGTGGTTCGAGTCTGGAGGGCGAAAGCAGACACAAGGCAAGTGCGAGAACTTCGCAAGGAAGTATCAAAGTGCCAAGAATGGTCAACAAACCCATCGCCATAACCCGAGCATTAGGAAAATTGCCCTAGTTGGGGATGGGAAAAGTGGTCGAGCCAGAAGGGACTTGTCTAACAAGGGACATTTCAGCGACAAAGCCGCCCAGGCTAGGAACTCTGATGATTATACTCGTCCACTGATGATGCAGCAGCGACACAGGACCAGACCCATCAACAACATCAATGTGGTTGTGGAAGATAACCTGTGCGATAGGAGGACAGACGCCCTATCACGGTCCCACAACAAGCGCACGCCGTCAGCAACAGCAGGAAATCGCAGGAAATTCTGCGTTTGAGGCGGGCGAGTGTGTCACGGAATTCTAATTCCATCATTAATTCCGGTGACATAGACACTCGTTTTAGCTCTAGAATATTTTACAATTCCGGGCGAAAACGGAGGCGATGTCATCAGCATCGGTTAGAACATCAAGACGCAGGAGCCAATCACAGAGGAGAAAGACTTGCAAGCGCGGACTCGAGGAGAGAGACGAAAGAGATCGTGAGACAGAGAAAAGAGACGACCGACAATGGTTGTAAGAAGTTCGAGCTCCCAACGCAAACTGCTGGAAAGCACCGAGGGTGTTATGCTATCGACAGGCTGAACGAGAAAGAGAGACCTCAAGCCGCCATGAGGGAGATGACTACGGAGCCAACAATTGCTTCATTGGCAAACACCACGTCGTGCGGAGAAGCCAAGCGGGTGGAGGTTTGCGCCGACGCAAAGCGAGAGAGGCGAAGGAGCGAAGGGTGTTTATCCTCAGCGTTCAGGTTTCTTCCCCGTGCTCCGAGATGTTCAGTAGCTGATCGTTGCTTCACAGTAGTAAGTGCGTCAATTATTGTGGGCTGCAAAGCTTAATTAATAAGGGAAGCTTTTAAAGAGTTGTGTCATAGGGAACTTCACAGGGACACCAAAGCATGTGGTTTGTGGCCATGCGGAATGCGGGCATATTTTGTCAGCGAATTCGGCTTCACTATAATTGGGTGTTGCTAGTGTGATATGCGCCGTATTAAGCAATTACCCGTCCTCATAAGGTTTTTCCATATTTGTTATTTTATGCAAACATAACCAGTGATACAGTCTTGTTTGGTTTTATTTTAGACCTCATGTGACTATTAATTTACTGGTACGTTAACATGAGAACTCGGAACTATTTGTACTTGTGTGCGTGCATTATTAAATTTGTTACGTCTTTAAAATGTTTCGAGTGTAAGCTTTAATTCTATGTTGCTGGTGATTTTATAAAATAATGACTTTGCCCGGAGTTTGGACTTATCCCGTTTGTGACTTTCTAATTTATTATGTGCTCATTCCTTTATTCACGCAGTAACAATTTTTGTTTACGAATGTGTCTCATTATGCTGCGTGTTTATTCAGATGAATTGTATGGATTTACTTGTATGTACAAGTGCTATCCATTTTGATTGTGTATTTAAATTTTTTTCAAAGCTAAGCGTTTTATCGTATTCTTTGGCATTTTATGTTTAGTTAATTAATAGAAACAAAAATAGGGTTGTTTTAGTGACCGACCCAATCAAAGTGCAGTTTCCAGATTAAGTCTATCTATGTGTCCGTTGTTTTACGGTTTAGACTTTTAGCTATTAAGCTATTCATTCCTATTACTGTTTCAGTTTAAGCCATATCTATTGTGAATGATGTATTACAGTTTAGTTGTTTAGCCAGTAAGCTTTGCTATACAATTTTAGCATCTAAGTTTTTGGTATTGCTTTCCAGCTGAAGAGTATATGTTTGGAATATAGGGTAGATTCAGCTTATGCATTTGCTTTAGTATTTATGTTGCTAATCCTTTAAATTTGAAAGTTTACATTTTTCCTGTATTTTTTACCATTACTTTTGTTATCTTATCAATAAACATTACTTTTATTATTTTAATCAGTGCACTGTTGCATGTTATTTAATTTTCCACTGCGCTAATCCTACTTTAGCTATAATCACATGTGACAGTAAGATAGCGTTTGATTATAAACTAAATTGAATAATTTTTCATTACGGTTACATCACATAAGAACATACAATATGTTTAAACTGAAAATAAGTAAATTTTCATCTGCTTAACCAAGTAAGAAATTAAGTCGTTGACGACATTAAATGCTAACTGAAATAAAATTAACAAAAAATTATCAGTAAACAATAGCTATTTGCTGTTTAGCTTAACAATCCACAACAGCGTAAGACCCAATATCTGAATAAGGGACAAACTCTTCGATGAATTCTCCTCATTTAACAGGTACGTTTGCGGGATTCGTTGGAAATACTGCGATGAAGATAACTGCAATGAATCTTCATATTTTGTAGCGGGTGCTGTTGGTGAAAGTTTAGTAGCGACTGTGCTTGAAGTGCTTGCGATAAGGAAAACTTCAGTGACACTCATGGCACCTGCTGTTGCATTAACTGTTGTGGTAGCAAACATTGTCTTGGTGGCATCGGCAGTGGACACTGGCTCGAATGCACCTGCAGTTGCAGTGGACACTGGCGGGCTTGCATCGGCGATTGTAATAGACACTGGCGGGCTTGCATCTGCGATTGCAGTGGACACTGGCGGGCTTGCATCTGCGATTTCATCTGTTGCCGAGATGGAACCCGAGACAGTGGCAGCTGCTGTCTCTGTTGCTCAGATGCAGTTTGATTCAGAAGCAGTTGATGCATTAGTTATTGAGATGGCGCACGGCTCAGGGATGCCTGATGCACATTTTGCTGAGATGGCGTTCAGTTCACTAATGTTTGTTGTTGTAGTTGCTGCGAGGGTGGCGATTTTTGGAATAGTGGGCATCTGTTAATGTGGAACCGACATAGTAGCGGAATCATCTTGTAAAGGAATTTGATTTGAATTACAATTAGCAGCAACAGACGATTTCATAGAAGAAACAGATTTAACCTGAATGGTACAATTGGCAGCAGAAGACGATTTCATAGAAATAGATTCAGTCTGAATGTTGCTTTGAATTAGCTTAATATTACCACTACTCCCCGGTGAAGAGTCTTCGGATGGAATAGTTGGGTTTTGAGTGGTGCTGACAGCGTTCTTTAAATCGAAATCGCTCTTTGAAGGCGAAGCCCTGGAAGAAATAGTCTGATTATGAAAACTTCCAGAAGTAAGGTCTATAGTACAGTTGTTAGCTGAAGACAGTTCTGTAGCGGGTATCTTCTGGTTTTACACTAAAGGAGGCGGTATCTGTTGCGCATTTAGAGCTATGAGGCGAGACTGGACTCGTAGAATGCGTCCAACTTGCTCATGTACAATTGACAGCTGTCAGGAATAAAATCCTCGTTTGCTGATAGTTCTAGGAGGTTACGAGTATCTAGTAAGGTATCAATTTTACCTTGTAGCTCTCTGATAGTTGCTGCTGCAGCGAGAAACTTCTTCTGCTGTTGAGCTTCTATTGGTGTAGCAGCGAACAGTATTTCGTATGCTACATAGTTAACTCCTTGCAGTTTATGCATGAGCATAGCGATAGTGTCCTTCGTTTCGGTAAGAGTCATTTCCATAATAGCCAGCGGGAGAAAATACGTGATACAGATGAAGTGGCGATCCGATGTGGACAAGGCGGGGATCCGGCTCGAAGGACCAAAAATATGTGCGATATTAAATGTGAAGCGGGAGGTGTAAAGCCCAGTGGCTTATCCCTTACGAGGCCTTTTGTCGTAGGGCGGTAAACGCGGAGAGATATTCAGTAGAATAGCGGAGCCGGCATACATCAAGACGATGTAGAAAGCAGAGCGGGCACATCAAGCAGATGTATTTGGCGGAGCGGGTACATCAAGAAGATGTAGACAAATTGGCAGAATAAATAATTCCGACTTTATTCAGAAAAAGGAACAAAAGATAACGAAAAAATTACAGCAACATGTCAATAAAACTCTATGCTATGGCAACGTGGCACGAGAGATGATCAGTGGGCACTGTTACCGTGTAACAATGCCCAAAGCAAGAGCTTGCGACGTCAACACCAGAGATATCGCCAAGCTGATTTGGTTGCACAACAGCTTCAAACATTTCCTAAAAAATCTCCGACACATTATTATTATAGTATGAACGGGGCCCACGCGCAGTTTACGCGGTAATTATTTTTATCAAATTCAATTCATTCAAATTGTTTCGTTTGATGAACTCACATTTTCTCCTTTATTTATAGTTTTGTTTGATGATGATAAAAATTGTTGCTCAGACAACAATGGTCAGGTGGCTTTTCAGTTCCGGCGTGCGCTTTAAATGAGCGCCAACAATGCTTAAACGTGCAACAACAATGCAAAACTGTTTCCGTGACGAACCCACATGTTCTTCTTTATATATAGTTGGATTGTGAATGTGATTGTTTTGGAAACCAATGTGGTCATGATTGAACATTCGTTTCCAAGAATTATTAACAAAGAGCATAAAATGATGATGCCATGATGCAATGATGACATGACATAGATAAGGCAGTGTTTATCCAGGAGGCTAGGGAGTTACAAATGTCTTTCATGAGCTCCCTAAAAAACTTCCAGACGACCGGTGAATCTCTGCAGCTAAACTATAAAATGCTATCCAGGCATTGAAAACATCAGAACAACGGGAGTTTCCTCTAGAGCAGGAGGGTATAATAGCTTTTATTGTCAAGGGCGAGAGAAACTTTAAAAGAAAGATACTTTTAATTATCTACTGATGCCACCCAGTGGTGAAGGTGGTTAACATTTAATCTCAGGCTGAACAACAAAAGAAGAAATAAAATCCTCAGTGATGCCAGGTTATCAGGCAAAGTGTGCAATATAATATGTTCTTTAAGAATGATGTTTCCATTCCACCTTTAACAATTATAAAGCAAAATTGAATTTGTAACAATACATAGAATACTTTTTGTTCGGATTTTTCTTAAAAATGATAATTCTTAGAAGTTAACATTTTCCTGAAAATGATCAGTAACTGCAGATATTGCAGAGTTAGCAGACTATTGAGAAAGAGTGGAAAGGTGACAGAAAAAGCATTCCTTTTGCTTGGGCGATAGTGATGACTTATAAGATAACCAATAATACATGAACTCGACTCTTCAAATTAACAAGCATCCTGTATTTGCTCTATAATAATCGTTCAAAGGATTATAATAAAAATTCATATCTATCGAAATGCCACTGAAGAAATTAATGAGTATGGGACAAAGAAAACAATAAGTTATCCGGGCCTCATCTATAGTAAAAATTTGTAGAATTATTCAAAAAACTATTATAGATATTATTTAACTTCTTTAATTTGTTCTGTTTACCTACAGTTATTTACCTGTAGTTATTTCTTGGCAAAGCCAGGTGACTCTGATAATAAATCGATATGCATGATAATGGAATGTCATACAAATAAAAGGTATTGACCAATAATGCAAGGCAATGTTTGTATCAACAATGGTATCATCGCGATATTCACCATTATTCAGCAGTGGTATCATCAGACAACAAATTTTGGTCAAATTTCGGTGGTAGTTTAAGCCATGTAATGAAGATTCATTCCACTTATGAGTATTAAAAAACAAAGTTTATTTTAACAATGACAGAATTCCTGTTGTTTGGGTGTTTCATAGAATTGATAATTCTTAGAACACAACAGTTTCTTGAAAATCTTTAAAAGGAATAGTAACTGTAGATAATAGGGTGTTAGTAGACTATTGAGAAACAGAGCAAGTGGTACATAACCCAGGCCTAGAGATGAAAGCATGCTAACTGAAGAAACGGCGATTGCTAGACTACACAAAGGGATTACAGCCAAAGTTTTGCTTCAAATCATTTAGAGCAGAGTAAAATATTGTATCAACAGATTACCAAGTAGTGAGTGAACCATAAGCTAGCTGAAACTGCAGAGCAAGCAGACAGAAACTAGAATGTGCAACCACTACCACCGAAGTAGAGAGTGTCTTCGTCGAATTTAGTGTTGTCATATATTTCCACATCAACAACGGGATAATGAGCAGGAAATAACTATAATAGACGATATAGTTTAAGCAGTGTCCTTCGAGAAGGCAAAGAAATACACGTCTCTCCTTTCAGCTCCCTAACAACATTTAAGACGATTGGCGAAATTTTGGTTGTTTTTATACAAATTTACTGTTTTATTCCGATCTTAATGATATTTTGCACACTTGAACTTCAAAGAGGGAGGTCGATCATTGTCCACATACGATTTCGAAAAATTAGTATTATCGATAATAATCGGTACTCAGTATGATGGCAGGGCATACTAATAAGAGATATTGCATCACCATGAATGCAAGGCAAAGTTTGTGCTTTAAAAATAAGGTTCAATTTGTAACAATCTATAGAATTCCTGTTCTTCGGGATTTTCTTAGAAACCATAGTCTTAGAACATAACATTTTCATGAAAATGCTTAACAAAAAGTACTAACTGGAGATAATGGAGAGTTAGCAGACAATTAAATAAGATTGGAAATGTGTCAGAGGAGTCAGTCCCTTCAGTGTTGCGTTGGTTTGAGAAAATACTGTGTGTGTGCTAGCAGAAGAAACTGCGACTGATAGACCACACAAAGCGATGAATGGCCAAGTTTTGCTCCAAAACATCGAGAGCAGAGAACAATTGCAACAACAACAGATTACCAAGTAATGATTAACTGAAAGCAATGAGTATTGGCGAGATAAACAAAAAACTTTACAGGCATCAGAAACATCTGAACAACGGGAGCTTCGCCAATAGCAGGATATTGCAGAATTACTGGAAACCAATTTGAGTTACTGTTTACGAGGGGCGATTGATAAATAAGGTCTCGTGTCATGTGGCGCCAGCTGGTGAACGAATATAACGATATCAGTATTTGCGTTTGGTAGCTTATCTTGTCTGCTACAAATAGGACTAGTTTCAGTTTTTTCTGATACTTGGTTGAGCTACAGTAACCTTTCTTCATGAATTCAACGTCTGCGTTACGTGTAAAACAGCGATCAGTGATCGAATTTTTAGCATGGGAAGGAATACAGGCGTTTGAAACAGGCGTTTGAAACAAGTTTATGGCGATAGGTCTATGGATGTGAAGAATGTTCGCATGTGGGTTCGACGAGCGAAAGATTGCAGTAAAGGGGAGATGGAAGTATTCGATGAGCAAAGACCAGGGCGACCGATTTTGAAGACACACGACGAAAATCAAGCCAAGGTGGATGCCTTGATTCAAGAAAATCGCCAAATTTCGTAAAAAGAAATTGCTCTGAGGCTGGGAATAAGCCAAGAAAGAGTTCAACACATCATTGGACATTTGGATTACATAAAAATCTGTGGGTTTCCCACCAATTAACGGACGTGATGAAGGAACAGAGAAAAAAATGCTGCTGAAGAAATTCTCACCCAATATCGTCGAGAAGGGGACGATTTTCTGATGAATGTTGCTACTGGAGACGAATCGTGGGTGCATCATTATGACCGAGAAAAAGCTCAGTCCATGCAGTATCGTCATCCAAGTTCTCCACCTCTATTGAAATTCAAGACGTTTCCTTCAGCTCACAAAGTCATGCTCACAATTTTTTGGGATTCACAGGGCGTTATTCACAAGGAGTTCTTGGCAAAGGGGACAGCGATTAATTCGGCTAGGTATTGCAACACCTTACGAGCACTCAAGCACCGTATCCGCAGAGTTAGGCCAGGAAGGGGGCCTTTTCTTTTGCACCATGAGAACGCAAGGCCACACTGCAGTCGAGAAACGATGCAAACAGTGAGAAGACTCAATTTCACTATTGTTGCGCACCCTCCGTACAGCCCTGATCTGGCTCCTTCAGACTTTTGGCTGTTTCCAAAAATGAAAGAAGTCCTGAAAGGTGAACATTTTGATAGTGATAATGAAGCTGAAGCCGTAGTGCTCAAATGGATTAAGGACACACCAAAAAGTTTCTTTTTTGACGAGATGATGTAGTGGACTCAATGTTTAGAGAAGTGTGTAGCGCTTAATGAACAAAAAAAAAAACAAAAAAAAAAAAAAATATAAATAAACAAAAAAATAAA
>JAHWFO010002604.1:208561-317143 GCA_023313115.1 Rhysida immarginata
AACAGGATTTGCAGGATTTTGTCCTGGCTTAGGAATGCTTAAGACAACTGATTGCTTCCAAGCATCCGGGAAGTAAGTGTTCTTCCAGCAGTCGTTAAATACTTTTGCAATATCTTGATTTGTATTTGGAGGTAAATTTTTCAAAGCACTGTTCTTAATAGAGTCTTTATCTGGAGCTTTTCTCGTTTTTAAATTTTTAATGATGCTTAGGACTTCATTTACATCAATGCTATGTTTTGGGAATTCAATGCCGTGAATATTATAGAAGCCAGTTATGCAGGATTTTACTTTCTCAGACATATCAAGTCCTATTTGCCGACCATCAGTAGGCGTGACAAACTGTTCTGAAAGTGAACTTGCAATAAGCTGCGCTTTATCATCATCATTCGTGATGAATTTGCCATTTTGGGCTAACAGAGGTGGGATATTAATGGCTTTCTTGTTTTGCAAGGCTCGAACCATGCACCACATAGAGTTATCGTGGGTCGACAGACTCTTAACTTTATCATTCCATCTGTCATTACGAAGTGCTTTTACCTCCTCGTGAACTCTTCTAGTGAGCCTATTATATTTGTTCTTAAGCCATGAATCACGAGTTCGGTACCACTGCCATGATAAGGTACTACCTTTCACTTATATAAGGAGAATCAGCCAATGAGGGAAATAGCACTATTCTAATTCAATGGGCCTCCTTATACAGTGGCCAATAGCAAACGGACAAGTACAGCGTGACCACCAACTGGATAGAACCAGTCGATACAATGAGTAACAACAGCAAAACCTATTTGATTACAGCTTGATTACAAAATTCCGGATATAAGAGCTTAAAGTTAAACCTGATTACAAAATTTCGGGTTATAAGAGCATAAGGCTAAACATTATTACGAAATCATAGACAATAGTGAAAACTGCTCTAAACTAAGGAAATAAATCACAATAAGAAAAGAATATTATAATAAATAATTAACGCCAAAGTTTTCGTCGATGGGTCCAGGAGGGTCTAAGGCTTATTGGTAGCATCTTCTTGGTTTTGGAAATTTTATTAAGTTTGCGATAGGCATCAGGTGGGTTAAGTTGAGTAGTCCAGCGTCGCTGTTGAGGAGAACTTTTGGTGTTTCCTTGCTGATGGCGTAACTTTCTAGGAAGTTGAGCAGTTGTGGGTTGCCTGTGCTGTGGAGGATCGAAAATCTGTCTCTGTTGTAGTCATGTCCGCTATCTAGAATGTGGTCCGAGAATATTTATTTATTTGTTTATTTTTAATAGGACTTTATTTTTTATTATTTGTTTTATTTTATTTTCTGTTTGTCTTCTGCAAAAACAAACCAAGGTTGAAGTGATTACAGGAGACGCTGAAAGTGACCACCATTCACCTCTAGAGATTCCTGTTCTCCCATTCTTTATATAGTTGAGGTGTTCCTTTATCTTTGTGTCTATGGCTCTGCGTGATTGACCATTGCGTGATTGAGCATTGCGTGATTGACCATTGCGTGATTAAAATTCTTATGTGGAATAGTGGTCTATTGATTTATTCTGATATTCATAAGATTTGTTATGGTGGATCTACCCTTACTGAATCCATGTTGTTGGGAGACAATGATATTCCTAAATTGCCCATGTATAGATTTTAGTACAAGGGATTCCATGATTTTGGGGAAAACTGATTGGATAACTATAGGTCGATAGTTGGTGATATCATTCTTATTACCAGCTTTAAAAATAGGGGTAACAAAGCTTGATTTCCAGATGGATGGGAAGGCACCAGATGACAGAGACTTATTGAAGATGATTATGAGTGGGAGGCAGAGGCTAGATCCACAGGAACGTATAAACAGAGGATGTATACCATCAGGACCAGGGCTTTTATTTGTTTTTACAGTTTTAAGGTTTTCTTCAATTTGTGCTGCTGATATTTGAACACTTGACAGATCAACATGTCTGTCATAGGTGATATGCTTTAAATAAGAATTTAAATTAGTATTTGCAAAAGTACTCAAAACATATTGTTGGAAAAGATTAGAAATGACCAATGGATTGTTCTCGATAGCACTGTTGTAAATCATGGATGAGGGTAAGTCATTATCAGATTTCTTAGCATACATATAGCCCCAAAAAAACCTGACATTGCTTACAATGGACGTTTCCACTGATGAAATGTACTGGTTGTAACAAATTTTAGTAAGAGCTTTACATTTTGATCTAATATCAGAGAAGCTTAGATATTCTCTTATTAGATGGGAAGATTTGTATTTACGATGAGCATCCTTCTTCTCACAGATTAATTTCCTTAATTCTGGTGTGAACCATCTTGGAAAAGTGTTAATCACCTTACAGATTCTCTTTCTGGGAACAAGTTCATTAATTTTAGAATATAGCAGCCCATAGAAGTGATCAACGGCTGTTTGCAAGTCCAGCTGATCAAGAACACATCAGTCAATATTGCTTAAAACCGTATTAAGATAATCGTAGTCTGCATTTTTAAAATCAAAGGAGTAGAAATCATATTGAATAGATGGACTTGAGTGCCTGGCATGGATAACTCCATATAAGGGGGGATGGTAAAAATCGGGTAATAAAACAGGATCAGCTGTGATTGAAGTTTCAACAAAAGAGGTAGATAGAATAAGGTCCCATATTACATCGTTACTATTTACTGAGTGATTGTATTGAGTTAGGTTTAAGAAGTATAACATATCTATTAGCATGTTACCTTGCAAGGACATTGAATTCCTATCGAGAAGATCACTATTGGACAGCCAAAATGGAGTTAGTTCACGTAAGTTGTAGTCACCTAAGACACAAATCTCGGATATAGGGTAAAAAGAAGCAACTCTCTCGATCTCGTTCAAATGTACTTCATAGATGGAAGGTGGTGAACAGGGAGGAATATAAGTAGCACATATGACGTAGAAAGAGTTGTCCAGGTAAAGAATTGCAGAGAGATGTTGCACTTGTTGGACATGAGAAGTAATAGGCATGGAGGAAAACTTTTTATTAATGGCATTGAGCACGCCGCCACCTGAGTTTTTTCCACTAGTTGATCGGTTCCTGTCGTAACGGTAGACATTGCAGGATGTCAAGCCAACTTCAGCGTTGCTTATATTAGGTAACAGGTATGTCTCTGTGAAGCAGACGACGTCAAAAGAATGTGAGTGAATATTATTAGAGAGGTCCACAAGTTTAGATCTAAGGCCGTTCACATTTTGTTAGTAGAAGGAGATTCCCTGGTTTTTGAGTTTTTTGTTTCCGATTCCACAATTCTGGGGTAGGCGTTGATGTACTTTATAGTCAAGTTCATTTCACCGTTTTTTGTTTGGCGATCAGAAAGTGCAGAGCGAAGGGAGAGTAAATGATCAAACAGGGCCGTAGATGAACGAGCCCAACGGCGACTGGCAATAGGACGGGAATAGCCCAACAAATTGCAGTGCAATTCAATGAGGGAGCATCGCAACCCATTTCTGAGCTCACGATACAGCGGACCATGCACCTAGCTGGGTTTACCAACAGACGGTCATTATGGGTACCGTCGCTGTCACTGGAAAATAGGAAAGCGCGCCTGCTACGGGCATACAGGCATCGCCACTGGACACTGGATGAGTGGAAGAAGGTCGCCTGGTCCGATGAATCGCGGTTTCTACGTCTTCATGAGTATGGCAGACTGCATCTGGCGCAGACAACACGAGGCCATGGACCCATCCTGTCAGCAGACAACCGGACAGGCAGGTGTAAGAGGAGTGCTGATCTGGGGTGTTTTCACTTGGAGTGTTTCTGATATCTGGAGACATATCCCTGAATGCGACACACAACTTGAACATTGTTGACGATCAGGCACCCGTTCATGATGACTGTGTTTCCTGATGGTGACGGACAGTTTCAGCAGGACAATGCTCCTGTCACCATACACGAACGGTCTTGGACTGGTTCGAGGAACATGACGCAGACTTCCACCTGCTTCAGTGGCCAGCTCGGTCGTCCGATCTCAACCCGAGCGAGCGTTTATGGGATTAAATGGAGAGAACCATCCGACGCCTTCCCACACTACTGTCCAACATGCACCAATTACGGGACGCTGTGTTGTCAGCCTAGACAATAACTTCAATAACTTGTTGAATCCACGCCACCACGCATTCATGCCATTCTCGCTGATAAAGGAGGAGCAACACGTTATTGGCAGAGTGTCTCTGTAAATTGGTCATTCAGTGTATATTAAGAGGATTGTTTTTGGGTTTGTGGGTTTGCTTATTATACAAATTTAAGGTTTTATTCCATTCTTGATGAAATTTTGCCTTCTTCTTCAAAGCATGAGGAAGGTCACTGTCTACCTCAGATTTCGAAAAAGTAATAATTATCGATAATAAGTCGATATTCATAATGACAGCAGGACATATTATCAAAAGTATCTCATGGCCAAGAATGCAAGGCTTTATAAATAAGGTTCCTTTTATAAAAATGCATACAATATATTTTGTTTGGCCTTTCCTTAGAATTGATAGTTTCTAGAAATTATAATTTTCTAAACATTTAAAAATGAATCACTAACTGGAGATAAAAGACACAGTAAAATATCAAGTCGTGGGTGGTAAAGTACTCTTCGAAGTTCCCAGGCGGCCCTTGATGATGCAAGCCTGTCAACAAAAGAAACAGAGACTGCTAGCCTACACAATGCGATGAATGGCCAGGATTGTCCTTAAGACAACGAAACAGAGTAACAACAACAACTGCAACAACAACTTACCAAGTAGTAAGTACCATAAATTATTGTTTTCGAATTTACGTTATGAATTTTTACTGTATTATTTCTAAGCTTTTTCATGTAATCATTTTTATGTGTCCAATTTTATTAAACGCCCAGACGATTTGCGTAAATTTGTGTTTTTGGAAACACAAGAGAAAGACCCAGGCCGACCAGTTGGGTCCCTGGATGGACCTTGATTCACGACTGCTGTATGATGGTCGCAGCAGCCGGGTGGGGGGGGGGGGAGATTGTCAATGCTCCCGGGTGGTGAATATGGATATCATTTTAATCTGAGGCAGGAAAAGAAGAGATTAAATAAAATCCCAAGCAACGCCGGATTATCAGGCAAAGTTTGCATTATAAGTAGGATTATTAAGAATGATGGTTCCATCCCACCTCTGAAATTTATAAAACAAATTGAATTTGTAACAGTACATAGAATTCCTTCGGTTAGGACTTTCCTTCGAATTGACATGGTTCTTTAAATTTAAGAATTTCTTAAAAATTTAAAAAAAATCAGTAACCGGAGATAATGGAGAGTTAGTAGACAATTAAAAAAGAATGAAAAGGTGACAGAAGACGTAGTCCCTTTACGCGGGTGATAGTTGACTACATGACTGAAACAAAGCATACATGAACTAGACTAATCAACAACCATACAGTAATATGCTCTTTAATAATCGTTTGAAGGATGATAATAATAATTCATATCTATCGAAATCTCAGTGAAGAAGTGAATGAATAATGGACAGAAAAGACGAAGAGTTATCTAGGCTTCGGAAAAATCTGAACAACAGCTTCATTTATAGAGGGAATTGTAGAATTACTGAAAATTTATTTATTGTTTGTAGAGTACCCGGCGTTGACTGAGATAATTACACTTGTAGGTAAAGAGAACAAACACAATAAGTTAAATTATTACTTCAAACTGGTTAAATACTAACTCCATCAATGTAAATCGGCCTCGGTGGGTCAGTGGTTGTGTGATCGCCACTGATGCCCGAGTACGCGGGTTCGATCCCAGCCGAGGACGACGAGGATTTTTCAGGGGGAAATCCTGAGATCACGCGCTTCCTTTGGAAAGGAAATAAAGCCGTTGGTCCCATGTAGTCGTTTGTTGGCTGCATGTTAAAGAACCCTTGCGAGGCAAAATTTGCGGCTCCTATAACGGCGTCCTGAAATGACCATAGCAGTTGAAAAGGATGTTAATACCAAACAAGCCAAACCAAAGCAATCAATGTAAAACAGAGCAAAGGGACTATTCATTCTAAGAAGAATCCGAAAACAGAAACTCTAGGTGATATACCGGGACTTTATTTAACCTCTTGTTGACTTGCCTCAGATTAAAATGATATTTATCTTCACTACCAGGGAACATCACTGGATACTTTAGACCCAAGTTTGTATTGCCCTTGACGTAGAAGCTCTTATACTCTATTATAAGCTCTCGTTGTTTCCAATGCCCGTATAGATTTATCTGTTTTAGCTGCATAGTTACTCTGGCCAGTATTCGTTCTTTTTCTTTACTTTCCAGACACAGAAATTTTTGCCAGTCATCTGAACATTTTATAGGAAGCTCAAAGGAAACACGTATCACGCGTTTGCCTCCTCAATAGATGCTGCCTAATTTAAGTTCTGTCACTGCATCATCATTTTATGCTCATTATTAATAATGCTTGCAAACGAACGTTCAATCATCGCATTATCATCATCCAAAATAATCACATTCACACAGAATATAGTCAAAATGTATTTTTATGAAATGTTTAAATGTGCTATGCCATCAAATAAGTTAGGTGATAATCCCCGCATGGCTCAGACTCTGTTATTTTATTAAATTTTGCAAAATCTAATGAAAAATAAACACATGAAAACGCTTAGAATTAACACCGTAAACATTCATAATGAAAATTCGAAAAAAAATTTTTAATGCTCACAATGGATGAATCCTCTCCAAGTATGCCACTGATAGTCTAACTGATTTCTTAGTCACGTAATCATATTTTAGATGTACACTTGAAGTTGTTGCAATTCCCACTCTGCTCACGATGTCTTGAAACAAAACTTTGTTGTTCATCATTTTGTGTAGTCTAGCGGTTGCCAATTATTCTATGACATACTTAACATTTGCACAATACAGCAAGGAGTTAAAGGACTGCTTCCTCTGTTGTCTTTCCACTCTTTCTCAACAGTTTGCTAACTCTCCATTATCTCCAGTAACTTGTCATTTTTAAAGAGTTTCAAGTAATTGTTAAGTACTAAGAACTGTCATTTCTAAGAAAAGCCTGAATAAGTGGAATTATATGCATTGTTACAAATTGAACCATATCTATATTGCACAAACTTTCACTATACTAATTGGTCATACGATCATACTTATCAATATGCACTGCCATCATCATGAATATCGATTATTGATACTTATTATTTTTCCGAAATCTGAGGTAGACAGTGACCTTCCTCATGCTTTGAAGGTTAAATATGCAAAATTTCACGAAGATCGGAATAAGACTCTAATATAAACATCCTTCTTTTTATAGATACTAGCTGAGGACCCGGCGTTTCCTGGGAGAATTACACTTGTAGGTGAACAGAACAACCTCTAGAAGATGTTGATTTCTTCACTTAAACATCTAGAAGACCTTTACGGTTTTTGGTGCCTGGATTCGACAGCATGCAGTACGTGCTTCTGACATGCTTCTCTATAGCTGTCACACACTTGTCCCTTGAAGGCTTTAAGATCAATAAATGATGCCGGTTTTCGCACAACGTGAAGCAACTGAGCATTGCTGAGATGAATAGTGTAGACACAGCCAATGGCCTCAGTTGGTTATGTCGGTAGGAACTGGAACTTGGGCTCCCATCTTCCTCCTGTAGAAAATTTTGCGTTGTGCGTTCCAGGAGTAGTATTTTGGTACATCGACACAGAGTAATGTCTTTGCAACTATTTTTTTTGGCACAACTGGATAAACGCTGTTAGTGTTGTGTTTGGAGGCATATCAACTCTCTGTTGAGCATTCTATTCTGTAAAGTATAATCTCTGTCCGTTCTCTAAGTGAATGCTTAAGTGGACAACTGTTGGGTTTCGTTCGTGGATTTGAAAATTCCAATGCATAACCCATTCAATACAACACAGAGTGAAAGGGTTATCCACTCTAAGAAAAATCCGAAAGACAGGAATTCTTGATGATATACCGGGAATATATTTACGTCTGGTTGACTTGCCTCAGATTAAGATGGCACCCATCTTCGCCATCGGGGAATATCACTGGATACTTTAGACCCAATTTTTTCTTGCCCTTGATGTAGAAGCTCTCATACCTTCTTGCTATATTCGAAACTCCCGTTGTTCAGATGTTTTCAATGCCCATATATATTTTTCTTTTTTAGCTGGAGAGTTTCTCTGATCAATACTCGTTCTATCTCATGGATGTTTGATAGGGAGCTCAAGGGAGATATGTGTGACTCCCTTTTCTCCTTGTTTTAATAGAATATAGTCAGAGAAATGTATTTTTAGGAAATGTCTCGATCTGCTGTGCTACCAAATAAGCAAGGTGACAACCCCAGCTTGGCTCTTTGTTTTTCCGATTAAATTTTGAAATATCTTAAAATAAACAGATGAAAACGCTTAGAATTAATACAGTAAAAATTCCTAATGAAAATTCAAAAAAAAATTTTTTTAAAGGTTCGCAATGGATGAACCACTCAAAGTATGCCACTGCTAGTCAAAATAATTTCATAGTCACGTAACCTTACTTTAGATGTACATTTGATGTTGTTGCAATTCCCACTCTTCTCTTGATGTCTTAAAGCAAAACTTGGCCATTCATCACCTTATGTAGTCTAGAATTCGCCTACTCTTCTATTTACGTGCTTCCCATTTGCTCAATACAGCACGGAGCTAAAGGAGTGCTCCCTCTGTCATCTTTCCACTTTTCAAGAAATTGTTGAGTATTAAAAACTCTGGATTCTGCGAAAAGCCTGAATAACAGGAATTCTATGCATCGTTACAAATTGAAGCGTATATATATGGCACAAACTTTGACTTGCATTGTTGGTCATGAGAAATATATTGTTGACCCGTGCATATTGTTGGTGCATTGGTGTTGATACCATTGTTGAGATCTATTGTTGCACAAACATTTCCTGGCATTGTTTATCAAGAGTTATTTATTGTTGATTCTTGCAGACTGCTTGTGAATTGCGTGTCAATACCATTGTTGATAACAATTATTGCACAAACTTTGCCTTGCATTTTTGGTCATGAGATATTTTTAGTAATATGCCTTGCTATCATGATGAATATCGATTTATTATCAATAGCTATTATATTTTGAAATCTGAGGCAGACAGTGACCCCCATCATGCTTTGATTGTCAAGTATGCGAAATTTCATCAAGATCATAATAAACCTGTAGATTTGTATAAATACGAACACGCCCACATACATTCTTTATATATAGAGAGATACTAGTAATTACACTCTTCAGGATGGAAATTGTAGCATTTGCTTCGTTGACGCACCTGAGGGAACAGGAAAAATATTTCTGTTAAATATTCTGCTGGCTAAAATTCGCCAAAGTAATGAAATTGCTTTGACTATAGCGTTTTCTGGGATCGCATATAAACTTTTAGTTGGTGGTCTATCAGCGCATTCAGCTCTGAAGCTACCATTTAATATTCAGGTTTAAGAATGACCCATTTGCAACATAAGCAAAGGCTCCAGTCAAGTCCAAGTGATCATCCATTGCAAACTAATCGTTTGGGACGAATACACCATGGTCCACAAAAAAAGACACTAGAAGCGCTTGATCGCACTTTGCAAAACGTACGGGAAAATCGGCTGCTGATGGGCAGTGCTGTTGTCCTCCTTGCAAGTTTTCGACCAACCCTGCCTGTCTTAAGGAATAGACGTCATGAAGGACGAATATAAGGGTTCATTTATGAGGAGAAACAAGTGCAGAGCAGTTTACACGGCAATTTCTGTTCTTTGCGAGTGGAGAAGTTCCTGTCGACCCCACTACTGGTCTAATTCGTTTCTTACGAATTTATGCAATATGGTCTTTTCACTCGACGAGTTAATAACTAAAGTGTTACCGGATATAAGCGAAAATTACAACTCGAATCGATGGCTGTGCGAAAGGGCCATTTTAACACTAAAAATGACAGCGTTAAACATGTTAAAGATCTTATTCAGGAAATTCTTCCCGGTAACTCTGCCACCTTTTCATCTATTGATACAGTAATAGATATGAAGCCAGCTGTGGATTATTCTACAATGTTTGAAATTCCATTGAACCCCCAGGAATGCCGCCACATAACCACAATTTAAAATAGGATCCCCCATCATACTAATACGTAACATCGAACAGCCCAGGCTGTGCACTGGAACAAGATTTACCATGAAGAATCTATTGCCGAATGTAATAGAGGCCATAATCATCACGGGGAATGCCACAAGTGAAGACGTATTCATTCTTCACATTCCATTGACACCCGTGAAATATGCTTTCGATTTTAAACGCTTGCAGCTTCCCATCCGGCTTGCATTTGAGTATCAAAAAGGCACAGGGGCAATCTCCTTGTATGGTAGGCATTAATTTGGAAACGCCGTGGTTTTCAAACGGGCAATTATATGTAGCATGCTCAAGAGTCGTTATCCCGGAAAATTTGTCTGTGTATGCCCCGGACGGACAATCAAAAATATAGGGTAACGTCAAGCTTTGCAGGGAAAGCGTGGATGTAAATAAAATTGTCTGGTCAGCGAGCTCGAATCTTAGCTGAGAGGCATGGAAAACAAAACAAGTTTTTATATACACGACACAATTGACGGTCTATTAGTGAAACAAATTAACACTGTTCCTTCTGAGCTAAGCCCAGGCAACGCCAGGTACCTCTGCTAGTCTTCATCTATATACATAAAAAAGATGTTTATGGGTGGGTTTGTGGGTGTTTTTGTTTGTTTCTTATACAAATCCCGATCTTGATGAAATTTTGCATACTTGACCTTCAAAGTATGAGCAAGGTCACTGACTATCTCAGATTTCGAAAAAATAATAGATAATTGATAAAAAAAAATAGATATTTATGATTATGGTAACGCATATTAATGAGAAATATCTCATTACCAACAATGCAAGGCAGAGTTTGTGCAAAAATGCTTATCAACAATGGTATCAACACGCAATTCACAAACACTATGCACGGACCAACATTATATATCTCATGACCGACAATGCAAGGCAAAGTTTGGGCAACAATAGGCCCATCGTGTTCCCATCAACAATATATGTTTCAATTTTTAAGAATGCATAGAATTCCTGTAATTCAGGCGTTTCTTAGAATTGAGAGTTCTCAGTACTTAAAGATTTCTTGAAAATCTTTAAAAATCATTAACTGGAAATAATGGAGAGTTAGCAGACTATTGAGTAAGACTGGATAGACGACAAAGGAAGCACTCTTTTATCTCTGTGCTGTATTGAGTAAATAGTAAGCAAGCTACAGAAGAATCAGCGACTGCTAGACTACAAAAATGGCCAAGTTTTGCTTCAAGACATCGAGAGAAGAGTGGGAATTGCATTAACATCAAGTGGTCATCTGAAGTAAGATTACGTGAGTAAGAAATCATTTAGCAGTGGCATTCTTTGAGAGGTCTATTAATTGTGATCATTTAAAAAGTTTTTTTATAAAATTTTCATTAAGAATTATTACTGTATTAATTCTAAACGTTTTCATGTGTTTATTTTTAAGACATTGCAAAATTTAATCCAAAAATAAAAGTGTGAATCATGTCAGGGTTATCACCTAGCTTATTTGGTAGCACATTAGAACCAAACGTTTTATAAAAATATACTTTGACTATATTCTGTGGAAATGTGTATATTTTGGAAACTGAGATGCTGATAATGCGATTATTGAACGTTCGTTTCGAAGAATTATTAATAATGAGCTTAAAATGATAATGCAGTGACAGAACATTACTAAGGAAGCGTCTGTTGATGAGGCAAATGAGTCACGCATATCTCCCTTGAGCTCCCTATCAAACGTCCAAATGACTGGCAAAAATTTATGTGTCTGTAAAGGTAAGAGAAAGAACCAGTATTGGTAAGAGAAACTCTGCAACTAAAACAGTAAAAGCTATACGTGCATTAAAAACATTTGAACAACGGGAGTTTCGAATAGAGCAAGAGGATTTAAGAGCTTCTATGTCAAGGGCAAGAAAAACTTGAGTCTAAATATATGGTTATGTTTCGCAGTGGTGAGGCAAGTCAAGAAGAGTTTAGATCAAGTCTTGGCATATCACCTAGAATTTTTTTTTTTGTAATTTTCGTAGAATAGATAGTCTCTTTTATCTGTGTTGTATTGACTGAGTTTTATGTAACCAATTGGGAGTTATAATTTAATTCTTTGAGAAGAGAATAGTAAAAAAGACATCACAAAATAACATAGGGAATAAATAATACGAGGCCTTTCGGTCATTTTATTTTCAACGACCTTCTTCAGGTATAAAAATTTTTTGAAAGTGTAACTGATTTCTTCTCTCAGTAAAGGTTAAGAATATAAGTTTAAATAGATACATTGTTGAGAGGTATTATTACATCAATTAGAATTATGAAAAAAAGAATTGGTGAACACAAAAATGAAATAAAAAAAATGTAATGAGAATAATCAATTATATCTACATAAAAAAAACAAAAATCATGAAATTGATTGGAAAAATACAACAATTTTAGGAACTGAAGAACACTGGCAAAAAAAGATTAATTAAAGAAAGTTACTATATAACCAAATCAAAAAATTGTCTAGCCCATCAATCCTATAAATTAGATAAAAAATGGGAAATATTGTAATAAAAAAATTTTTAAAACTTATAATAAATCTTTTTAATTATTTTCACTTATTAACTTAAAAATTTGTTATTCATATTCTTATATTTTTTATATTTTGTAAATATAATGATAATCAATTATTTATAAAAATTTGTAAATATACCTTTAATCAATTATAAATAACAATGCACAAAAATTTTTTGATTATAACAATTTAAAATTCTCAAACTACAGATGTAAACAATCAATTGATGTAATAATACCTCTCAACAATGTATCTATTTAAACTTATATTCTTAACCTCTACTGAGAAAAGAAAACAGTTACACTTTCAAAAAATTTTTATACCTGAAGAAGGTCGTTGAAAATAAAACGACCGAAAGGCCTTGTATTATTTATTCCCTATGTTATTTTGTGATGTCTTTTTTTACTATTCTCTTCTTAACTATTATACATCACTTATTTTCCTTCTTTAAATTTTTGAGATTGATCTGTTTACCTACAGGTGTAATTATCACGGGCAATGCCGGGTGCCTCTGCTAGTATATACGAGCATATAAAGAAGGATGTTTGTGGGTTTGTCGGTTTGTGTGTTTTATATATAAATCTACAGTTTTATTCCGAACATCAAAAAAACTGGAGCTTGAGCTACAGCAGGATATTGTAGAAATACTGGAAATACAACATGTATTATTATTGTTGAGGTTGTTCCTTTTACCTACAACTGCAATTATCCCAGGTAACGCCGGGTGCCTACATATATAAAGGATGTTTGTTTGTTTGTTTGTTCGCTTGTGGGTTTGTTTCTCTTTTACAGTTTTTTTCCGATCTTGAAGAAATTTTGCATTCTTGACCTTCAAAGCATGAGGACGGTCACTATCTACCTCAGATTTTGAAAAATCAATAATTATTGACGAAAATACATACTCATGGTTATGGCAAGGCATATTAATGAGAAATGTCGCATGACCAACAATGTAGGGCAAAGTTTGTGCAATATACATCAGTGTCAATCTGTAACAATGCATAGAATTTGTGTTTTTCAGGCTTTTCTTAGAAAAGAGACTTCTTAGTACTTAGCTATTTCTTGAAAATCATTAAAAGTAACTGGAGATAATGGAGATTTAGCATTTTATTGAGAAAGAGTGAAAGACGACAGAGGAAACAATCTTTTAATTCCGTGCTGTATTGCGCTAATGGTAATTAGAAGAATCGGGGAACGCTAGACTACACAAAGTGATGAATAAACAAGTTTTGATTCAAGACATCGAGAGAAGAAAGGGAATTGCAATAACATCAAGTGTACATCTAAAGTAAGATTACGTAAGTAAGAAATTATTTAGACTAGCAATGGCATCCGTGGTGAGGTCCATCCATGTGAGCCTTTAAAAATTTTTATCAAATTTTCATTAAGAATTTTTACTGTATTACTTCTAAGCGTTTTCTTGTGTTTATATTTAAGATATTTTAAAATTTAAACCAAAAAAAAAAGTCCGAGCCACGCCAGGGTTATCACCTAGCTTATTTGTTAGCAGGATAACTGAATGTTCGTTTCCAAGATTAATTGATAATGAACAAAGTGAAGATTCAGTGACAAAATATTAATAAGGAAGCGTCTGTTGATGAGGCAAATGAGTCACGCATGTCTCCCTTGAGCTCCCTATCAAACGTCCAGATGACTGGCAAAAATTTATATGTCTGGAAAGGAAAGAGAAAGAACGAGCATTGGTCAGAGAAACTCTGTAACTAAAACAGAAAAATCTCTGCAGGCATTTGAAACATCTGAACAACAAGACTTTCGAACAGAGCAAGAGGGTCTAAAAGCTTCTACGTCAAGGGTAAGAAAAACTTGAGTATCTGATGGTGCTCCGTAGTGGTGAGGCAAGTCAAGAAAAGTTTAGATAAAGTGGCGCCCAGGGAAGACACAGAATTTTCAACTCTTACTGATAGTGAACTTTTAACTATGTCAAATGAACAAATGCTGGAACACATTACAAATAATGAAGCTAACTTCTTGAACACTAGTAAAAATAAAACCTTATTAGCTGAAAACCGCAAGAAACAGTAGTTCCGGCAAAAAATTAAGAAATGGATTCAGCTAAAAACAACGGAGCAATCCACTGACGAACTGTTAAAGGGAACAGGCAGTCAATCCATTGAGGTGAGCGATAAAGCAACTCAATTCTCTTCCCCTACTAGAGCATCGAAGGCTTCTGACTTTAATGCTTTAACTTTTATCAATCAGGAAAATGATCAATTATTACCTCTACCAAAAATTTCACAAACCAAACTCCTTGACTGGCTTACCTCCCTACAGACCTCTGGCTAATCAGATTGGACGAGCACATTGGAAACGAAAGTGGATCAAATACATGAAAAAATTTCTATCGCAATAATCCAAGGAGTGATGGATCAGCTATATTTGTCCTTAAATGAGGTGCTTAATAATGTTAAAAAACAGGTTGAATTATTAATGCATGACTCGAAAAATTTGATAGCGTCGACAATTGATTCCCTATGTACAGCCGAATCCTCTCCTGGCAACACTACTATCCAACAAGAACTTAATCCCTTTAATGTAAATAAATATTTACTCCTTAAAGATTCAATACAAGGCCCTAATTCTCTCCAGGGATCTAACTCTAACTCAGAAAGATTTAATATAGAAGCATCATCGACAATTTCTTCTTACTCATCCAATTCGAATGAATCTTCAGATTATACTCGAAAACTAACGCTCTCTTCGGAATCAATTAACGAAGATAAAGACTCACAAACTAATAACACATTTTCCAATGTTGACGACTGGGAGCTTCCGATTAAAACTCAAAATTCTATTTTACTCTGTTTGGGAAATATTAGCGAAGAAATTAAAGCTCATCAACTAGTTAAAAAATTAGAAGATCAGCAACTAACTGTCTTACAATGCGGAAAATGGTACACTAAATCGCAGCAAAGATCCCAAATGTTTTTTGTGCGAATAAAAACAAATCCACAAGACAATGTCATACAAAACATCAAATGGCCAAGGGGCCTATGGATACGTGAATATAAAGGCAAAAATCCACAATTGGTAGAAGACGCTTACATTTGTAAAACATATGCGAGGCCTCATTATTCAAGATAATATATCGTGGTGTCCTTTTCCACCTGCTTATAAATCCCCTAGTGTACTTTGATTGAACTATGCTAATGAACGTTCGTTATTAACCAAACTTGATGACTTAGAATTATGGAGGACGCATACCTTTCCCGATTTCTGCGTACTGACTGAAACCTGGCTTACAGAACTTAATGAACCTTCCTTTTTCCACTGGAATAACTACAAGATGCATCGATATGATCGACCTTCCCGAGGAGGTGGGGTGGCTAAAGTCGTTAACAATAACTGGAAATGCTCCACGCTGCTTAAAGGCTCTGATAATGGTCTCGAATACTTATTACTTATTAATGTCAAAAGTCCCACTTAGAACTGATTTTGCTAGCCTTATATAGACCTAATTACATCCCCATTGAACACATAGTAAGAGTTCTTCAAGATCATTATCATTTAAATATCATTGTCAGAGACTTTAATCTAGATTTCTAAAAACCTTCATCTCTTTGTAACTTATTGATTAAATATTTTGACTGGTTAGCGACAAAATCTATTGTTAACTTCCCCACTCGAGAAACCATCTCTACTGCTAGCACCATAGATCAAATCTTTTTGCCTAAAAGCTGGAATGATTTTAAAATTGAAAAATTTATTTTACCTGACTGCGATCATTTTACTCTATCTTGTGATATAAAATTAAAAAATTTCCTTCACCTAAGACATGATTACTTAGGTTCATTCCATAAGATCTTCTCCTTTAACAATGTAAATTGGAGAAAATTCCAAGATGACTTATCTCAGCTAGATTGGAAACCCTTTATAAAGACCAAGGACATCGATAGTAAATTCAAAATCCGATAAACAAATGTCAACAATTCTTGAACCTTATTAGTAATCCAAACAATCTACCGTTGCCAAATGTCCACCTTGATAATAAAACAAATAACACAAAGTGGATAACGTTACCTGTCATCCCAGCTAATTATCTTTATGATATGATAAAAAGATGAAATTGAAATATAACAAACGAGACTGTCATTTAGATAATGTGGTTTTCAAAAATTGCAAATAGACAGGTCTGTACTATTTTAGTATTTTTCTTTAGACTTTAGTAAACATCCAGAAGTTTCCTGCGGATTTTCGAAAGGTCTTAATTAAACCTGTCTTTAAAAAGGAAATAATTCACATATTGTAAATTATTGTCCCATCTCAATTTTATTGACATCTGCAAAAATCGCAGAAAAAGTAATTTTCTGTAATCTGGTAACTTTTTTGTAGACCGTAATCCCAATAAATCAATACGGAGGTCGACCAGGTTTCACTATGAAGCACCTTCTCCTTAAAATCTATTGGGAAGCTGTAAATGCGCTCCGAGAAAACAAAGATCTTTATATCGTGAACTCCGATTTATCAAAAGCATTTGACTCTGTTCCTCATAGCTTACTAATAGAATTACAAGCAACTGGGATTGGCCCCTTCTGGATGAACTTACTTAAAGACTATCTTCTTGACCGAATCAATTACATGGAAGTTGGTTCTAACGAAGTTAGCCAAGTTTCGACAAGAGGAATTATGCAGGGCTCTTTTATGAGTACTGCTTTATATGCCATAGCCACAACTTCAATACAAAAAATGCATCTGAATTTCGAGATTTACTCTTACGTCGACGAGAACATTTTAATTAAGAAGTACAGCCATGGGGAAGAAGATGTCGCGGAACAAGCTATACATCATGACATTAAAACCCTTCAGCGTTGGTACATGGATAATAGTATGAAATTAAATGAAGATAAAACTTTGACTCTAAGGATCTCATTGGCTAAAAATGTCAGTTATACAGCTCATAAAATTCTTGGCATTACGTTTGATTCTAAATTATTGTTTAGGGACCACATCGAGAACTTATTAACTCAACTGTCAAAAAGTAACTATTTAATTAAAAAATTTAAAAAATATTGACGAGAAGAGAATTGACCATTTTGATAAAATCCGTGGTTATCTCTAAATTAGAATACAGTATTATCCTATGGTCAGCTGCCTCTAAATTCTTGCTAATGAAACTCAAAGTTAAATACAATGATATAATTCGCACTGCTTTTTTTTAAAGTAATATTACCTCTATAACGGATACTTGCAATAAAGCCGGTCTCCCGACGTTTAGAACTATAATTCTTAATGCTAAACTAAAGGAAATTTTCTAGTCGTAAAAGATGATGAACATCCATTGCATTTTTTCGCTGAGTGGCTTAAAAAAACTGGCTCAACTCGTACGACGCAATTGTATAGGTTGATACCTCCTACTATTACCGCTAGCTATATGGGTAAATCCTTTCCGTAAAAATAAAATACGATAGAAATCTGGAAAGGCCTGTCTCCCCAACTAAGGACTAGTATTATTGAATGCAAAACACTAAATTGTTCCAATGACTATCGACACACTAAGCGTCTGATAGCAAAATATTTGATGTTTAATCAAAAAGATCACTGACATCCCTTTACTTTACTTGTAAATAATAATTTTTTATACAAATTTACAGTTTTATTCCGATCTTGATATAATTTCGCATACATGACCTTCAAAGCATGAGATTATACCTCAGATTTCGAAAAAATAATAATTATTGATAAACAATCGATATTCATGCTTATGGCAAGGCATATTAATGAGAAACATCTCATGACCAACAAAGAAAGACAAAGCTATTGCAAAAATAAGTATCAACAATGGTGTCAGCATGCAATGCACCAAAACTATGCAAGGATCAACAATATATATCTCATGACCAACAATGCAAGGCAAAGTTTATTCAATATAGAATCCAATGCATAGAATTCCTGTAATTCAGGCTTTTCTTAGAAAAGAGAATTCTTAATACTTAGCAATTTCTTGAAAATCTTTAAAAGTGATCAGTAACTGGAAATAATGAGTTAGCAGACTATTGAGAAAGAGTGAAAGACAATAGAGGAAGCACTCCTTTAGCTCCGTGCTGTATTGAGCAAATACTAAGGAAGTAAATAGAAGAACCAGAGACCGCTAGACTACAGAAAGTGATGAATGGCCAATTTTTGCTTCAAGACATCGAAAGAAGAAAGGAAATTGTAAATCAAGTGTACAAGTAAGATTACGTGAGTAAAAAATTACATAGACTAGAAGGCATCCTTGGGGAAGTCCATCCATTGTGAACCTTTAAAAAAATTTTTTTCGGAAAATCAAGTCCCGTTATATCACTAGAACGGGTTTTTCACTGAAGAGGTAAATTCCTGTCTTTCGGATTTTTCTTATAATGTATAGTCTCTTCACTCTATATTGTAGTGATTGAGTTATTATTTAACCAATTTGGATGTGTAATTTATCTTTTTGAGGTTGTTCTGTTTACCCACAAGCGTAATTATCGGCTAGTATCTATATATATAAAGAAGGATGTTTGTGGGTGGGTCTGTTTGTCTGTACGTTTTTTATACAAATCTACAGTTTTATTCCGATCTTGATAAAATTTCGCATACATGACCTACAAAGCATGAGGAAGGTCACTGTCTACCTCAGATTTCGAGAAAATAATAAATATCGACAAAAAATCGATATTCATGGTTATGGCAAGGCATATTAATGAGGAATATCTTATGACCAACAATGCAAGGCAAAGTTTGTACAACAATAAATATCAACAATGGTATCAACGCGCAATTCACCAATAACAATGAGCACAGAATGATGATGTAATGTTAAAGCAAGAATTATAACAATGAACATATAATGATGATGTAATATGGATAAGTTTCAATTTGTAACAATGCATAGAATTCCTGCTATTCAGGCTTTTCTTAGAAAAGAGAGTTCTTAGTACTTAACAATTTCTTGAAAATCTTTAAAAATGATCAGTAACTGGAGATAATGGAGAGTTAGCAGACTATTGAGAAAGAGTGGAAAGACGACAGAGGAAACACTCCTTTAGCTCCGTGATGTATTGAGCAAATGGGAAGCAAGTAAATAGAAGAATCGGCGACTGCTAGACAGCACAAAGTGATGAATGGCCAAGTTTTGCTTCAACACATCGAGAGAAGAGTGGAAATTGCAACAGCACTAAGTATACATCTGAGGTAAGATAACGTGAGTAAGAAATTATTTAGACTAGCAGTGGCATCCTTGGAGAGGTCCAGCCATTATGAGCCTTTAAAAAGATTTTTTTCGAATTTTCATTAAGAATTTTTACTGTATTAATTCCAAGCATTTTCATGTGTTTATTTTTAAGATATTGCAAAATTTAATTTAATTTTTTGAGATTGTTCTGTTTACATCTAAGTGTAATTATCCCGGGCAACGCCGGGTACCTTTGCTAGTTTTATATAAAAAAGAAGGATGATTGTGGGTTTGTTTTTTATACAAATCGATCTTGATGAAATTTTGCATACTTGACCTTCAAATCATGAGGAAGGGCAATGTCTACCTCAGATTTCGGAAAAATAATAATTATCGATAAAAAAGCGATATTCATTGTTGTGGTAGGGCATATTAATGAGAAATATCTCATGACCAACAATCCAAGAGAAAGTTTGTGCAACAATAGGTCTCAACAATGGTGTGAACAAGCCATTCACAAACACTCTGAACGGACCAACAATATATATCTCATGACCAACAATTAAAGGCAAATTTTGTGCAATATAAATAAGTTTCAATCTGTAACAATGCATAGAATTCCTGTTATTCATGGTTTTCTTAGAAAATAAGAGTTCTTAGTACTTAACAATTTCTTGAAAATCTTTTAAAATGATCAGTAACTAGAGATAATGGAGACTTAGCAGAGTATTGAAAAAGAGTAGAAAGACGACAAAGGAAGAACTCTTTTAGCTCCGTGCTGTATTGAGCAAATGGTAAGCATGTTAATAGAAAAATCGGCGATTGCTGGAATACACAAAGAGATGAATGGCCAAGTTTTGATTCAAGACATCGAGGGAAGAAAGGGAATTGCAACAACATCAAGTGTACATCTAAAATAAGATTACGTTAGTAAGAAAGTATTTAGACAAGCAGTGGCAACTTTGGAGAGGGCCTTTTGGACAACTTTGTGAGCCTTTAAAAAAAAATTTCAAAATTTTCATTAAAAATGTTTACTGTATTAATTCTAAGCGTTTTCATGTGTTTATTTTTAAGATATTTCAAAATTTATTCCAAAAAACTAAGTCCGAGTTATGCTAGGGTTATCAACTAGCTTGTTTGGTAGTACATCATATCCAAACATTTCATAAAAATACATTTTGACTATATTCTTTGGGAATGTGTATATTTTGGAACCTAAGATGCTGTTAACGCATTGATTGAACGTTCGTTTCCAAGAATTGTTGATAATGAGCATAAAATGATGATGCAGTGACAGAACATTAATAAGGCAGCGTTTATTGATGAGGCTAAGAAGTCATGCGTGTCTCCCTTGAGCTCCCTATCAAACGTCCAGACGACTTGCAAAAATTTATTTGTCTGGAAAGGAAAGAGAAAGAACGAGTATTGGTCAGAGAAGTTCCGCAACTAAAATAGGAAAAGCTATACGGGCGTTTGAAACATCTGAAAAATAGGAGTTTCGAATAGAGCAACAGGGTTTAAGAGCTTCTACGTTTACGGCAAGAAAAAATTGAGTCTAAATTATCTCGTGACACTCCGCAGTGGTGAGGCAAATCAATTGGAGTTTAGATAAAGTCCAGGTATATCATCTAGACTTCCTGTTTTTCGTATATTTAGGAGAATGGAAAATCCCTTTGCCTGTGTTGTATTGATTGAGTTATTACCTAACCAATTAGACTTATAATTTAAATTTTTGAGATTGTTCTCTTTACCTACATGTGTAATTATCCCGGGTAACGCCAGGTACCTCTGCTAGTAATATATAGATAAAGAAGTGGGTGTATGAGTGCGTGGGTTTGAGGGCGTGTTTGTTTTTTATACTCCCTTACTGTTTTTTACTGATTTTGATGAAATTTTGCACAATTGACACTGTCTACCTGAGATTTCGATAAAATATTATTTGTTTATTTATTTATATATTTATGTACATTTACATTGATTTACAATTTGATAGCACAGTAAATACAACAGTTTATTGTAAAAAGAATAATTGTTATGAATATCTAGATACCCAAAAGACCTGGAGGCCTTTCTAGGACTGGTTAATAAATCATATTCATAATGGTGGCTGGGCATACTAATAAGAGGTATATCATGACCAACAATGCAAGTCAAAGTTTATGCAAGAACAGGTATCATAAATGGTATCAACACGCAATTCTCCAACACTATGTACAGACTAACTAAATATATATCCATTGAGCAAACATGCCAGGCAAATGGTGCCATATAACTGGGTTTATTAAGAATGAATATTCCATCCCTCTTCAGAGAAATCTATCTATACAGGGTGTTTTTGAATTGAGTACAGATGTTTTGGGAGATGGTAGAAGAGTTCCTTAGAAGTATGTTTTGTCATATGAACATGGGGTCCCCGCAGCTTCGTTTACTTACAATACTGCATTGAACAATCAAATGACACCGGGACGCTGTGTGCGTTGGTAGGCCTAGATTATTTTATTTTTAACAATTAACACAAGCAATCGACTTTAATAACTTTTAAAGTAATTGTTTGCAAAGAAATTTCAAGGTGCACGTGCTTGTTTGTAAAAAGTCTTAGAACAAACTTCGTCAAGGAGATTCCATGGTATCTAACCCTTTTGTAAAATACGATTAGTCCATATGTAAATGAACTAATCGCATTCTGGGAAAGCAGTATGTAAAGATTTGTTTTCAAAAGTTCACTTCAAATAAATAATGATTATTAATAAATAAAAAATTTAAAATTAATAAATAAAATCATAATAAAGAGTTGACTTTCTCTGATAACTTTCCATTTCCTTAACATTACCTGACTTTCCAGAATGTAGGAACCCTGCAGTTTCTGTCCCTTTAATTCTGTGTGTGTTTTCCTAATGGATTTTTTTGCCACTCTCCTATCTCCTTCTATTTTCATATTGAGGAGCATTGCAATATTGATGTATATCTGATCTTCTAAATAATTAGCTTTTGTAGCTAGATATCTCAAACGACTTGAATATTTCAACCCGTACATTTATTTCCTAGATATAGACAGACATATTTATCAGAGTGTAAATAAACAATGATATTTAGACTTACTTAGAGCACTGTAGTACAAAAGCAGCAAAGTTACATATTTTGCAGGCACTAATACCTCCATTACACAAATACCAGAGCCCAAAAATAAAGGAGAAACCAATTCAACCAATGCAGAAGATAGTCCTGCCTTTATATCTTAATTACTTATAAACAGATGGTGCACTCCATTCCTCCCCCCCCCTCCCCCGTTGCTTTGGCTGCACCACCATCATTACAGAATCCAAAAGAAAGAAATTTTTGCCATCAGCTGTAATAGGGGGAGCTAGTCACATGGTAAACACCTGTGAATTGTATCAAATGACATGTTTACATTATCGATCTAAAATTACAATTTGATATAAATTTAAATGAAAATTCAGAGGAAAATAATTTACAAACGTATTTTAAAAATTTCTTCATTACTCTGCATCAATAAAACTGACGAAAATATTACTATTTTCATTTTTCATAACCTTCATGTATAAATTCTTAAAAATTTTGAAACTGCATATTTGATAACAAATTTTAAAATACAGAACCAATTCCATTGCCTCTATGAGATGCTGACCCTCTAAACACAGGTAAGCTCTCACCCTTCTGAGTTTTCTCTGATAAAAACAAGACCAAATCACCGTGGTCTGAAGGAACAGCAATTTTAATATTGTTGATGGCGTTTTTACTATTCTGAAAGTCTTCTATGATTTTTCATCTAGCATGTGATACTGGAAACGGCTGTTGGAGCACTGCAAATGTCTTTTCCACAACTGGAGGTACAGATCATAACAATGTATAATTCGTGTAAGATTACACGGGATAGAGCTTCCACCAGTAACAAGCCTGAATCCAATTGTGTAACACATATCTTCACTAAAAACTAACATACTAAACTTCTGTGAATTGATATAAAATCATTAGTTAGGAGTGAGATTGATGTTGATCTTTTGGTTAAATCAGTATAATGAACTCCCCAACAAAGTCTCTATGAATATAATGAGCTCCACAACAAAAGCAATGTTTGCAACTGCGGGGAATTCTATGAAGTGCTTGGAGGAACTTAAACTGTTTTAAATCATCAACCAACTTTGTCTCTATGCAGGCTGCCTTTATACTGCCTTTTAGAAAATGGATGGCTTCACGCTTGCTTTGTAATTTAGAACTCTTAAATTCAACAATATTTTCATAGAGAGGTGTCATCTTGTGGTATCTTGACATAACAAAAAAATCTAACACACACTCATAAGGTGATTTGTAATCAGCAGTTAAAGAAATTCGCCCCTCAAAGAATGTATTAAAAGCAACATTAAACACTTTGTAGAATTCGAGTATATTAAAGTGTATCCTCATATTTGGTTGTAAATTCAAGGTTATGACAAAAGCCAAAGTGCTTCAAAAAGATTGTAGGAATACTAGCAGGTGGTATAATGTTGAACTCAATTTGTTCAATCAGATCATCCTTAAACCTAATTTTAAAAGTATTTTTCACAGCTGTAAAGATCTTGAAAATGGCTGGAAAATGAGTTTCCGTTAAGGCGAACTGTTTTCCTTATAAATGTAGAGTACCTGTTAACTATGTAATAAAATGAACCCTTGTGTTGGTGCAATTTTTGTCCCCCATTAGTGAGTTTGAGGGCAAAGTAACATACATTTTCATACATGATAAATCACAATCACAGCTGACAGAGAGCATAACCTTTCAAGCATTTAGAAGATATGCCAATCCAACAGAGCTCTTCATGCCATTTCACAAAAGCTTTACAACACCATGGCTTGTATGTCATAAATAATCCTCTCAATATTAAACATATTGGTGATTTTCACCTTTTGTAACTTGTAGAAGATATCAGGAATCTCATCACCATCGTAATTTTATATTTTAACGAAAGTAGTTATTTTACATAAAAGAGTTTTTTATAAATGATTCTTGAAACGTCAAACTCCTCCTCAGTCCAGTTTGGTAGATAATTCTTGTCAAATATGTTTTTCATTCTGGAAATACGCATATAATCACCCATATGCAGCTGGGGTTGTGTGAGGCAATGATTGGAGAAACAATATGCATGTTGAACAGGTTTATGCAGTGTGTAACCAGGTACACCACATAACAATTCGCATGTCTCTTTTTCAGGATGATTTAGTTTATATAGCTGATTTCAGTTTATATAGCTAAAACCCGCACACTGCCAAACCCAGCTGGATATCTTTCATCCATATCAAATGTTTAAATAAAAAATCTATTTGTAATGTACAACTGTATTTATAAAGTTCGTGAATTCAGTCATTAATCAACCACTTCACCAGCTCAGACGAGCGCTTAACCTTTTCAACTGAAACAATGCAACAATATCTGAAAATTAAAAATCAACTAATATACCTTGATACAAAAAGCAGTTAAGTAGAGTAATGTGTAAAGGGTCTTGGAAGAAAATTGGGTTTTTATAAACACAAAAGATAATTAGTAATTATGCAAAAATCTTGCAAGGCCCCAGTACATTCAACCTCTAACAAGGGGATATTTATAGCAGGTTAACTGCTATTACGTTTGGTTGGAACCAAGCTGTTAAGATCCTTTTGTACTGAAAACCAGGAACCATCAACCAGCACATTGGTGCCTTAACCCTCCCAAACCATGCAAATCAAAATTAATTTATAGCCTCTGAACATCTCCACACATTAGTATAACAGGTGCACACCATCAGTTGCTTAGGGGACTATATTCAAGATAGGCATCTTATTTGACAGGCCTCACATCTGACCACAACCAAGACGAAACTCCTTAATTAAGGTAAGTAAATACTAACAGCCTATTTTTAAAGACCCCTACCATCATTAAGAGTAATTAAAATATTAACAGCCCCTTATTCTAAGATTTTACCCATGGAATCAGCAGTGAGCCATAAATCTGTGCATGATCAGTCACATGAGCGAACACTACCAAGTATGGCACCTCTTTGATGTTCAGGGCAGCACCTTTGATCTTTTTGAAGCAAACCCCCTCCACATTACATTTCTACCAGAGTGATAGATTATATATAGAACAAATCAACATGTGTAGACTATATATAGCTCTAGAACTTCTGAGGCCCGTTGGTTACATTGGAATAAAGTACTGACCAGTTGTGGAACAGTCACCAAAGGATTTCCTAAAGACAATTATGATACCACTGGGTAAAAAAGTAAATGTGAAGACTTCAGGACCATTAATTTGATTTCACATGCAACCAAATTTCTGCTAAGATTTTAAGTGAAGCTGCATGCGCACATTGAAGATACACATTTCATTTTCAGAAGGAGCATGGGAACAGGAGATGCCATTGGACTTTTCAGAATCACTGGACAAATGCATTTAGAAAAGGTAAAGGGATAATTGCATTTGCTTTATGGATTTACAGAGTACACTGGAATATTGTTATGGCTATTTTAAAAAGAAAAACCATTAAGTCAAAAAATAGACAACTGATTCGAAATCTATACACGAACTGTGATGTTGAAATTAAAACATCAGGAAACACAGGTCATTAATAGGATGAGGGGTGAAGCAAGGATGTTGTCTTTCACCAACAAAATTTTAACATCTACCTTAAATCTTCTACTATAACGCGAATTTTTTTGGCCTAAAAAAGCATCTAAATTTGCTGGGTCGTGTTGTACTAGAGGATAAAAATCAGCCCTCCGACGACTGCGGCCAATCGTCGATAATAACAACATCGTTAACAACATCGATAATAACTTATCCCAAACATCGATACTTCTAAATAGGCCTACTTCCAAACTGCCTCGAACCAAAGCCTACAAGAAAGCTTATGTAGTGAAAATATTAAACTGAATAAAGATTACTTGTCTTTTTATTAAGAAAATTGATGTACTGTTGTGTTTTTTTGTCGATGTGCGAGTGAGAAAGCTTTCCCTATCAATGTAGGGCTATAAACTTCCAAACTGCCTCGAAGTTGAGGCAGTTGCTTTTGTCGAAGTCGCTTTCTGTGCTGATGACTTTCAGACGAATTTGCCGTGTATTATACATTAATTACATTGCATATAATGTCCAGTTCATTATACAATATATTAATTCACTTTTTATTCGAATTACTCGTCGCCGACATCTGACAACATCGATAATAACTTCTCCCAAACATCAATAATAACTTCTCCCAAACATCGATACTTCTAATTAGGCCTACTTCAAAACTGCCTCCAACCAAAGCCTACAAGAAAGCTTATGTAGTGAAAATGTTAAACTGAAAATGCATGCAACTGAACTTTTAATTTCCCCCATTAAAATCATTTGGGTTACAAACAGGCACGATATGCTGATTCATTCCATAAAAACATGTAAAAAAGAACTCTTCAGCCAATGGATATTGCCACCCAATATACCACTTTGTGTTGATTGGTTAGTTTTGATTGACAATAGCACTGCAAGCACTATATAAACTCTGGCAATGTGAGTGTAAATCTCGATACTATTCTATTACAAATCGAGGTAAACTTCGTTGCGTAATATGGAACGCCAGGGGGGTCCCCCGGATGCGTATTGAGTTTTACAACTTCCTAACCCAATGGGAAATAGATATAGCATTTCTATGTGAGACACACTTAAGGCCAGACCGCGACTTCAGGCTACCTGGTTACTGTGTCTATCGTAAAGACAGAATTCTTCCCACGACAGTAAAGTCCCCGTCAGGTGGGTCAGCAATTATTATTAAGAAAGGCATTCATCATCGGGAGGAAACAACCCGAGACTATATGGGAATGGAAGCTGCCTCTGCTATCATTACTGATGCCACACTGGGAGAGGTGAAACTAGTGGCTCTATGCGCCCAAGCATAAATTCGATGCCAATGAGCTTGACGAGCTGTTTTCCGGGAATATTCCCGTTATTATGGCGGGAGACCTGAACGCTAAGCACTCGCACTGGAATTCAAGATGCCATAACCAAAACGGTGTTCTTTTGTATGGCTACGTGCAAAGGCAATCTGATATTATTGCAGTAGTCCCTCTTGATGATACATATTATTGTGATCATTCTCCTTCAAGCGATGTACTTGATATTGTGTTGTTGAAGGGCTTCTACAAATCATTCAGTATCTATACTGTCAATGATCTATCCTCAGACCATAAACCAGTTGCACTAAATTTCAACAATATAAACATTGACCTCAAAGAAGAACTGAGGCTCAAACAAGACTGGAAGTTTTTTAGAGAAATTCTCAAAAACGATGACGACCCACTAAATAACATACACAGTACGAGCGACATAGATACCAATGTGAAAAGGCTTACTAAACGTATAAATGCAGCTATTGACTCTAGTGCTTCACCCTTAGAGTCGAAGCGAGCTGATCACCTTGATCTCACCCCAGAAATCAAACAATTAATTGAGCAAAGGAATAAGGTTAGAAGGCAGTGGTACCGAACTCGTGATTCATGGCTTAAGACCAAGTAAATAGGCTCACTAGAAGAGTTCACGAGGAGGTAAAAGCACTTCGTAATGACAGGTGGAGCGATAAAGTTAAGAGTCTGTTGACCCACGATAACTCTATTTGGTGCATGGTTCGAGCCTTGCAAAACAATAAAGCCATTAATATCCCAAACCTGTTAGCCCAAAATGGCAAATTCATCACGAATGATGATGATAAAGCGCAGCTTATTGCAAGTTCACTTTCAGAACAGTTTGTCACGCTTACTGATGGTCGGCAAATAGGACTTGATATGTCTGAGAAAGCAAAATCCTGCATAACTGGCTTCTATAATATTCACGGCAATGAATTCCCAAAACAAAGCATTGATATAAATGAAGTCAAAGCATCTTTAAAAATTTAAAAACGAGAAAAGCTCCAGGTAAAGACTCAATTAAGAACAGTGCTTTAAAAAATTTACGTCAAAATACAATTCAAGATATTGCAAAAGTGATTAACGACTGCTGGAAGAACACTTACTTCCTGGATGCTTGGAAGCAATCACTTGTCTTAAGCATTCCTAAGCCAGGACAAAATCCTGCAAATCCTGTTAGCTACAGGCCCATCAGCTTGTTACCATCAATCTCCAAAATCCTGGAAAAAACAATTCTCAAGAGATTCATTGAGTACTGTGATGCCAACGATCTCATCCGCGATGAACAATTTGGCTTTCGCTCAAACCATTCCTGCCAACTCCAAACATGGAGGCTCGCAGGGGATATCAATGAGCCCCTTAATCTCTCTATGTATTGTGGAGTCGTTTTCCTCGATGTACACAAAGCCTTCGACCAAGTCTGGCACGATGGTTTTATTTTTAAAATGATTATGGATGAATTTCCTCAAGATATAATTACTCTGATACACTCGTTTCTCTCCAACAGGTTCTTTTAGGCCAGAGTTGGAGATAGTCTATCTCCTATGTATGAAGTGAAAGCTGGTGTCCCACAGGGTTCTCTCCTGGGGCCAGTATTATTCAATTACTTTATGCGAGACTTTCCAAGTCCTTCCAAATGTAAGCTCTTTTTTTACGCAGATGACGCTGCTATACTGACCTGTGCTCGTCAACCAGCCGTAATAGTCTCGCGGCTACAGAAGGCTAAATATCTTGGTGTTGTCATTGACTCTAAACTTACCTGGACTCCCCACGCAACTTATGCGTTGAATAAGACCAGGAGAGCCAAGTTTAGCTTGATTTCTCTGCTGGGCCAGAATAGTGCTCTAAACATTGATAATAAACTCCTAGTCTATAAGGTCATTGTTCGGACCATCTTGACGTATGGTATGCCTGTCTGGGCCACAATATGTAAGACTAGGTGGAATGAACTGCAAACGTTCCAAAACGTTATCCTTAGGACTATTGCGCAAAAAGATCGGAGAATTGTTCGCAATTCCTCCATTTATAATGACTTCAACATGACTCATATTGGCAAATACGTTCAAGGGCTCATGGAATCCATGCTGCCCAATATAGAAAATCATAGCAACGAGCTAGTCTCGGGCATTTTAAATCATCCTATACATAGAAAGAGATATCGTGATCTAAGGCATATACTTGATATTAATTTTGAAGACATTGATAATGTCATATTTCCAGATTACTGGACTTCATAGGTCGTGTTTTATCTAATACTAGTGGTCTGCTGCTAGTCTAGACAGTCGTCAATCAAATTTTCCTCCACCATGAGGAGGCAATTTTCTTTCATACTTTGGATGACCTTTGTGGGTACATCAGGCTTCTTTTCTAGTTCAGTGTATTTCCCTTAGAATATGATTATGAAGGGTAAGATTATGGAAGCTATGCTTCAAGTTCCATACCGTTACACTACACTGTTCGATTGTCGATTGTCGAGTGTAAATCAGTACAACCTGTTCATCCAGTTCATCAATACTTTTAGATTCGATCTCCAGCATATTTATTTAGTGGTTCTTCAACCTGCATTTAGTGATTCAGGATTTAGAGATTCTTCACTCAGCAAAACTAAGGTACTTTTCCTTTTTTTTCTGTTTTTTTTTATTATTACAAATTGGGGTCGCGTTATACAAGAGGATAGGATTTTTGCCGATTTTTTGGGTCTAAAAAGTGGAGTCACGTTATATAAGAGGTCGCGTTATAGTAGAAGATTTACGGTATCTAAAACATTTGTCAACATCGCTTAGAGCAAACTTTCCAGGATTAACATGGGAGAAAGAAGAATCCAGTGCTTCTTGATATCGCCGTTCTAACAGAACAAGTAATGGAGCTTCAGCATATGATTGGATCTATGAATGCTTCTTTAGAAAGAAATATCATGCGAATTAATGTCAGAAAAATGAAAGTGATGAAAATCAGTAACAAGCTTTGGACAATGAAGTTTGAATGGGCAGTAAACAGAGGTTGTCAATGAAGATCATTGCCATGTCTAAATTGTAACTTTTAAGTTAAATTGGAAAGATTGACCCAATTTGGTCATTAAAATAATAATAAACAATATTTATAAAAGAAAATATATATGTCACAACTTATGTGACTTAAAGTTAAACTTTAACAGAGATTGACTCATGATCGATATTGGATTTTGATATTTTAAACGTCGTTTAAAATTGTACATTGTGTTGTGTTATTTAAAGAAGTTAAGCATAAAATATACTTTTTAGAAGAATTAAACTTCTTAAAATTCAGTAATATATTTTAATATGCCAAGTGAATGTAGAGAAAAGAAGTAGGACGCATGATAGAATTAATAAGCAATTAAATCAAGTGGGTGTAAATAAGAAAAAATTAATTAACTAAATTTTTTGACAAATTATTTCTAATTCCCCATTTAAATAAAGTATCTTAGATAAAAAAATAAAAACCCATTTAATTAAATGAATTAAAAAAAATTAAATGCAGTTTTAATAAACTCCATTTTTATTATTTATTTTTATTTCATTTAATTAAATGGAGTTTTTATTTTTTAATTAATATACTTTATTACAACTTCTACTCTTATATAATAATCCCTATATAAATATTTATCTCATAACATGAATCAGACTTCAGAAAAGAAAAATAAGCATATTTATTTACTACACAATTATTAAATTGCAAGTACAATTAAAGTTAAATATCCCTTTAAAAACAATTATTAGATTTCCCAAATTAAAACCCAAAAATAAGAATTCTAAAGGATAATAAAGAAATCTATTGAAATGTAGACCCACAAGAGTAATTGCTTGTCTTTAAAAGATGAATGTTTATGGTAAATTGAAAGCATGAGTTAAATAAATGGAAATTGAGAAAGCAGCAGAAGGGCATAAAGTAGAACCATTTAAATGAAGTGTCACAGAATAAATTAATTTCAAATGAAACAAGGTAAATGAACTACAAAATTAGCTTAGAAAGGAACAACCTGACCTATTTCAGCATTAGGCTGAATAAATAAGTATAGTAAAAAAATTGTGTGTCCAACACATAAGAATTATTAAAGTTGTAAAAGAATATTATAAGTGATGTGTCAAGGTTAAGAAAGAAAATTAAAAGTACATCACATGAAAATAAATGAATCCTTTCGGTCATTTTTATTCAAAGACCTTCATCAGATAAAATTTTTTTGAAAGTGTTAACTGATTCTTTCTATCAGTAAAGGATAAAGAATATAAATTTAAATAATTATATTGTTGAGAAGCATTGTTACATAATCTGATTGTTTACATCTGTAAATTGAAATATTTAAAATGTTTATTTAAAATATTTAAGAGGAAATATCATGACTAATTTTAAATCCTTTCAACCCATACATTATAAAATCAATGTCATTATTAACTTTTTACATAGAATCCATAGAGTCTGCTCCACAATAAACATACCACCCCAATTACTGAAATTAAGAAAAATGTTAATAGACAATAATTTTCCAATTAATTTCATTGGAAAGATTTTTTGGAATTTTTATTGGAACAATTGTGTAAAAAAGGAAAATGACCAAATTATAAACGTAAATTTAAATCAAAACAAAAATTATGTAAGATTTTATTATCACCCAAAATCGAATAGAATCCTTAAAAGTATAATAAAAAGAGAAAAGAAAGATAATATAAAAATCGCCTTTAAAAATAAAATGACAATATCAAATAAAAAAAGTAATGAAAATAACCAATTATTCTTGCATAGAAAAAATAAAAATCACAACATTGACTGGGAAAATATAAAAATTCTTGAAACAGAAGAACATTGGCAAAAAAGACTAATTATAGAAATTTATCATATAAGCTGTCTAGCCCGGCAATCCTATATATTAGATAAAAAATGGGAAATATTATAATTATTGACTTTTATAATGATGTCCTTTTAATTTTTTCTTTCACTTATTAATTTATAATATTTTATCTTCTATATATATAAAGAAGGATGTTTGTGGGTCTGTGCGTCTGTGGGTCTGTGTGTATGTTTTTTATACAAATCTACAGTTTTATTCCGATCTTGATAAAATTTCGCATACATGACCTTCAAAGCATGAGGAAGGTCACTGTCTACCTCAGATTTCGGAAAAATAATAAATATCGATAAAAAATCGATATTCATGGTTATGGCAAGGCATATTAATGAGAAATATCTCATGACCAACAATGCAAGGCAAAGTTTGTACAACAATAGGTATCAACAATGGTATCAACACGCAATTCACAAACGCTCTGCATGGACCAACAATCAATATCTCATGACTAACAATGAAAGGAAAAGTTTGTGCAAGTGTAATTATCCCGGGGAACGCCGGGTACCTCTTCTAGTATTTATATATTTTGAAAATATAGCATTTTAAATATTTCAATTTACAGATGTAAACAATCAGATGATGTAACAATGCTTCTCAACAATATAACTATTTAAATGTATATTCTTTATCCTTTACTGATAGAAAGAATCAGTTAACACTTTCAAAAAGTTTATACCTGAAGAATATAAATGACCGAAAGGCCTCGTTTATTTTCATGTGATGTACTTTTAATTTTCTTTCTTAATTATTAAAGTTATTACTATATTCAATAATGTAAGAAAACGATATTTTCAAAGAGAAAATATTCTATATAGAAATGTATGGCAAAATTGACTGTTTACAGATCAGTCTGTAAAATAAAAGCAATTGTATGCTTAATTACTTAAGTTAAGTCCCAAACTCATGTCTATTCAAAATATTTATAAATAGTCTTCTAAGTAGCAAAATACTTAAAAAATTACGTTGCTTTCAATTAAAATAAGGTATAAAAGGAAATATTAAAAGAAAAAGGAAAAAAAAAGACTACTTCCTACTATAAAAAGGAAAGAAAGCCATGCCATAATTTTTTAGGGAGAAGAAGTAGTTCAAAATAAAAACTCCTAAAATTAAATTAACAGAAATTTCAAACTACATAAGGCCTAAAGGAAGAATAGAAGAGATATAAATTCTAAATTAAACATTTTTTGAAAGGTTACAAAGTCCAGAATAAAACAAAATCCTTGCCCCAATGGGGATCAGTCGGCACACATCAAAACGGAAAATTGATTATGTGGAATACAACCAGAGAAAAGATAATTTGGCATTATGAATGAAAAGGGACATTCCACACAAAAACAACGATACTGCTGCTGTATCACATTATTGGTGTAAAATTTCATGCACAATAACCAAAATGCTCTGTCATAGTCTGAAAAAAGTATGTCCATCTAAACATATCCTGGAGTTTGAAGATTGTAAAGATGAGAAAGTTAGGTGAAGAAGAATTCATCTATTGAAATTTTGATGTGGCTTGAAGGTTACATAATGACCCCATGGCTGGCAGAGGATGTTGTCAGTAGAACAAGGTAGTGAAGACAAAATATTAACCCATGACATTATACATTTCTATGTAACAATCCCAAAGCACATGGCTAGCATTTGATAACAATCACTACCTCCTAGTATGCTCATGCAAAATATAAGAACAGTTATAAAGCATGGTTAACAATGGCACACAAGAATAGCATTGTAAGCACTTTCAAAATTCTTAAATATGTACCTTTTATAATTTTTTTAAATAAACATGTTTAAAATCTAGAAATTGCTATGTTTTTATTTAAGAATCACTATGAAATTATTTAAGAACCGCTATGTATTTAAGAACCGGCCAGTTCCAAATAAAATCTTTCAAGACTAATTCTTTCTTCATAAAAGAAACTATCAATGTGATGAGAAAAAAAATATTTAATTTTCTTTCGAACATCACATCGTAAATGCGAACACAAAATCAAGAGCAGAATCGTGATGGTGAAAGTGACATTCTAGAAACACTGGAGACTATTATGTGGTCCTTTATATTTGATGCTTCGAAAAAGACTGACGAAGTATTCTGTATTTCATTGTCTGGTTCAGAAACGTGGACACTTAAGAAACTGAATTATTTAAACTTGGAGAAGAAAGACACAGACTAAGTGGACTGACTAAGTTATAAATCTAGATTTTCTGGGAAGCATCAGAGAAAGCAGACAACTGTTGCATGGAATCAGGAAGAGACAAAGCAACTGCATCGGCCACATCTTACGAGATTGTGGAGTTATAAAGGTCATGCTTAAAGGTAGGTTTAGGTTAAGTATAATTAGATTAGGTTAAGAAGACTCAAACTCTTGGATTGTTTGATTTCAGGTGATTCGTACATCAATTTGACTACATATGCACAGGACAGGAATGAGTTAAGAAAGAAAATTTAAGTCTAGATCTGTCAAAAGAGAGAATACTCTTGCATGATTGGTTTCTTCGTGTGACATTTTTTTTGCTCGAGTTGTTACAATTTCTCTGTCAGAGTGTTTTTTAATAAGAATTTTTATTTGAATTTGATTAAATTTATAATTTGATAAATTTATACTTTTATAAGAACTTTTGCTAAAATTTGTACATTCTAAATTAAATATCAGGATAGGTTCAAAATTGGTTTATTGTATGTTTTAAATGAATTTGGGGTTATAATTCATGTTGAATAACATATGGTCTGACAGTCCAAGTCTTGAGAATCATTCTTACCAGAACAGACCGCGTGGTCATGACCTTGGCTAAGTATTAGCAGTCAACCAGCAGTTGCTATAGCCGTGTTGCATAGCAGGTCTTATATTTTTTGTTAATAGTTTCTGCTTAAAATGGCATTTGTTCGAAATGTGCTCAAACAACATAAACAGGGTGAGCATATCAAACAAGAAAGTATTAGGATTCTTCTGCAAAAAATTAGTTTTGCTATAATTGCAAAAAAGCCGTTTTAAGGGTCGCAAATTTAACAACAATTCATTTATCAGCTACCTCAGTAATTCATTTGCGAGACTAAATTTTAGCGAAAGTAAACACTAGCTGGTTTCCATAGCAACTCAGTGATTGACAGTTCTCATCATTGATAGGTCGATGTATTGGGATGCATAGCTGAAGTGACTGACAAAACACGACCAGTGCTGGAACTACTCAAAATAGGCACCCGAGATCGATACTGTGAGAGTCAGCAGCCACACAAAATTAATCATTTGCATTTTTGGTCAATTTTGCCGTCAAATATTAAAAAGAAAAATTGGTTTTCTTTTAGCAGAATTGTAGTACTTTATTGGAGGCTTGAGCATTTTGAAATATACTTTTTCTTCAGAGCAGGTAACAACGATTACAACGTGTAGGCAACCACCCTGAATATATGGTGTTCGCCCACCAATCAGAGAAATCTAATATGATGTTCTTTGGTGGAATTCATAAACACATAAAAACAACAAAAAGTATAAAAAACAATATAAAAATGTCTCTTATACAGAAAGGCCTTTCTAAGGGAAAATTTCGATGAATTATTGGGACTGGCCTGAGCCTGCTACTGTATGCTGTGTTCTGTATGGTTGGCTGACGATTTCATTAAGTACAAGAATGGGGTTCTTATTAAAAGTTATCTGTTTATACTGTACCCTATGCTTGTCTGTTTTGAGTTACTTTCTGATTTTGAAAGCCTTGAAAATCAAGATTTTTTTTATGGACTCTTTCAAACCTCAGTATCGGCATTATATCCTGCATCGGTCCAAATTTGTGGCCCGTTTTTATGAATTGCTCCGCGATAGTGGACTTGCCATCTCTGTTGACCCAAACCCAACAGTGCTTATTGATGCGATTATTGATGGTTCTCTTCATTGAGCTAATATAGAATCATTCTCATATAAGGCATATGAGTTTATACACTCCACACACCACGTATTCGTCACCAATGTCATTGTGTCTTTTCGAGTTTAATGCATATCTACAATTAGTGCTGGTTCCGAAAGCTATTTTCACACCTCTGTTCCGGAAGATGTAACAGGTCCTTGATATTTCAGGTCCTGTATAAGTGAAAGTGACAGACTTCTATTGGGGTGCCGTGTTAACTCGTAGGTTGCTGATGAAGTTGTGGTTTGTCCTATTAAGTTGTCGAGTGGACGATGGTGACAGGAAATGACTTTTTCCTGATTTGTCATAATTAAAAAATATCTCTTGCTTCTTATCCTATTTGGTGACCGGGTATGTCAGGGATCTTGTAAAAATAATATCCCACAACTCCTGACTTGTGTTGCGTTGGGTGGTTTGAACCAAAACCAATGATGTTGTTGTTATGTTTATTATTGATGCTAAGCTCCAATTTTTTCCTTATTATATTTTTGTTGACTGAGATATCGAAGAAATTACCCTGTACCAGGTGTAAAGGTCTTTACATCTGACCAGCGAAAATGCTGCAATAAGCACCCTAGGGCTTGAGTCAATGGACAAGGCAAGTCTCGCTTTCGTGGGCCACTTCATAAATTTGGGCCATCAATTTGAATCAATGCAGGATATCATGTCTATACTAAAATTTGAAAAAGACAATAGAAGAATCCTGATTTTCGAGGCTTTTGAATTCAGAAAATACCTCAAAAAAACAAGGATAGGGTACTGAATAAACAGATAAGTTTTGAGAAGAACCAATTTTTGATACAGTTAACATACCCATCAACCAAACAATCTCCTTTAGCATACAGTCTCCTTTCTGTAATGGAGACTTATTGTTTTTTTACAATTTTGTATGTTTTTAATGTTTTTGTTACAACTGTAAATCCCATATAATGTTACAACTGTGAGAGTGGTGGGTGCCTACACAGTTGTGTATTTCGAAACGCAATGGCACCTTTTTGCTAATCCAGGAACAAGTTTTCTATTCATCACACAAACTCAGTTACAAATAACAATTTGATGGAATCCAATCCAATGCATCCATCGAAGGCTTTTATGGTCAGAAGCTGACAAGTTGGTTCCCTGGATGAACATAAATTGACGACTGCTGTATGATGATGGCAGCAGCCAGAGGGGGGGGGGGGGAGACTGTGTGTCACCAATGGCTGGTCATCCAGTGACTAGCTGTGCGTGATATTACTTAATTTACAGAATTGGTGTGTTGAGTGAAAGCACACCAGGCCACGGTCTCCCCATATGTTTAGTGAAAAGTCAAAGTTATCTCAAGTACATAATACTTACATAACACTTTTACAGGGGTAAAATCATTAATGAAACAATGGGAAATGTTTTTCAAAATAGCAAATATAGTAACGCTTATAATAGATCCTTGTATCTGATAGTTCAATTCTGATTGTTATTATCATCCACGTAAATAATCGTTTTCGTAGTTTCTTGCTGTTGCTGTAAGAGAAAGAGAAAACTTCACCATCTAAATCATGTTGAAAATCTGTATAATATGTATAAAATTTAAGAATGAATCTAAATGGTACCTTTACTCCTAAAGTGGAAGGATGGAGAATTGCTGTTTGACCAATAAATTTTTATACAAAAACTGAGCTGAAATTTACTTTAGGATTGTCACTACTAATTACTTTGCATGAATTTAAAGAGAGAGAGAGAGAGAGAGAGAGAGAGAGAGAGAGAGAGGGAGGCAGATCTGGCAACTGACGAGAAAATGGATGTTAGACTTGACGGCCCTGATACGGAAATCGAATCAAAAGATTAAGTAAAGGATTTCCATCAAGGTGGCATATAGTTTACGAGGCCACAGTAAATAAAGGAAAAATAATCCATATTAGAAGTTGTGGAACTCTTACCTAAGTGAATAGTTGATGAGAAAAAATAGTTCACATATCCACAATATATTTTATTTATTCATAGATATTGTAGCATCACAAAACCATATAGGCTGTTTTTTCTTACGTGGAGATTCACAAAATGAATCAAGACCCCTCATAACTAGTGAGGTTGGGCCTTCAGGAAAAAGGTAAAGTAGAAATTGTATAAAATTTATAAGTGATTAGAGTAAATGAGGCACCACATGGACAAACGTTTCGATTGGACAAGCTACAAGCATTCATCTTCTTAAATTAGAGCAGAGCAGTAAAGCATATAAACATTTGAGTTTCCTCCAACAGACGGTAGTTCCCTCCAAAACAAAGATTCTTTTCACTTGCTGAACCAAATCGCTGAACCGGTAGGGTTCTGTAAGCCATTCCAGGGAAAGTGGAAATGTTTGCACCATCCCAGGATTGAATTTATGGGTGTGTTCTGTAAGAAATAAAAAGTGGAAATGTAAAGACAGAGAGGCCTTTAAGATCCTGTGGCTCATCTTAATCAAAGGTTGTAAATTTATTGCAACAAGACAGAAGAGAAACAAACAATTGTAGGTAATCTCTAAAAAATCTTCAAGTCAATTCTAAATGTGTCCAAAAAACAATTATGTGTTTTTACAGTTACTTCTCTTAATCAGCATGAAAACCTTATTCACTGAGAAAAGGGATTTCACTGTTGATAGTGATATAATAAAGACACAAACCTCTTTTCCATACAAATTTCTTAAGTGTATATGTATTTCTCTTGGAGACCACTCTTCAATGCAGGTTAGAACAAAACGAGTGGTTAACAGGCACTTTATAAGAAAATGTTCAGTTTAGACAACCAATAACCAACATAAACCACAGCCAATCAGCACGTAAACAAAATGACAAATCTATATGATAGGTTGAATGGACAGCACGAGTGGACACGTAAACAAAATGACAAATCTAAATGACAGGTTGAATGGTTAAAATATATGTACCCCTTCAGATGACCAAACAGTTATATAGAAAACCAGCCAATCAGAAAACATAAGCAGAACGCATTTACAAAGCAAAAAATATTAATAAAATGAAAAGAAATACAAAGACAAAAGTTAATTACATATTATGGCAAAATTTTATAAAAATTGAGTCACCCATGAGGTCAGAATCATTGTTCAACAGTTGTTCCGGGTTTTTCTTACCCCTTTCCAAGATTCTCGTACGAGTCTAGAAGAAATCAACTTCTCACCAGCCTAAGAAGACGAGAATTGTTTCATTACCTTGTGCCTAGAATCCAGCATGTGCTTAGCTATGACATATCTCTCTGGATGGCCGAACCTTGTTAGGATATTATAGGAAGTTGCTCCTCGGTAAATCTTGGGGCACTGAGTGCATTTTATATCCCGCATTTTAAAGTGGGGGGTTGCGTCCTTCGGTTTACCCAGTAAATTTCTCTGTATGTTGGTATATCTATACGTTATGGATAACTGGGCATCCTTGAAGTCGCTTGTAGATTTCTGTTAAGATCTCTATTGTAGGAAATAAGCAATCTATACTAATGAAGCATCTATACTTCACCAATTTTGCGCACTTTCTTCTTCGAACCAAGCCTTCTACTAAACTCGGATGCTAGCCATTGAGGGGGGCTACCCTTTTGATATGTCCGTTTTTGGAATGGAACCTTTCATAGGACAAAGGAATATTCAAATTTCTATCCACTAGAAAGAAAAAAGCCGCTGATTTTTGGTTCCAACAATGATTAGACAACCTTTGGGTTAATTGTAAATTGAGGTACGTTTTGCAATAAACATTACTTTAGAATTAACCTACTTTTCGTTTAATCCACCTTACTTTACGATTAATCCATCTTACTTTACAATTATCCCATATTACATTGGGATTAACCCACTTTACGATTAACCCACTTTACTTTACGATTAACACTTTTGGGTTCGGGAACAGGTGGTAGCAATGGACCCGAGGTCCAGAATTTAAGGCAGGTAGTCAAGTTATTCCCAAACAAAATATCTGATTACCTGGAAACAACCTGTTCCTGAAGCTAAAGGATATCATCGGCAGCCTGCATTTCAACGTCATTGAACAAGTGAAAACTGCGTGTTTTTCTTTACTGGCAGCAGCTTCTATAAAGTGATCATTGCGGATGTACATTTAGCGGTATGACAAGTGCTTAAATAAACTTGGAGATTATGTGGAAAAAAGTTAAAGATATATAGAAGCTGGTCAAGAAAAAAATTTGAAAATATAAAATAGTTTTGTTTTTCTTGCAAAACAGATCTTTACCAATATATACACTACATGATCAAAGGAGTTGGGACACCTGTTGCTCTAACATAAAGCCGCAAAAAGCTTCAATCAGTAGTGTGTAGGATCACCCCGAGCTGCTATCACTGCCTCCACCCTACATGGCATACTGTCCACAAGTTTGCAGTATGTCTCCACAGATTTATGGTATTGACCTCCATTCCTGGAGGAGTGTCATGGTCAGTTCCTGGACAGATGTAGGGCGAACCATCCTGGATCTCACACGTCATTCCAATTCGTCCCAAGGATGTTCAATGGGTTTGAGATCAGGACTCTGGGCAGGGCAATCCAGTTCTTCAACCCGCATCTCATCAAACCAGTCGGATATGGATCTTGCTTTGTGGCAAGGCGCATTGTCGTGCTGGAAGAAGAACGGCCCATCACTGAAGTGTTCCCACAGTGCTGGAAGTGCCCTGTTATCCAGAATAGGCCTGTAGCCATCAGCATTGATGATCCATTTCCAGGTGTTCACAGGGGTGTCCCAACTCCTTTGAAATGTAGTGTACATATACAGGGTGAGTCAAAAGTCTGTTACCACCTTCCTCTCTTAGATAGTGATGTAGTTATGCAATTTCCAAAACAGGGAACAAAAGGAGATTTGAGGGTGCTCTATCTGATGGAGCACCTTTCATCATCTCAAATATGCAAATTAGGACACATACAAATTCTATCTCAAAAACGGTAAGAGATAGAGAAAAAATTCCAATTGTACATTGGTCCAACAGCACCAATCGGCAAGACAAAAACTTTTGATTCCTGTCAAGATTGAGGCTAGGGATTAGTGGTCATAACAGAAAGCAAGAGCATCAGAGATCCTGGGTTCAAGTCTTGGAGTTAACCACTGATTGTTTTTTCTTCTGTATACCATTTGCCAAGCATGCAAATAATTTCATGCACCATCCTCGTCCTGTTCTGTAAAGTTCCACAATTTATCATAAATTAACCAGTTTCCTATGCAATTGGTATAAAAAGGCATGTTGAAGTTGAGAAAAATCAGAACAAAGCAAGATGGCACAATACACTACCAGGAAATGATCAATATTTTCCTCTGCTTTGATGAGGCGAGGCAAAATTATCATGCAACAACCAGGCATCGTTGAACTGTCGAGCGGAATTATGCTGCAGTGGAAGTGGACATCAAATTGAACATTATGTGGATTGATGGAAAGAGCTACTATTTATCGGATCACTGTCTGTAAGCAAAAAACTGTAGAAGAGTCAATTGCAGACTAGAGAGCTTTCAATGAGGATTGTGGGTAATCTGCTGATCGGATTTTTTTGGAATTTGCTGTTGAACAATAGTGCAATTGGAATTTTTCATGCATCTCAGATAGAATTTGGATGTGTCCTCATTTGCAAAGGTGAGATGATGACAGGTGCTCTATCAGATAGAGCACCCTCAAGTCCTATTCATTCCCTGTATTTGAATTTGCATTACTAAATGCGGATAAAACATTTTGGGGATAAATTGTGAGCTAATTGTAAGATGGGGTGTTCTAACAGAATGGAACAAATTTATGAACTTTATGTTGAGTTGCTTATGATTTCTTCTGTAATTTGCTTGATACATGGTAATATTGGATAGAAATCAAGGTAGTTACCGAGATAAGTTTTGTTTGAGTATAAGAATAATGGAGATATAATAATAAATACAGTTTGGGTGAGAGTAGAAGGTGAAATAAGAGGGAGGCTGGAAACGGGTCTAGTATTTAATGGGAGAGTGAATCGATGAAATGATGAGACTGCTAAGGAGCAGGTGAGAGGGGATGTTACGTGCTGTTCGCTCTTGGTTGGAATTTTTTTTGAGGGATGCTGGAACTTTGGATGGGGGGTTTGGCGTGATTTGCGAGATGGTTCTTTAATCTCGACAGTTGGCTGAACCCATCCAATGGCTTCTCCTTCCAAAGTAAATTGTGCGGCCTCATGAGAGAAATTTTAATGAGTAGTCACATCAAGACTCATATTTATATACACAGTAGGCCAGAAAAAAGGATTAATAACAATATTCTAAGTTCAATGGGTATGGTCCAATGAGGGTCAGTCATCAGTGAAAGGAAATGTAACATGAGACGTGTCGATTCAAAAATAGGAGATGATGGTTTATTGAAAAAAACTCTCTCAACCATAATTTCACGAAAGAAAAAAAATTACATTTTTGCAACAAAGGTTTGACAATTACAGGTGATTAACTACTAAATCACCCCCATTCGACCATACCCATCGAACTTAGAAAATTTTCATAAATCCTTTTTTCTGGCCCACTCTGTATATATAGACTAGGAGGAATACTGAGGGGCGTGTTGTGACATTGCATGTCAATGTGTGTCATGTGGGTCTGACGAGAACAGAATTCAAATTATAATTTATTAAATATAGGGGATTGTCATTATAGTGATTTTAATTATTTTTTCGTGGATGTGAAGTAGCTCTCTTTATTTCGTAAGCTGGGGGTTAATAAATTTTGTTTAAGTTTTAAATAAATGTGGTAGTGAAATTTTTATTCATTTATTTTAAGAAATTATTACATTTATTGCTTTAAAAGGCTGTTGATATAAAGTTGTTTATGTTCGTTATAACTAATTGTTGGTGATCACTGTTAACGTCAGAGAATGTGTAACAGGGTTTGCCATTGTTATGAATGATGAGAACGCCGTAAAGTTCTGAAAGTATTATGCTGGATTCCTCTCTGCAGCAGCATTATTATAATTTGATTGATGATGCGGATATAATCAGAGCGAAAACATATTACAAATCAAATTAACTGGAAAATTTAATTTTTTGCTGTTACCACCCGTCATTAAGAGAAAAATGGAGACCTTGTTACAGTCGGTCGGTCATCGAGTTCGTTCACCCGTGAAGTCTGCAGGCCATGAGACGACATCCTGGTGAGTCTGTTCCTTGTCGTATGTGTGAGATACTTTTGTTCCCTGAGAGGTATTTTGTACAATGTCAACTATTAAGACTCAAGTTAAAGAGGAACGCCGAATTAATTAAAAGTTTTTGCCTGATTGAGTCATAAAGTTTAGGACGCCATACAATTTTAGAAATCGCAAGTTAATTCATAAAGTACTAATGAGAGTCGCTGGCATTTATTGCGTGTTGACCTTAAAGAATCCTGATAGTGATATTAAAATAGACAACTTCTTAATTTGAAATCATAGATATTAAATGGAGGTACTGCAAGGCCACAAGACAACATATTGAAACTAATGCCGGGACTTATAGGCGCTCACCTAAACTGGTGTAGTGTTTCATGCTCTTGCCGAGTGGGGGTGTGCACCGAATCGATTGCGTATAAAACTCATGCTAAGCACAACTATTGGTGAGGGTGAAAAGGCAACGCATGTAAGGCACAAACAATAAAAGTCGCTCAGGGGTTATCACGGTCCTCCCCTTATGCAAAATAATAATAAAAGGATCGTGCGACGCTAGACAGTGTTGGCGTTGAAAAGTGATACTTTATAAGTGGAGGAGGGGCATCGCAATGTCAGGTGTTCTTGTAGACCTGGCTAACCTAGACCAGGTAGATCCCATCACTCTGAGTACCTCACTCAGACTACTCCGTATATAAACTTCAATTATTTTGAACTCATTGCAAGGAGTGAGTTTCACCATCTGTAGTTTCCATAGGCAAGAATGTGTGAAAGTTTAGAAGTATAGATTACTGTTGTTGTTGCGATGCCCTTGTTCATCTGAATTCTGCGAAGTCCTGAAGACAGCGTGATCAGCCCGATAGGATGCATCCATCTATTTGAAGAGATTGTTAAGAGAACATTATACATAGAGTCATCTGCCGAACTTGATGGGGACAGTTTGAGCCAACCATTGGACTCATTCATCAGTTGATTCGGTTTCTCTGAAAGTGTATATTTTGTGCTTCAAAAGTGTGTAGTGATTCATATAAATAGTGAAAAGTAAAAGCATTATGGCCTCTTTTAATTTTTGTGCAATTCTAAATCTGAAAATGGTGCTCAGTGAAATCTTGAATTTTGGATATAGTGGTGCAGCAAAAAGTTATAAGTAAAGCTATTCTTTATTTATATTCATGGAAAGATAGAATCAAATTATTTAGTGACAGAAATTTTGGATGAACTATTAGAAAGAAGTGCTTTCATTAGTTAAATTATTCTCTGTGTGTTGGAAAAGACTAAAATATTTATTGATGAATAATTTTTGAATTAACAATTCTCGTTCTAATATTAGATGTAGGTAATTTGGGTTAAGTTTTATTTTTTGTATGTTTTTGGTCACCTTTTACTTTAAATAAAATTTTTAGTTGTTTTAATTCTTAAATTTACCTAGGGGCTTATTGAATGAATAGAGCTGGTAAGTGGTGACGTCATTTCCTGACCCATTGCCTAGCAATTCCAAACTTAGGTTTAACTTCTCTATGCTTTTCTATGGCCTTACACCACATTGTTAAACCCAATCTTTGGAATCGCTAGGCAACTGGCCAGGAAATGACATCATACTTATCAGCTCTATAAGACACATACTGCCATTTATTTCAAGAACCCAACCTTTTGCCTTTTAATGAAAATGATAAAGTTTCAGCTAGTTTTTAATGAATCTCTTGTTAATTCATTCTTGTTGATCCTCATTGATTGAGTTTTATAAAGTGTAGAAAAGGGGGGAGTTGACAATCAATTAGCAATAGGTTAGGTTTGGTTTGTTTGGTATTAACGTCCTTTTCAACTGCTATGGACATTTCAGGACAGCGTTATAGGGGCCGCAAATTTTGCCTCGCAAGGGTTTTTTAATGTGCAGCCAGCAAACGACTACACAGGATCAATGGCCATGCGTGATCTCAGGATTTCCCCCTGAAAAATCCTCGTCTTCCTCGGCCGGGATCGAACCCACATACTCGGGCATCAGAGAGCAATAGGTTACACTGGTGCCCAATGAGTAAGGCAGTGTTTTGTGTAGAAAATGCGAGTGAGAGAGTTGAAACGGCCATTCAGAGACGATAATAATGCTAGAGAATCTTTTCTCTCTCTAGTTCTTTTCTTTTAAAGCCACCTGAGAATAGAATGTATAATTAACAGATAAGAAAGGATGAAATGAGAACTAATTCTAGATGGGAGTAATGAACTGCTGGGTAATAATAATTATGGGAATTTGAATAATACCTCTATAATCTCTGGTTTTATAAATTTGATTCCAAACTACTCAGGGGAAGAAAGTACGATTGTTCGAGATGCATTTATTGCTAGTCTAGAAAAGATGTGGCTTTAACTCAATGGACACCAGTTGTTAAAGTAATGGTGTAGAAATTGAAATTAAAAGGAATGGCAGCAAAGGTATTGCATGGTCACAAACTATATAAGGTAAATAATCAGGAGATATTAGTAGAGATTGAGACATATATTTGGTAAATCTAAGTCTTAGAGGAATTTTGCTAAAGAATTCAATGATGCAAAACAGGGGGAGAGAGAGCATTCAAGAGTATGCAAATAGATTAGAAATAGCATATGAGAAAATGAATGAAGGAAAGCAACAGATTGAGCCCAGAAGGGAAGAAATATTGTTTGATAGATTTATGAATACTGTTTTGGTGAAACATAGATTATTACCGGTAGGACACCAGCAACATTTGTAGAAGCCGAAAGGGAGGCTTTATTTTCTGAATAGATTCAGAAAGAGACAAGTGATGATAATGACTGGGTAAATTCAGCGGAGAGAGTGCAGGTTATCAAACAAATTGCGGATATGAAAAGGGGATTGGAGGAAGCATGTAAAGTTTTTGAAGAAACGGACAGAACTAGAAAGAAGCTATTGGTTGACAAAGATTAAAAGACAGAAGAATTAGAGGCTAAAGTTAATAGTTTAGAAAGTAAACTATAGAAAAGACAGGGAAGACAAGTAAAAGTGGATAGAGATGATAAAATTTAGGAATTAGAAAATAAAGTGAGAGAAATGAAACTGAAATTAAGTGATCAGGATAATTATAATACACAAGGTAATGGCCAATGTTATTCTAGAGTCAAAATTTGTTTTGGCTGTGGAAAAGGAGGTCATTTTATAAGAGATTGTGGACAAAACAGGGGAGAAATAAAACGTATAGGTATAGTAGATATACTGCTATCATAATTGTGGTAAATATTAACAAGAGATGTATAAAGGAAAATACACTGGCTGAGTCAGATATTAATAAACATGCGAATTTTTATTTATTTATTTATCTATTTATTTGGGTTAGGTAAAAAAGTTACAATAGGAACCAAAAAGGCCAATATGGTAAAAAACTGACAAGTTAGGCCAAGGAGCACAATACGGAACAATAGGTAAAACAGAATTGGGTTAGTGAAACAATTATAAATAAAACAGTCTAATCACAACGCTAATAAAATAAAAATTAATAGATAACCAAATTTAACTTAATACTGGTCCATTAGAACATAGATATACAGTTATAATTAATTGGTACAAATCATAATTTACAAAAGTAAAAAAGTAAATGGTCTCAGAACAGACTTAAAATTAATGTAAGCAAGTACTAACATATTGTATCTTAGTAAAATCAATAGTAGCAATATGTAGATAAAGTTAAGTTAAGCGTGCTTACATACTAACACAGTAGTGAAATTATAATAATAATAAGTTATTTACAAAGGGGCGCTACAGGGACCCATAAGGGCATAGCCCAACAAGCTCTGTCCCAGTAGGGCAGAATCGAGATTATAACAATATGCGAAGATTACCAACTTTCCAAATATACATTAATCATAATATAACTAAAAGGATAATGGTTTTTAAAGTGGCTAACAATCTTATCAGATATAAAGGAAGTATTTGCGTTTAAGTATTTCAGTGAAAGCATAGTTAAAAGTAATTCCTATTTAAGATATGTTGACTTATTGAGGTGGTAACGTATTGGATTAAATATTTCCTAGAAGTTATATATGGTGAAGTTAGTCGTATGTCCTTGGGAATAATCGACCAATTTTCAAAACCTTTAATTGATATACAGCAATTACGGTACTCACGATTTATATATGGGAGGCTGATATTATCGGTGCTTTGAGTCGAATATGGACGTGTGTCTTGGTATAAATTGATTGTAATTGGGGTTATATTTTTAAGTCCGGAATTTATTACTTTATAAATAAAACAGCAAGAATGAATTAAGTAAATTTAATTAATGGTTAAAATGTGGAAAGATTGAAATAAATGAGAAACCAATGCAGTTTTCGGCAATTTATAGTAAGTGTGCATAAAAACCACTTTTGGAGCTTCAAAATTCGCTTTAAGTTGTATTGGGAGGTAGCACCGAAAAAACAAATCCATAACATAAAGAAGGTTGGATCCAGGTAAAATAAAGGAGAAGAAGAATATTATTAGGTAAATATTGGAGCCTAGAAATAACGCCTTGTTTTTTATATAGCTTAATTATTAAATTGTCAATATGTAAATTCCTAGTAAGATCGTCAGTTAGAAATAGTACTAAATACTTAAACGATCTGACTATGGCTATTGAGTGATTGCCATACAATATCACAGAAGATATCGAGACATCTCACTTATTTCGCTGAAAAAAGTACATTGCATATAAAAGATAATTAAGTCAAAAAAGAGAGATTCAATTTATAGGAATATGAGGAAGAATAATATTAAGTCTATCAAGAAATTAACAGGTGAGTTTAGATTAATGGAAGGGATAATAATGTGGAGATTTTATTCGGGATCCCAAAAGTAGAAAATATTTGGAAAATTTATGTAGGAGAAAACCTTAGGAATACCCATGATGCAAGCCTATGATGCACAATAGTGTGAATAAAGCAGTAGGGTAATTATAAAGAAGATGGATTTGCTAGCCATCAATGTACAATGATGTTGATAAATGGGCTAAGCAGTGTAAAATTTGTTATCCTGAAAGTGAGAGAATAAATAAAAAAGGTATTATTATGCATAAAAATGAAAATAATGGAACTTTGGTGAACATGGTTAAGGAGATAGGAGTAGTAGTACAAGGTGAATACTTACTTACTTACTTTTCAAACCCGTTTATCCGTTAGGGTCGCGGGGGCAGCAGCCCTATGGAGGATCTCCAGCGATCGCGATCTTCCGCCATCAGGCGCATGTCCTCCCTGGTAATATCCAAGCGACTCGAACCCAGATTCTCCAGGTAGTCTAGCCACCTGGTTCTAGGCCGACCCCTTGGTCTCTTACCCACCGGCTTGGAAAATAACAACTGCCTAGGAAGACTAGTTTGCGGCATCCGAATCACGTGGCCATACCAGCGCAACTGAGACCTCTCAAGGCGGAGAAGTAGCGGCTCAACACCTAAAGATTCCCTTATTGTATTGCTGTACACTCTATCTAGTAGGGTAACACCTGCAACACCTCTCAGAAATCTCATTTCGGCCGCTTGTACCCGCGATCGCACTCTTTCGGTCATTACCCAAGCCTCATGACCATAGGTGAGAATGGGGACAAAGATGGATTTGAAGACGGAGAGCTTAGCTTTGTTACTCAGCTCGCGTTTCGTTACCACGGATCGCCACAGTTCACGTCTGACGCAGCTTGCTGCACCGATCCGAGCATCCAATTCTTTCTCCTGCCGTCCATCACTCGTGAATGCAATCCCGAGATACTTGAATTTCTCCACCTGTCTCAATGAGGCTCCACTAACATGGAGAGCACACTGAGCAGGCTGTCTTGAAAGGACCAGAACCTCGGTTTTAGCCACACAGATCTTCATCCCAGCTTCTTCACATTTGGCTGCAAGCCGGTCTAGTGCATGCTGAAGGTTCGTGCGAGAAGACCCAAGGAGGACAAGGTCGTCAGCAAAGAGCAACCTCTCCACCAGGCAGTCGCCCACACAAACACGCTCATCGCCTCGGCTGCCCCTGTCTATCCAGTCCATAAAGATAATGAACAAGATGGGCGACAGTACACACCCTTGGCGGAGTCCAACACCCACGGTGAACGGTCTTGACTTAATGCCATTTATCCGGACACACATCTCAGAGCTTTCGTACAGAGACATGATAGCAACCAGTAATTGCCCATCCACTCCATACTCTTGCAACACTTGCCAGAGCTTCTCCCGAGGAACTCTGTCATATGCTTTTTCGAGGTCCACAAAGCAAGCGTAGACCTCTTTTGCATACTCCCAGGATTTCTCAAAGATTTGCCTTAGAGCAAAGATGTGATCCGTCGTGCTTCGGCCAGGTCGGAAACCACACTGCTCCCCTGACAGTTTGGAGTCGACTATTTCCCGACTTCTCTTCTCCAGACACTTAGCGTACACTTTCCCAGGAATGCTGAGCAAAGAGATGCCTCGATAGTTGTTGCAATCTCTCTGGTCTCCCTTTTTGAAGATAGGGATCACAATTCCTGTCTGCCATTGCTTAGGGGCCTGTCCAGATATCCAAGCAACCTGACACACTCGAGTCAGCCACAGGATACCATCCTGATTTAAGGCCTTTAACATCTCGGACCGGATTTCATCATCACCTGCAGCTTTGCCAGTCTTCAGGGACTTAATTGCCCATCTGACTTCTGTTTCAGTGACACTACCGTGACTATTCTCCGCTCCAAGGTGCATCTCGTATGTCTCAGTTGTTGTCGTCACCGGATTAAGAAGAGATGCAAAGTATTCCTTCCACCTATGCAATACGCTCAAGGTGAATTTTCAAGGAAATATAATGAGAATAAGGTAGTAACTAGGAATAATAATGAGGAGAATTTTGTTGATAATGGGAATAATAGTGGTGATATGAGACATAGCAAAGTAAGAATGTATAATGGGGTATTAAATCAATTTTGTGGAATAATAAGGATAGGCCCCTAATGAATAAGCATGTTACTGTTAGTGATGAAGGAAACAAGTTGAAGAAACCTTGGAGAAAATAAGTAGGTATCAAATTGGGTACAATAAGTGTATAATTGAATATTATGGAGTGCTTTATGAAGATTTTGAGGACAATGAGGATACTTCTCAACTGGTTTCTTGGGTTATTGATGAGTGAAAGGTAAACTAAAGGCAAATATGATCATAGAGTTGAATTAATATATTAATGAGTATTTTGAAATGTCATTTAGACTTATATTTTTTTGAGGAGATACACTGAGGGAGAGGTTTGCTTAAAAAAGGGGGGCAAAACAAGTGTTTCTTCTTCTTAAGTATTCTATCCATTCCTCAAGTGACTGTTTTGTAGAATTGATGAATTGTTTATTATTGAAGTAGAGGTGTTTTTAGAAAAATCTTTGAATTTTGTTTGATCTTGGTTCTGGAGGGGGGGGTGACGTTTTCACCTCTTGGATTAATAATGTCGGTTAAAGAAAAGACACGGTATTTTAAACAGCAGTAATTATTATGAGAATTGTTATTAACGATACAATATTGAGAAAACTTTTTAATTGGAATGAACAAATTTGAACAAATTAAGAATTCAAATAGGTATAAAAATTTTAGGCATAAGTTATGAGCTAATTGGAAGAGGAGGTGTTTTAAAAGAATAGAACTAAGTTATGAGTTTTATGTTAAGTTACTTATGATTTCTTCTATAAAATGAGTGATACATGGTAATATTGGATTGAAATAATGGTAGTTTCTGAGATAAGTTATGTTTTAGCATAAGAATAACGGACATAATATAATAAATACACTTTGTGTGAGAGTAAAAGGTGAAATAAGAGGGAGGCTGGAAACGGGTCTAATATTTAATGAAAGAGTGAATGGATAAACTGCTAAGGAGCAGGTGAGGGGGAGGCTGCATGCTCTTCACTCTCGGTTAGAATTTTTTTTACAGATGCTGGAACTTTGGAGGGGGGGGGTGGCGTGATTTGTGAGTCGGCTGTGAAATCTCCACAGTTGGTTGAACCCATCCAATGGCTTCACCTTTAAAAGTAGATTGTGCGGTCTCATTAGAGAATTAATGATATTGATATATGAGTAGGAGGAATAATGAGGGGCATGTCAAGTGTTGGTGTTGATCTGGCCAACCTAGGCCAGGTAGATCCTGTCAGGCGTGAGTGATCAGACAATTCCATATTATTGTCACAAGGGTTTGTGAGTGATAGCGCAGGCGTGAGTACACATCAACCGAGCGGATCGCAGCATAAAGCGCAATTTCGGAGGTTGCCATCGGATAGCATTAATACCGATGGTAACGCGCATAGCAATAGCCACAGGTCTCCCATTACTCGGCACGTCAAAGACGCGAGCAAAGGCGAGCGAACTTTGCCTCAGGACGAAGCCCAGCATGAAGGCGATAATATGCAAGCCCCATCTCTTGGCTGTAATCATAGTTGTAATATTAACAACAAGCGAATACATAGTCGCAGCAATAGATGGCAAAGTCGGAAGCAGGCTTCGGGAAATGATGCCAACATGCCTGTTGGTGCGAAATACGAGACGAGCAGAGAGGAGATACGATTAAAAAGCAAAATCCAGCCAACCAGTATAGGTCGAGAAGAAAGTGCTCTCGAGAATGCAATGCTGGTTATAATGGAAATGTTAGACAATTCTTTGAATATTCAGAGACATTAATTTTTATGATGCAAAGAACTTCTTACGAGTGCGATGAGAGACATTCCATCCATAGTGCATCTTATTAGCCACTCTGAAACAAGCAGAATGGACCCAACGTCGAGCGGACATAATGTACTTTTTTTCTTTCTTTCACTCAACTTAGAATGTGAAGATATCGCCAACGAAGAGGCGCGAGCAGAAGTTTCAGCATCAGAGCCCTTTGCAGACATTCCTTCAAGGCTTGGCAGCGATACGGTGCAAATACAAAAACGAGTGAACAGGAGTTCAGCTGAAGCTTCGAGCATCGTTGGATTCCGTGAACCGTAGAGATGCCTTCACACTTGTGGCTGCCAGCGTTGGTCCCGTCGTCACTGCCATGCGGTTTCTTGTGCTATGTTGCCAGCTTACTCACCTGGACAGGTCAGCCTTTCATTCAAGGAGACAGCCTTTCATTCTATCCTCCTTTCATTTTCTGGAGGTTTTGTACTTTGTGGTGATGCCCTGGGGACTGACCACCTTTATTCAGGACGATTTAGGTGCCATTTATCAAGCATAGAGGTAAGCTGACTCTCATTATTAGTTGCTTTCTGCTTTGTTAATATTCACTCAAACCCTCTCGCCCTCATGCAAAGTCTCGTGCACCAGCTATTAATCTGCTTTACTCATGCTAGTGTATTGTTCTTTGCAGGAATGAATGAAAACTCCTGTATCCTTTAACACCATTAAAGTGTCGCTGCTTTTTTAGGGGACGGGGTCCCGAATGCAGCACTTATTTTCATATATCCATGGTCAAAGGCAATCCATATTCTCGCAGTCAATTACCCGAGCTACTAGTACTTCCTTAGAATCTTGTGTGTTTTATGCCACTGGTTTAATTGGCAGACTTCTCTATCCCTAAGCAAGTGGACACCATGTACCTTACTTATCATTAACAACTCGCTAATTCCAGTTAGTCAAGCCTGGAAGCGAGCACGGATGTTGCTTACATATCGATAAAGCTTTGTAAGTTATTTAACAAATTTTTGTGCTTTGTCTTTGTACACGCAAATCCTCGTGTTAGAGGATGCGTTCCTTCTGTCTCTCACTTTATTAGAAGAGACTTCACACTTTATTAAATGTAAAATATTAATTTTATGTTCTATGTTAATAAATTTTACCTATGATATGGCTAAATAGCTGTCTTTATTTGTAAGGTTAATCTTAGCTGCCACTCCCATAATAAATCTACGTGACAATTATAAGTCAATTATTTAGAACTCATTGTAAGGAGTGAGTTTCATCGTCTGAAAGTTCCAGAGGCAAGAATGTGTGACAGTTTAGAAGTATAGATTACTGTTGTTGTTGCAATGCCCGTATTCATCTGAAATTAATGAAGAATGATCAGCCCTGTAGGATGCATCCCATCTATTAGAAGAGACTATGAAGACAATATTACACATAGTCAGCTGTCGAACTTGATGGGGACAGTTTAAGCCAAACATAGGACTCATTCATCATTTGATCCAGTTTCTCTGAAAGCTTCAAAAGTGTGTGGTGATTCATATAAATGGTGAAAAGTGAAAAGTAAAAATAATATGGCATCTTTTAATTTTTATCTCAAAATCTGAAAGTGATGCTTAGTGAATTCGTGATTTGTGGATACAGTGGTGCAGCATAAAATTGTAAGTAAAGCTATTATTTTTTTGAAATTGTCAGTTTTTCATATTCATGAAAAGATAGAGTCAAATTATTTAGTGACAGATATTTTGGATGAACAATTAGAAAGAAGTTCTTTAATTGGTTAAATTATTCTCAGTGTGGTGGAAAGGACCAAAATATATACTGATGTCCACTATTTGAATTGACAATTCTCGTTGGAATCTTAGATATATGTTGGGGTTATATAGGATTAACTTTCTTCTTTTATGATAAGAACTATCCTTTCATTTCCTTAGGTTAAGTTTTATTATTTTTGTATCTCTTTGGTCAAGTTTAACTTTGAATAAAATTTTTACTTGTTTTAATTCTCAAATTTGCCTAACTTATTGAATAAATAAGATATATACTGCCATTTATTTCAATAACCCAATCTTTTACCTTTGATTGAGCTAGCTTTAATGAATCTCCTAATAAATCATTCTTGTTGATCCTCATAGATTGAGGTGTATAAACTGAAGAAACGGGGGGACGTGACAATCAGTTAGGCCATAGGTTACACGTGTATATTTCAGTGTGAGTAGGTGTTTAATATGTAATCTAATTCCAACCCATTTCCTGCGTGCATAATTTTTAAATCTGCCATTGTCCTACACTTCCAAATTGAACTAAATGGTTGAATAGTGACCATTTAAAAAACGTTGGACGTTTGGAGATTAACCTTGTCAGTAACAATGATCGCAAATAAGTCGTCGACATAAAGAAGCCAAACTTCTGGAAAATAAGACCCAAGTAATGAAGAGTTGAGTTTGGCTTCAAATTTTCTCATGAAGATACTTGATAGAATGGGACTCAAACAATTCATCATCCTCTAGTAACAGAAAAAAATTGTTATTGATATATAGCTTATAAACTCTTAGACTTTCTGAATTTAACGAATTATTGACCTTGTTATATCGCAAAACAGCATGTAGAAATCAAAGGTGTATTTGATCGCTAAGTTTGGGAATAATGAAGTGACATCAAACGAGACCAATGAACACAGGTTGGGGTTCGTGACAAATCTGAACTTGTTAACCATATCATTGCTATTCTATAGCAAGAAATCTAAGGGGTTCAAAACCGAAAAACCTAAAAGAAAGGCTAAATTTAGAAACACTATAGGTCGGAGCAAAATATTTCAAAGAAAGGGATGAAATTGATTACCTGGTTTATGGATCTTCGGGAGACCATAAAGTTTAAAAACAATGGTGTTTGAAACCAATAAACACCGGGTCATGGAGTGATAATTTTATCTGCAGGAAAATACGTGCTATTCACATACAAAAGAACAAATATAACAAAAAGTACCCTCATAATCATATGCTGCAGCTGCAATGCATTTCAAGCATTATTTTTTATAAGGTGATACCAAAAAGTATTTTTTTTCAATTTGCTAAAAGTATTTAGTGGTCTCCTTTTAGCCTTCGGGCTAAACCATCCCTTAAAAATACGAGTTGTAACCTGCTCTTAACACCTCTTAAGTTTCAGAATAATTCGTCAACTGTTTTTATCGAGATATTTGAGAAAAAGTCTAAATCGTAAGGAGTTCATATAGTTCAACCTCTGTATATGGCACTATCTGTGACATGTCACGCAAACCAAATCAAAGAAAATAACTTTTAATTACAATTAAAAGGTATAACATGAATTCCCCTGCAAAGGTATTTTTGAGATCTTTTTAATACAAAGTACAAAGGTTGTTTAAATACTTTTTTATAATTCAAATAAAGTCTTCAAAACAGACGAAAATTAATGATACCCTTGGAAATTATATAAGAATAGCCTAGAGGATAAGGATAACAAATTAGGAGGGTAACTTTTATAGTCAATACGACACAAAATCAGGGAAATAATATTCTAAAATATTAAAAAGTTATATGCGGTTGTAGTCTGAAGAAACTTTCAAATTAATTAAAACCGAAAGGAATATGTGAAGGAACAACTTTTTCACGGGAGAAGGGTTTCATTTTCTTCAAATTCATCTATGTGCTTCATTCGAGAACGTCAACCAGGAACAATCAAAGTCACCTATACGGTCTAACAAAACTACAGCAGTCTCTCAATGATTCTTCATTGTCTTCAAATCAGGTAATTAAATTGACGGTAATTGGAGAGATGATGAAAAAAATTCTATAGAAAGGTGAAAAAAGAGAAACTAGAACAGCAAAGACAATGAAAATATTAACAGGGAGGAAAAACAAAAGGCTAAGGAATAAAAAGGAAAATTCTTAGGAAAAGTTAGTAAGTGGTTGTATCAGGAATTGTATACCTACAAAAAAAGTATTGTTGTTACAGAAGGATCAAGTAAATCTAAAATATACAAGTGCAAATATCTCACTTTATCAATCATCATTAACAATCCAGTGCAAGTCAATTGGGTGATTTCCTTGCAGTCACTTGAACACATAATATCAGCGGAAATAAGGGAGAAGTACATCTGGGAAAGATCGGTATCAAACAATAAATAAAAAACTACAATAGCGTTTATACGACATAATTCAACTCAACAAGTCAATAAAAGATAATAAATTGTAACAGGAAAGCGGACAGACTCAAAATTTTGCCAACAACATGCACTTCAGGGAGTTTTTTATTTTTGTTCGATTAATTTGGTTTTGAAGAGAAATTTTCCGGAAACAAGACAACGGGTACTTTTTACTAAAAAGGGTGAACGCCAACTAAAGTCTGGGTGATTCGATGTTTCGAAATCCACAAATAAACAAAATAACATTGTGAAAGTAAAGCTTAATGTTCGAAATGGACACCATGATTGCGAAGCTAGTAGTTATCGAAAAAAATTTGTCAACATTTCGTTGAGTAAAGACGATTACAGGAAACATTGTCTTAAGGTTGTTATTAAAGAATTTATGCATTGTCTCAAGCATTCTTTGTCCATCTCAACCACGACTAAGTTCTAACAGTGATAGTCCATCTATAGCTAAGTTCCACAAAGGGTCACATCGAAACAAGCCGATCTGGTCATTGCCAAGCTGTATACTAGAATGCGTGCTTTGACTTTCCCTCAGGCCAATACCAAATGCACATTTAGACAAAAAAATCTCTTTTTGGCTCAACATTGGAGCTCGAGACAAAGTCCATGGGTGAACTTCATAAGATGCTAAAATCTTATATGTTTACATTTTTTACCTTTTAAAAAAGCATATCCTATATAAAAGGAAAAAAAGGAAGGGAAATTTCCACGATCAGTACTCGATACCAGGGACCATGCCTTTCTCTAGTACTGCTCAAAAACAGCAAGAATAAAAAATTTGCGGTCAAGACGAAGCACGTTAATTGAAGGAATAGAATGCAGAACTCGCAATTATTCGAACATTAAATAATCAAAGCATTAGTAGATTCACAAAATCTATAATGCTAAATGGGCAATTTAACATGATGGGAATTGTATAATCAATAGTTCCCACATGAAAGATTGTATAAAATAAGTCGAACATGTATGATTAATTACAAACATTAAAAAAAAACATAAATATAAATCTAATATAAATACCTGTATATCTGTATATATTCATAAATGTAATCATGCTATCTTAGTTATCTTAGGTTCAAACTATGTGCTTGCAGAAGATGGAGAGATTTACGAATAAAAGAGGAAGATTATAATGAGCGAATTTTTTTCTACCTTCTGTAAGGAATGACATCGCCCAAACTCTCTCGTCCGAGAGCATTCAAAGTTAGTTCACGGAGCTATTATGCAGTTTTGCCCACTAAAGTAGAATTGCCAATGGTCCTCTGCATTAATATCATTTGGCACTGGTTACAGCTGAGTGGTCATTACCCATCCCCTATTATGTATAAACTACACTTATCAGATCTCACCTACCTGGCAGCTTTGAGATATCTGCCACGTTACCAGACTTCTTGAACAGCCTATATATTAAGGAAATAATTAAGTTTACATTTGTGAAACGCAAACCATACCTCACTAAATCACACAAAAAATTTAAGAAAAATATTTTCCCTTTCTACCCCGTTTTTTCAATCATTGTAGGAGAGGTAAATATTCGTTACAGACTCCTTCTTCTTTTCAATGAAATGTAAGTCATAGACTTTATTGTAATAATAATAATGAGTCTACTCTAGGTTTTACCTGAGAAGCTATATTCATATGCAGATTTACTCTCTATTTGGAAGAAGAAGTTAGAATTATTTTAACGAACAATTATTATACGAGCAACATTTATTATATTTTTAAGCATTACACTTAGTGAGCATATTATGCTGACCACACTGTCAGAATCTCGTTAGACCACCTTTTGCCTTTAATACTGTGGTGATTCTTCGTGGCATTGATTTCACGAGATGTTGGAAGGTGGTGGGAGGAATCTGACACCATGTCTGATGGATACCACCGTCTAGTTGTCTTAGATTGCATGGTGGTGGATTCAGCCGTCTGATGGTTTGTTCGACTTCGTCCCACAAATGCTCAATTGGAGTGAGATCAGGGGGTTGTGGGGGCCACCGAAGTAAGGTAAAGTCCCCCTCATGTTCCTGGAACCACTCCTGAACAATTAGAGCTCTGTGGCATGGCGCATTGTCTTGCTGTAAGTAGCCATCTCCATTGGGGTATGCGATCAACATAACAGGGTGGACTTGATCGGCTATGATCTGGAGGTATGCTGTGACATCCAGACATTGTTCAGCACATGATAACGAACCAAACGCATGCCAGGAAAGCATTCCCCACATCATAACACTGCCTGCACCGGCCTGAAGGGTTGTACTCATGCATGCGGGGTCCATGCTTTTGTTCAGTTTCCGCCAGATTCTCAGACGGTCGTCTGCATGTTGTAACTGGAATCATGACTCGTCAAACCACATGATTTGTTTCCACTATTCAATAGTCCAGTCCTTGTGCTCCTGAGAGAATTGGAGTAGTTGGCTTGTTGGCTGCAGACAGGAAAGGTGTGCAGACAGGTCTTTGACTTCCGTATCCTATGAGATGCAGTGTGCGGCAGACAGTGCATTCAGGGACCGTTTTGGAGGACCCCTGATTAAGGTCAACAGTGATTTGATGCAAAGTTGCCCTTCTGTTATCCTTTACCAATCATGACAGTCTCTGTTCTGTCTGATTATCAACCATCCACAGGCAGCCACAACGCAAATGTTCGGACCCCATCTTCTGGCTAACCGTCCGGTCTCTAAATACTTTCACGATGGCTGCTCATCAGCACCCCATGAATGATGTTTTGCTGATACTCACTCCACAGCTTTCGAAAACCTACAATCATCTTGCGTTTAGAGGCTGTTAAATCGCGTCATTTACCCATAGTTAAAGAATGGAACACGTCTACTGTTGTCGATGACACTCAGCTTCCCTTTGTATATTTGTCTGGCCCGCTAGCAACATTGTGGCGATGTCTGTGTGCGCATTTGCAAAAACATGTCAGGTGGCCATAATAATATGCTCACTCAGTGTATTAGAAGTTATTCTCGTTACGTTTTCCATTAGTTTTCAACATTAAGTTCAATAACATTCCTGATGCTATCAGTTATAAATGATAATAGACTTTAGTAACATAAGAAGCATTTAGAATTTATTATAATAAAATCAATTATCAGTAAAGGAGTGGTTTTCCTTTTGTTGTAATGTGAGATGGAGAATTTGAAAACAGGATGTTGTTTGGAGAGGGTGATGGGAGGTACTGTTGGGAGAGACTTGGCTTTGCTTCTCCTCCAGAGTCTAAAATCCAAGAACTGACTTTGGCTGTTATCTGAAATGATTGACATTCGTGATGGTATGTTTTTCTCTTGTCTCAGCTAATCCTAATATTAAAATTAGTCCATAAAACCCATACGTCAAAAATGCGTAATTAAGGATGGAAATTTTTAGACGTTCTGAAGTAAGAAACTTTTGTCTGAAGAAGCAGTCAGTTGCCCTCCAGATGTTGAGAAAAGTAGTGATCAGTTGACGCAGAGAGACGAGTAGAGTTGCCCACCAGATGTAGAAGTGAACAGTTGAATTTTCCCGTTAGAAGTGGAGAAGAACGGACAGTTGCCCCTTCAGTTAATGATGAATAGTCGCCTTGCTAATCAGTTAGAAAAGTAAAGACTAAATGCCGACACGAGAGGTCACTGAACAGGGTTCAGATGTGAATGAGCAGATTGCCCGTTCTACGAATGTGGATGCATTGTCATTACTGAGGTATTTATAAATGTCTATACATCGCAGTTTAAGCAGACTATTTAATTTCTGATCATTGAGTACTTCATTATTGATGCTAATATCTGAAGAGTAAATCTTCTTCAGGTAAAGGAGATAGGTCATCACAGTGGTACTCCCTACGAGGGAATTTTGTGCCATCACAGTGATATACAGGATGATTACAAAAAAACTTCACACTTTTAAAAATTTATTACATCAAAACTATTCAGAATATAGACACACCACATGCGGATTCTTAAAGAAAAACTCTTGAAGTTTATTGTGACACAGTTAAAGATGTTCAATATGCCCCCCTGTAGTCGAATTCATTCCAAACCCTCGTATCGCTACCGTACTGCGTTCTTTCAGCTCATATAGGTCACTGGGAAGGGGTAGGGTGAAGACCTTGTCCTTTACACATCCCCATAAATATAAATCGCAGCGGTGGATTGGTTGAGCAAACAATAACCTGGAACTTGCAAAGTGGCCACCGCCAAACCCAGACCTCACTCCTTGTGATTTCTTTTTATGGGGGTGTGTAAAGGACAAGATCTTCACCCTTCCCCGTGACCTAGACGAGCTGAAAGAACGCATTACGGTAGCGATATGTAGGATTGATGGAGACATGTTAATGCGGGTTTGGGATGAATTTGACTATTGCATTGATGTATCCAGATTTGGTGTCTCTATATTCTGAATAGCTTTCATGTAATAAATTTTTAAGAGTGTGAAGTTCTTTTGTAATCACCCTGTATAAAAACTTCTACGAGATGACAAGAGCAGCTAGGACCAATGGCTTTACGTGCCTTCCGTAGCACGTGGGGGTACAAAGATAGAAATTATTGGTATGACTAATGGCAAAACCCCACTGCTGGGCATCCAGCTCTGATCCCTTGCACGGGTCTCACATAACTGTTACCTTGATGTTGGCCCCAGAAGCATTCTCATCCAGTAGCTATCACCCAACCAGTGACTGGCAGCACGAAAGGTTGCATAACATTAATGAACAGTGAAATGATCAGTGAGACAACCGGGCCACGACCACCCCCTATCTGGAGACAAATGACAGCAGCATTATTTGTCTTAGCATTATGTACTCTCTACTTGCTGGTTGTAGTCATGTTTTCTTTTTGCAAGTCCAATATTTTTTTAATTAGAATCATTTTTGTACTTTTGCTTGAATATACAGTGGTCGCCGCTTAATGTAGACACTATGAGATGAGGTCTATCTGTCTCTAATAACCGATTGTTTTTATTAACCGAAAAAAACAGAAACATCAGTTTATACAAATGCTTTCATAACTTTTATTACATTTTAAATAATGAACTATATAGAGATTAGATGTGTAGTAATTCATTACAGTATATACGTATTTTATTATATTTATTTACTAGATTACATTTTTGATATGAAATCAGTGATTTTCAATTGCTTTGTGTTTTTTATAATTAGTCTATTAATAAAATTTTCATATTGGTATTGTAACTCAAAATGGGTTGACCAATATTGAACTCCACGTCTCAATACGTCGAGTGCATTTCTCATTTCTGAGTGTGTTGGTGGTGCTGCGATTTCAGAATCATCAATTTCTGTTTCTTCGTTCTGTTTTTCCGTTTCTTCGTTCTTCATCTGTTAGCGGAGCTGCGATGAATACATTCTCGTCAATGGATATCCAATTCTCAAGATCAGATTGTGTCATACATATATCTGACGGAAAAATGGACGTTTCTGCTGTGTCGTCCGCATTATCACTAGAGTTCTCAGTAAATCCTGCATGTGCAAAACAGTTTTTGATTGTACTGGCTGACACATGGTTCCATGAAGCGACCAATAGGTGAATGGCATCCAACAGACTAACAGATTTAGCCGAATCATTAGCACGTGCTTCTTCTGATGTTTCTCTATCAATGCTTTCCAAAATTCGACATTTCATTTCCTTATGGTAATAAGCTTTTTGGGCTCGGATTATGCCTTGGTCACAAGGCTGAAGTAGGGACGTCGTGTTGGCAGGTAAGAAAACGACTCTGATGTGCTTTAATATGCAATTCACAACATGTGCTGTGCAGTTGTCAATAAGAAGAACAATTTTATGATCCAGTATTTTATCCCATTTCAGTAGCCAGTCATTGAAGATTGAAGTCGTCATCCAGGCATTAGAATTGGCACAATATTCCACTGGCAGTTTTTTCACGCCTTTGAAGCATCGAGGATTCTTACTTTTGCCTATCACTAACATGCTTTTCTTCTCCCCAGACATACTGACACAACATAAAATTGTGAGGCTTTTGAATACTTTGCAGCCTTTTGCCGTATCTTCTTTGAACATGTACGTGTGTTCGGGCAAGGCACGGTAATACAGCCCGGTCTCATCCGCATTGTAAACATCATTTTCAGGATATTCCGAGATAATCTTTGGCCATTCGTTCTTTATCCGGTGTTCAGCTGCAGAATTGTTTGCGTCTTTCTGTTCACCATAAGTTCGTTTGTACGTGATGTTTTCACGTTTCTTCCAGCGATGGAACCATCCCTCCGTGGCAGCAAAGTCGTTTTTCCACATTTTTTTTGCAAGTTCTTCTGCTTTCTGTCTCATCAGAGGTCCGTCAACTCGAGCGTCGCGCTCACAAACACTAGTAAACAATAGCTTCAATACTGATTCTACCTCGCTGTCTTTTCCCGAAAGATTCCTCTTTCCATTTGGATTTTCAGTCAGTTGCACAGCCTTCTCAATCCTTTTCCTATTTTTTACGATTTGCCACAAAGTTGAATGCGATACGTATAATTGCACAGCTGCGTTTGGAAGGCTCATTTTAGGCAGTTTATCATAGCGTTGTAAAATATCAATTTTTTCCTGAAGACTTAAATCCTTTCGCTTATTCTTTTCCATTTTTACTGTACAGTACAGTAATGTACATGCACTTGTACTCTAATAAAGTTCGTTTTACAGAACAGCACAATTCCAGGAAAAATAAGAATTAACAATCACTTACTGTATTTCGATCCTATTTGTCTGAGAGGTTCGTCAACTCCAGCATAGCTTAAAGCTTCCGCCTTAGGGTTATTTATATTGGCGCGGCAAGCATCGCGTGCCAAGTTTTAGATTATAGAGGCTATAGCGCATGTGCAGTTTCTTTACTTCCATGAACATAGAGAAGCTTTGCCGCAAAGCATTGAAAAATGTTCAACTTTTGCCAATGGACGTACGATCTTCATCCAATCACAGTCGAGCATCGGAGCATGTGAGCAAAAAGGAAAATGGCCGACGATAAAATTGCCACTGCTGGCCAATACTGTACGTATTTTATTAAAAACATGTTTGTATTAACAGAACTGCTGTATACATTAAACGAAATTTTTTGCTTGTAATAGTATACACTCGTTCGGGTCTTTACAAAAATGGTCACACAAACCGATTGTTTGTATTAACCGTGTATACATTAAGCGGCGACCACTGTATAATTTGTACTTTCTTACTAATACACTGGCGGTAAAAAAAATCCCAACACCCGAAGGACTTGTACTAGATGAATGGAATTTGGAAAGTATATTCAGCTATGGTATTTATTCAATAGGTTCAAGTTTCAAGATTACAACTTATAGGGGGCGCCACCAGCGCCACTCTGTACATGGTGAAAAACACGGACGTTAGTACCCGCTGTAGTCGCTGCGCTGGTCTATGCAGGCCTGCACATGTGCATGCATACGGTCATTTTGTGGTATGGCATTCCATGCCTGTTATACCTGGATGGTCATATCAGCGACAGTTGTTGCTGGTTGTGGAAAAGCCCTGACACAGCGTCCGACCATGTCCCAGACATTCTCGATGGGTGACAGATTTGGTGATCGTGCTGGCCATGGTAGGATGTGGACAACCTCAAGGGCACGTTGGGTTGCAGCAGCAGTGTGGGATCGAGCGTTATCCTGTTGGAACAGCCCCCCTGGCATACCAGCCTTGAATGGCAGCACAATGGGTTCAACAACCATCCGAAATTAAACATTTGCCATCATGGTGACTAGGATAACCACCAGGAGGGTCCTGCTGTCGTAGGAAATCCCTCCCCTATACCATAGCACCAGGGGTGGGTCTAGTATGCTGACGACGGATACAGCTCAGTAACAGGAACTCCCCACTCCTCCTCCTGACTCTTGTACGACCATCACTCTGACGCAGACAGAAATGACTTTCATCCGTGAAGACCACAAACCTCCATTCTGCCTTCCAATTCACTCTGGCTTGACACCCCTGAAGACGTGCCACACGGTGTTGAGGGGTAAGAGGCAAACATGCCACAGGGCGCCTGGAGTGGAGGTTGCTGGCCAGGAAACGGTTCCGAATCGTGCATGGAGTGACATTAGGTGCCACAGCAGCCTGAAAGTCTGCTGCAGATGCTGTTTGATCTGCCACAGCCATACTACAGATGAACCGGTCAACCCTGTCTCTAGTGGCCAGGGGTCGTCCAGATCCTTGTCTCTTGATGATTCTGCCTTCCCTGAACCATTGCTGCCAACAGTTGTACACAGTGGCAATGTCTCGACCCATGCATTCTGCAATAGCATGGAACGAAAGTCCACCCTCTCGAAGGCCCACTAGACGTCTTCGTTCGAATTAGGCTAGCTGCCCATGTTCATGTCGCAGTCGCCTTCGAGGCATGTTTTACGTACTCTATCACACACGTCCATAAGTGTCTAAAGTGACACAGACGCGCATCTGATCTCTTTTATATCTCTCATTGGAATTTCTTATTTGCATGTATAGGCACAGCCTACTAAATAGGTAACAGCCTGTTCAATCGACACGATTTGCATTGAAATCTTAAGACCACCTTACTTCAACGACTTCTCACGTGAGGGCGCTTTTAGTGAGGGAAAACTTTGAAAATATCTGTGTTTACTTATGCACAGAGCTACAGCTGATTAAGTCATTTTAAGTGTCAAAATGAAACAATATTCCTAGATATTAATTAATATGCACCATTAACAAGCCAAAGAATGTTACTTTTCAAAAAAAATGCGACATGTTCTAAAAAATTTTTTTTAACAATTATATAAGATTAAACATATATATAAGATAAAATATAAGATTAAGTTAATAATGTTAATATATAAGATTGATATATTAATATATAAAATGAAGTTTATATATTAATAATATATAAGATTAATATATTTATATTATTATATATATTTTTATATAAGATTAATATATTTATATTAATATATATATTTTTATATGTAAGGTTACATTTATATGTAAATATGCAGCTTGTTTGTATGCTAACCAGTAGAAAACAATAGAATCGTAGCAGTGGTAAGGCTTTGTCAATGCTAAAAAGGCTTTCTTCACCCTACTTAAAAGCGCCCTCCTCCTTTACTGCGGTGAAACTTGGAAACTGTCGATTGAACAGGCTGTTATCTATATAGTAGGCTGTGGTACAGGGTGGCGCTGGTGGCGCCCACTATAAGTTGTAACCTTGAAACTTGAATCAGTCAAGTTCAATCAGTCACTTTATCAAAATCCTTCACGTTTGTCAATGAGATTGTTTTAATATCTGCTTCTTGAGTAAAAATGCGGCCTCTGAAGCTCCAATCGAAAAGTAGTTTAGCCATATGCAGCAGCCAGTAGCGTATGGGCATTAAATCCTCAACAATAATTATTGTCGGCTCCTCAACAAAAATTATTACATCTGTTTTTTATTATATTGTCACAAAGATCAGGGTTTGCGAGGCGAACAATAACAGGTTGAGTAGATCCATTCGAACAGTTGCCATTTTAAAGTCTGGACAATATATCAGATTGAGTAATGGACACATCTAAATTGGTGGTACTTAACTACATAAATATGACCAGAAGATTCTCAGTTGCTCTTTCAGGAATTCCAAATATACGTATGTTAAAATGTCTGGAATATTGTACTACATTATCAATTCGTGATTAATTCGATTTAAGCAATGTAGAAAGTTGATTTACCTGTTGAAGTATTTGTTGAACAGTGTCTTCCATTTTCTTCAGAAGGGAGTCCGGCTTCTTGGAAATAGCAGAAAAAGTTATCCCAATTTTAGCATTAATTTATCGGCATTTATATTTAACAAAGCATCAATCGAAATAGAATATTGGAAGTATGATAATCTTGCTTTTTCGATCAATTGAAGAAATTATTCATCTATAGGCAAGTTGCTGGTTGACTCTGAAGAGAATGTTTGTTGCACAGTAGATAATAACTTTGTATTCATAGTTTTTGGCATTGAAAAAAAAATTAATTGTCAGATATATTGCAAATATCTGCAGATATATATTTAATAATTTAGTATATGAAACCCAGTAGAAAGTATCACATGTAAATCCCCATCAGTGAGCTCAAAAGAATGCGACTGGCATTGTCGGCGCTAACAAAAAATATTATTTATATTATTATTATTACTAGCAGAGGACTCAGCGTTGCCTGGGATAATTACACATGTAGGTAAACAGAACAATCTCAAGAAGTTAAATTATAACACCAAATTGGTTAAAATAATAACTCAATCAATACAACATATTGCGAAGGGACTATCCATTCTAAGAAAAATCCAAAAGGCAGGAATTCTAGTTGATATACCGGGACTTTATTTAACTTTTTTGAATTGCCTCAGATGAAAATAATATCCATCTTCACCACAGGGAAACTTACCTGGATACTTTAGACATAGACGGTCTTATACCCTCTTGCTCTATTCGAAACTTCCTTTGTTCAGATGTTTCCAATGCCCGTATGGCTTTTTTATTATAATTATTGAATCATATTGTTGTCTTTCATCATCATGTTTTATTGACAGCATGATACAATATACGGCAAATATTTTATTGAACATTGAGGATTCATTGTTTAAAAATGAGAAAACTATATTTTTATTACTATGGAAATTAGGAACGTTTCTTTACATTATTTTCTGGAGGACATTTAACAACGTGCTTCTCATAAATGATATGCAATTTACTTTCAAGCTTTCGGCCTATGAATTTTTTTTTTTATTTTTCTGAAAAAAAAAACTGGCAATGAGTAATGAATCAGTTTACAGAATATGATCCGAAATTTACTGTATTCTGAATCATTGTAATGATTTCATCCTCTAAATTCGAATTTAAGAAACTTATTGAAGGTATTAGGTGTTATTATCTCCTCAATGTTTCAATGGCCTGTGATGCCAAATCGTTTTTATTTCGAGGCGTGACTTTGCTTGGTAAAATTAATTTTAATAGTTTTTTTAATACTTTTAACATTTTAATATTGATTTTCTTATTCAGCATTCCAAAATCTATATAAAACACCTCTTCTCTTTATGAAAGAAAATTGAAATTTTTCTTCATTGAAAAGCCCTTTTCTCTGTGGGAACATTTTTTGGTTTACACTTTTGGCTCAGCAAGGAATCAATTTCGCACCATCGGAACACAATATATATAATCTATAAATTTTTGTGTAGAATATTCACTGAATGGCCAAAAAATTAGAGACACCCATTATATGAATGTGAACCAGCCCGAAAGTGAAGTAGATTGATGTAACAATAGAGCTTTTAATAAGGAATGCTGAACTTTTTTATGAAGTAATTATCACGGAATTTAATGTCAAAATGGGTAAGACCAAAGATTTAAGTGAATTTGAAAGAGGGATGATCGTCGGTGCAAGAAGATATGGTGCCAGCATCTCTTGAATGACGACTATTTCAGGATATGGACTACTCTGTTTGAAAAAGGCTGGTGAACGAGAGAGGTGAAAGGCGAGTAGAACGCATAGTCCACACTAACAAAACGGCAAAAACACGACAAATTACAGCTAAATTCAATGGAGGTGCATGATAAAACATATCCCAAAGCATAACAAGACGGTCTTTGCAAAGGATGGGCTTTAGCAGCAGGAGATGACAGGTTCATATCCAAACAGTACAAGTTCATGGACCCATTCTGCCAAATGACAACTCTACAATCTTGTGGTGATCAAATTATTATGCCGGGAATGTTTTCTCAGAGTACACTGGGTCCCTTAATATCTGTTGACACAACTCTGAACAGCACGGCTTACCTCAACATCGTTGCCATTATAGGCACTGGTCACTTTCAGCAGGACAATGCACCATGCCACTTTGCTTGATCCGTCACAAATCAGTTTCAGGAACATCAATCATGTTTAATCTGCTTCCATGGTGAGCTTCTTCTTCTGACCTCAGTCCTATTGAGCATTTGTGGGACTAAGTAAAAAGATCAGTTCAAATCTTGGAAACAGAGTCAACTTATCTGATCCAAATTAGAACTGCCATTATGTCAGTATGCACCAATATTCCTCAGCATCGGTATCAGCATCTTATTGTTATCCATGCCAGAAAGAATACCAACCCTGATCAAAGCTAAAGGTGGGCCAACTCATTACTGGCAGGTGTCTGTAATTTTTGGCCACTTAGTGCGGGTTGATTTTCTAATCCCTGGATGAACCAACGGACCTTTATAAAGCTGGAAATATATAAGGGCTTCACTGCATTTTTCTCCTAACACTATGTCATGACCTTTCTATCATTTACATGAAAGTTCATTATGAACAATCCATTAACTGTTCTCACTTTATGAACTGTTCTCATGCCAAATTTTTACACCAACTATCTTGTTTGTGCTCATTTACCCTATCAAATGGCTCAATCTGAACACTGATAAAAATATCTAGATAAAGTATCTGGGATATGACTGCATTGCCCTGATTTATTAATATTATGAATAGTACTCACCAAGAGTAATAAGAAATAAAAAAGCCAAACCAGCAAAGAGGGATCTCGTCAAGGATAGATAATACCGAACCAATGACAAGAGACAAGGAAACGACACATTTAAACCACCAACCAACAAACTAAATATACAAATAAAAACATAAGTTGACTCTAACCATGATTTTCAAAAAAATAATTATAGTGACGTTCCAGTCTTATATTCATAATTATTCATACGAGAATGAAATCCCAAATATTAATTTATACTCATTAATGCTTAATTACTCATAAAAAAATTGAATTGTTACTTGAATAATTTTGAACTGAGACAAGTTTTAAAGGATAGTGTTTTCCTCTTTTATTAAATTTCTAAATCTGGATAAATAATTTTGTTAAAAGTTTATAATCTCTTCTTTCTGAAAGAAAGTTTCCCTTTCTTTTCAAGTTTGTTTATTGCTTATGTCTGGAATGCTTTTAGCTTTTCATTCCACTTTTACCGAACAACGTTGACAGGCTCTTATAGGATGATCCATTGGATTAGCACCTCGGTTGAGGTAGCTAGAAACTTTTGAAAGTTATGACTGTTTATGGAAACAAGTCAGCTTGGAAGGAAAGAGCGGAACGTGGGAGTGAGTTTAAAGGCAACCAACGAGAAAAGATTATCCCCAACGACAACTAAGAACATCAGAAGGCAGACGAATGGCCCTCTGCCATACAATACATGCACATTGTGAATCTATTGCAGGTGGTTGTGAGACGATTTGGCACCTAACTCAAGAGTCCAGAAACAGGTTTTTGGCTTCATTTTTAACTTTATGTTCGACCCCCCCCCCACCCCCAGATTCCGGACTTCTGACGTTATAAGCAATCACTGATTGGTCGACTTCCAAACGCCATCTTGAACGAGGGAACTTGTATTTTTCTGAAAGGCAGTGTTCTCTTAGACTCTGCACCATCTAGGACACCAGCGGCTTTTTCCCATTCTGCCTCTACATCATGTAGAGTGAACACCAAAATTCTTTTAGTTTAATTCTTTTATTTTTCTCGCAACTGAGGCTTTTTAATGTAGTTTTCCTAAAGCTGCGACCCAGCTAAAACAATGACAATTATCCCATAAATTTCAGTTAGACAATTATCCCAAAAATGACGCGAATACGATTGAAGACTCCCTATAAGCCACAAAGCAATTCCGGCAAACCAGCGAGCCCAATTCCTAAGAAGTATGATCATTTGACTTGTCACAAAGAGTATGTAAAATCTATTTCCCCTGGCCATGAAAAGCGTTTTCTTTTTTATAAATTCTTATTGATTACATTTTGTTAATTAAATTATGGTTCAGGTTCATATTTACTGGAACCTGATTAGGTTAGTGAAGCTAGTAGTGCAAACTAATAATTTCTTATTTTAATATAAATAAATCTCATTTTTATTGTTAATCTTAAAATTGAGTCCCTCTTTCTTATCTCACCCCTTTCAGGCATGAATCTGTGATGGAAAAAATACTATGTAAGATTCAGTATTGGGTTTTAATATAAATTGGTAATTAGTTATTTAACATTTTCTGGATAGTAATCGGGTGGCGCAGTCATTTTCTTAATCTTATTGGATATGGTAATTAAGTTGATGTAACCAGATCCTTACAGAAATTGACGCAGTGCGACAGGATATTTAACTTATTAAACAAAGTGATTTAAAATTTATTGTATTTTTGAAAGTTGGATAATTCAGATAAAAATTTAATTTTAAGACCTAGGAGGGTATATTAAGTGGCAAATTAATTTTGACATTTTAAAGAGAGAGAAAGATGGCTCAAGCATCTTTTGTTGTGGCAAGTGGAGTTGGTCATTATGACGGGTCTACGGATCCCACTTTAATTTTTCAAAAAATTGATGAGATTGGCACAGTTTGTAATTGGGTGACAGAACATAAATTAAATATAGCAAAAATCAAGTTGACCGGGAATGCTCAGTTTTAATATGGGCATGATCAGGCTATGGCAGGGACAAACAATTATGATGAATTAAAAAAAAAGATAGAGCGATTGGGCAAGGAGACAAAGGGCAGAAGTGAATGATTATTTTCTAAATGCATCAGGAAAAAGGAGAAACTGTAAAAGTCTATGCTAAGCCTATTCAAGAACTGGGAAAGAAAACAATGATTCAAGTAAAGGGGGTAGGCCAAGATGCAGATGTTAAAAGAGCATTTGTGAAACATACATGGAAAAAATAAACTCAACTTACGGCACTAACGATGCTCTTAAGGGAATTCATTTTTTTGGATCAATTCATCTGGTCCCGATAATAAATTTTCCAGTATCAAGACAGCAAATTCTTTATACCAAGAAGAATTAAGACCAGCGATAAGATTCTATCTTTCTACATCCTGAAATAAACATAACATGAAGAAACGAAAGCCAGATGTTCGAAAACGGACGCCATTGTGATGATTTTAGTTATGGAAATAAACTTGATGACAGTTCCTTCCATACGGTCAAATAGAGGGAACGCTCTGTTAGGGCTATTATCTTGCACTGCATGATTCCTCTAAAAAACATTCATTGTCTACCTCAACCGCGATTATATTTTGCTTGTGATAGTCCATCCGTAGCAAGAAAGGTCCGTATCCAAGCCATTACCAGATGACCCATTCTTGGTGAAGCCGTAGACTGAATTCTTACTTTCATCTTCCCTCAGGCCAACATCAAATCAAAAGATAGAGTAAATATCTTTTATTTTGCTTTACAATTGCAGCTTGACCTCATGTGCTTTTAGGATAGACTTCACGAAACAGCAGGTTTTTGTTAAAGTGCTAACAAAGCAGGAATAAAAGAATTTTTACAAAACTGAACAGGGAATAGAATGCAGTTCTCATTATTATTCTAACATTATAAAATCTAAGCAATATTAGATTCACAAATCTTTAAAGGTTTCCCACGACGTTCCAACTGACAGTTCACAAACAAAAAAATCTATAAACCAAATCTATGTTAATCTATGTTAATCTATGTTTAACTTGGTTTAAACAAATATGTTTAACTATGCACTTTCAAAAGAAGACATGAATAAATATATGAAGTATACACTGGTGTATCAAAAGGGAATGACTCGTGGACGTCTTCACAAAACATAAGTCCAGCTACACAACAACTATGAAATCGCGAAGCCTAATAACTAAACACTCATTAAAAACACCTTAGAATACTCATGAAAATATAAAAAATATAATTAAGTAGTATATTTATGAAAGAAAATTCAGAATTCACTAAATCACAGAAAATATTGGAGAATAATATTTTTTCTCCCCTATTTTTTTCAATCATTGCATGAGAGGGAATTATATGTTACAATATATATCTAGGATGCTTTTTTTCAACTCTCCCTAATATGGTGACAGTTTATTTTAGATGTCTGCAGAAGTACAGCAAGAACTTCCATTATTCTGTCCTGCAAGAGGCGTTGTTTAAAATGAATGGGATACAACTTTTAAAATTTGTTGAATCAAAATCCGTGGTGAGAGGAGAGGGATCAGTCAAACCTTTATTGTTATGGCAATTAAAGTCCTCCAAAGGAGTGATTATAGGAATATAAACGAGAGTTTAAATAAAAAAATTCATAAAGAATAACCAAATAAGTAATAACTACATTGTTTTTAATCACAATTTTCTTTTTTAATGACAACTTTTTGTACACATCAGGTTACTCATAAAATGTCTTAAAACGTTAGTTGATCTTTAGAGTTTGCTTCTCTCCTGAGATTTTAATAACTACAAAAAGTTACTAATAAAATCAGGGCAGGTTTAAGAAAGTCACTAAATTGTTAAAAACAGTCAATCAAATATGGTAAAGTTTTCCAAATATTATAGACACTTACAAATTAACATGAAGCATATCAGTAAAATTCTTTATACAAAAATTTTGTGACTTTTTAACTGGCACAATTCTTCAGGGGTTCGACTTAATTACATTCAAAGTTATCACGGGAGATTAAATAACTATTCCTGTCCCTATTAGCGTTTTCATTTTCGTCTTCAAATTACGAGATTAGAAAGGTTGTCAAGAGATATTATGTCCCTAAATACAGGGTGATTTACATCGAATGTAAAATACTTAAAGGGGGTATTATAGAGGTTAAGATAAACACAAAATGTCCTATGAACATGGGTCCAATTTTGAACGATAACTGAGATATGAACAGAAATAAAAATGCCACCACCAAGATCAACAAATCAATAACTCAGGTTCTGTAAAGCCTAGGGTAATGAAATTTGGAGGAATAACAGGGTACATAAAACTGTGTACATCGTTAAAATTTGGTCGAATTCCAACGAGAACTTTCCGAGTTACGCATTCAAAATCGTAACAGTGCTCACATGCGAGTACTAACAAGCACGTGTTACGATATTGAGTGCGTAACTCGGAAACTGCTCGTTGGAATTCGATAAAATTTTAACGGTATACACAGTTTTATGTACCCTATTATTCCTTGAAATTTCATTATCCTAGGCTTTATAGAACCTGAGTTATTAATTTGTTGATCTTGGTGGCGGCATTTTTATTTCTGTTCATATCTCAGTTATCGTTCAAAATTGGACCCATGTTCATAGGACGTTTTGTGTTTATCTTAACCTCTATAATATCCCCTTTAAGTATTTTACATTCGATGTAAATCACCCTGTATAAACAATATGTAATCAATTTTCCCTTTCAGACGAACTTGCGTTTCAATGTATTTCTTAAGTATTCCTTTATCAGTGCAATATTTTTGATAATTTCAGCATATTTTATCTCATTTAACAAGTCATCTAAAATCAACAGTGCTTGTTCTGGAATTCGTTCATGAATAATTTTCTCATCAAGAATTCAGTCATAAAATGTGATGTTGGATAAAATTAAATTTTTATGGTCCTTAACATTATATTATTTCAGTGGGGGTCAGTCCATCAAGCCATCACTATACTTTATCAAATGTGCCACCAAGGTCGTTATTCCACACCCAAAAATTGTTTGTACATTCCACCATTGTAATTTATTTACACTAGTTTTCAGAAAGAGCAAATTCACAGAATTCTTTCCACTTCTCTTAAAATTGGTTATCACAACAGGGTAATAAATTATCCAAATATTTCAAAATATGCAATAAATAAATATTTGTATACTCTATAGGAAGAGAAGTGTTTTTTTATGTTTGTAGGCATGAAGGCATTTATATCCATGATGGAATATGAACAGTGCAGTTACTTTTACAGAATAAGTCATGATTATTAGTGAGGGTTTTATCAAATTAATGATGAAAAATACAAAAGAAAATTCAACAGCCTGGATTCGAACCAGGAACTTTTGGCTGAGGCCGCCAATGTGCCGTGAAAGCTAATCACTATTTACACGATCTTAGGGCTTGTTTAGAACAGTTACCTAGTCCGCAGGCTGGCACTGTCCTTCCTAACTTCCTTTTGTTCAATTACAATTCTTTGATTATCAGTTAACAAAAGCTCCTGTTGTTGATTACAATTTTTTTTACTTTTGTTCAAAGAAACTAATCTCACTTTTGAATTGAATTTATTTTACATTTTATTTAATTTAACTTTATTTCTTTTTTTCTTTTTATTTTTTATTATTAAAGATTTTCAATTGCTTAAAAATGAAATGCATAAAAGGTAGGGTAAGGTGCCCTATTATGCACTATTTTTTTAGTGAGCCCGTACTATTTAGTGTAATCACTTTCAGGTATCTCCACCTGTAGGAATGTACAGTATATTATCTGAGTAAGCATATGTAAGTCAGAAAATAGTAAAAAAATATTTATTACAAGTAATATTACACAGATTAAAAAAATATTGCAAGAGCCCATATCAGAAACATCTATTCCTAATATGGGATACTCCTGTATTAGGAATACAATTTCATAATAAAGATTGACATTGTAAACAATTATTGGCCCTTGCTCTACAAGCATATTTTGCATGTAAAGGATCCCTCTGGGTCCACAGCACCGGCACTGTCAATCCACTTCAGTCACATCTGACATCTCACCTGCATCTACTTGTTTTGATCGTCCAAAAACAGCCTTGCGCATATGAGATATCACCATGGCCAGGGGGGGGGGCAGATTTGTTTTTCTTCCGAAAGAAATATTAATTTTGTCTTCTGGCGGGGATATCATAACTTGGCATACAGCTGAAAGAGTTGCCTGTGGGACACAGTACAACTTCGCGGCTTTCAAAGTAACCATTTTCCCATTTCGAACTGCAAGATTACCTAACGTCTTGGTGGATTGGTTCCAAGATTTTGTCCTAGGTTTCAAAATCGATGTCTGTGAAATGAAAGCAAAAATTAGCCTTCCAGAAATCGTGCAATACGTTTACCTCATCATTTCTATTGCAAATACAATAATGTTGTTATTAGCCCATATATAATTTTTCTTAAGATTCCAACATATAATACGAACCTTCAATATACACGGTTCCTAAAATGGGCTAGCCCATAATAGGACCCACCCTGATAGCCCATAATACGCACGTCTCAACGACATGTTTAGAAGTCAATTTGCCCAATGTCGACAAGCACCAAAGATAATTTTTTTACATGACCTACGATTCGTACTCTACATGGCATGACCTACGTTATTTAGTTCATGCATGTCACATATGCGTTTTCTAGGATAATTTTCATATAACAAAAACTTTGAACCTACGTTTTTTTCAATGTCTGTGTACCTGAGACTTGAATTTTCACACAACCACATATTCTCATAAGCTTTTTCACCTCCTCCAGTTAAAGAAACATGGCAGCACCAGATTCACGAAAAAATGGTATAGCCCATATTAGGAACTAGCCCATATTAGGAACTAGCCCATATTAGGAACTAGCCCGTATTAGGAACTAGCCAATATTAGGAACTAGCCCATATTAGGACACTTTACCCTATATTTTTCAATTTGAATATTAACACTTTTCTTTTGAAAATTTATAATAATGGTAAAAATTTTAAATATTAGAAAAAAAAATAAATTTAAATAATTTTTACAATTGACTAGTGAATAAAAATGAATATAATAATTACTTGAATGAGAAAATGTTTAATATTAAAAAATAATAAAGAATAGAAATGACTAGAAATTGAATGAATATATTATTAAATAGAATTTTAAATAATCGATAATGGATTAAATGAGAAAAATTTTTTTTAAAAACAACTGACTAAATGAAAATAATACGAGCTTAACCCAGAAAGTAATGCACCACAATTTTTTTTCTCCGTCCCAACAATGGTACGAATGCGAAACTTGGGATTTGCATTCTTTGAAGTTTTAGGAGTGCAAGCACAAATTTTCTGTTTCTTCTGAAAGATAGCGTATGTTCAGCAATGAAACAACAAGGCGTCTGTAAGTGATGTACATTATAGCAGTTTTTTGTTATTGAATTTCTTACTACGGAGCAAAAAACAGTTGGAAGCATTCACAAACATTTATGCGCAGTTTATGGAGCATCAGCAATCGGTTATTCACTAGGCACAGAGGGTGAGACCATCAGAAAGCGGTTCGCAGGAGCTCCAAGATTTGCTGCGGTTGGAGCAGCCATCCTCGGCTGTCACACTTCAGGTTGGAACACATCACAAAAGAGGGTTGGACAGTATTACTCCATCCACCCTATAACCCTGACCTTACAACCAGAGATGTTAACTTGTTTGGTCCATTGAAGAATGCCATTTGTGGAAGGCATTTTTAGGATGATTCATACAGTGAAGACATGACTGTGTGAACAGAACAAGGACTAGTACCGACAGGGCATACACACCCTTGTGTCTTGCTGGAGGAAGGCCATAGAACGGGATGGAGATTATATGGAAAAATAGGGAGTGCAGAAGTTTCATTGTGTTCAATAAATAATTGGAATAAAAAAATTTGGAGCATTACTTTCTGGGCTGCCCTCGTATTTATTAGTACAACAAAAATAATAATTAATGCAATGGATTAAATGTTGAAAAATTAATTTTTAATATCTACAAGTAAGAATAAAAAAATTGCTATAAACAATTAACTAAATGAATGCAATATTTACAAGTATGGATATTAAAACTATTATAAACAATTGACTAAATGAATATAATATCTCATTCTATTACAACAAATAATAATTGACAATGATTTAAATAATAAAAAATAAGTCTAAACTGGCGATAAACCTCCAAATATCAGGTAATGATACAGTTTGAAAATATGAAACGAAAAATTCTGCAACCTGAATTGAATCCAGGAAGCTCAATTGTCATGTTCTCGACAATCCTGGTTCGAATCCAGATCCAGAATTTTTCCTTCCATCATTCCAAACAAAATTTACCGTATATACTCAATGTATAGCCGCAAAATTTATGACCAAAAAATGCCCCTGAAAATTGGTTGCGGCAATACAACGGGTCAATACAACGGTTAACTTCATACAGCTTTTATCGATGAATAAAACGTAATTTTCGTTCATTAAAATAATTTTTCATATCAATAGAATAGTTTTTCACTTCAATAAAGTGTAGTTTCACATCAAAAAATGTAAATTCGTTTCAATAAAACGTATTGAACAAATTCATAAAAAAATTGTGTCAATGTTGATTCAGAATCCCTGTAGCAACATTTTCATTATTAATAATCAGCCAACTACGATCTTACGTTTTATTGAAATGAATTTACATTTTTTTGACGTAAAATTACGTTTTATTGAAGTGAAAAATTATTTTATTGTCGTGAATAATAAAATTATTTTATTTTTTTGTGTGACAAAAGTGTGAATTTTGGTTTGCGGCAATACATCGGGTTAATCTATTTCCGATTTTTGGGTCTAAAAAAGAGGGGGTGCGGCAATACAACGAGAGTGGCTATACATCGAGTATATACGGTATTTATCATTTAATTAATGTATTCGTATTTTTTGGCTAATTTTTAATGCTTTAATTGAATGAAAGTAGAATAAGCATTAATCTAATTAGTCAAATAAGAAAAAATAAGATGCAGTGAATCTGTTTGCATTTAAAACAGGGCCAACTGTGTTAGCCAATGCCTTAGAATTTTTCTTTTATATTGAATAGAAAATAAATGCATAAGTTATTTGTCCCTTGGAACTTACTTTCATTAAATGTTGAAATGATTTATTTATGATATTTACCAATATGAATATACAAAAAATATTATAGACAATTAACAAAATGAATACATTAAAAGTATTACAAAAATAAAAATTAACAACAGATTAAATAAATATAATGTAAACAATATAATATTTGAAAAGCATTTACAAACATTTTACAATAAAATGAATACATTTATTGTAACAAAAAGAGGAATCCCACCAGACAAAGCTGGAGGAAAGCCAAATTTTGTCCCCCAATGGGCCGAAGCCTAAAACTGGATTAATGAAATAATAGAAAATGCAATAAGAAAATCAAAATAAAATAAAGTTAGAAATAAAGCAAAAACCTATTGAAGATGGTGGCATTAAAATGAAAGAAACAGAAAGAAAAAAAGAAAAAAAAACAGAGAAAAAAAAAAAAGAGAAAATTTGGAAAATATAGATCAACGTCACCAAAATACTGTGTGTAATTACGAACTAATTTATAAAATAGATTTATCTTGGAGAGAAAAGTTTTCCAACTACTGGAGGGTTTTAATATAAATCCCCTATGCATCTTTCGAAGAGAAAGAAAATTAGACTTGCGATATAAGGTAGCCACAGAGAATTTATGAAAGAAAATACAGACTAACACCTTAAATAGGACAATATTAATGATGCAATTAACACTAAAAGCAAATGGAGAGTCAGCTCCCAATTTTATAATGCTTGTCCATTTGCTAATAAAAGAAAAATCTAGCACATTTGCACATTTGCTTTGTTAAGGATTTGAAGGCTCTTACCAAACCAAGTCCAAGTGCAATAGATAATTATAGTAGGAGATTAATTATTTATATATCTATAACTATTAAAAATTTTGAAAGTGTTTTTGTTAGCGAAATTTCTTTGCACAAACCAACTGAACATTTGGTAATTGCTTGCAAATGAGGCCATTGCTATTGCACCTTTTTAAAAAGATACTAATATCATTCTGGAGTGTTACACAATCATTATCATTCATGATGGTATTAAAAATCTTCATGTCATCAGCGTAGAGAAGACAACTGGCTTTTAATTCGGAAGCAAGGTCATTAATATAGACATTAAAAATAGAGGACGAAGGTAACTACCTTAGGGAACCCCTATCTTCAGTATGAAGCAACCACTTGTAAGTACTTCATTGGCTTTGATGTAACATCTCCAATCTCGAAGGAAGCTTTCAAGGAGGGAATGGAATGAACCTAGAATGCCAAAGCTTCGCAGTATGTTATGAATTACAAAATCGAAAGCATGAGAGAGATCAAAATATATAGTCAATTTCCATCTGATTTTTAAAAGCACTGTCAACATGAGCAAAAAAGAAAAAAGATTAGTGCCCGTAGTTCATCCTATATGAAATCCATGTTGTGATTCAGCCAACAAGGGCTCAATCACATGAGCAAGTTTACTGAATAGCATGTTTTCAAAGACTTTGGCAAGAGCCGGGAGAATGCCAATGTGTCTGTAATTTCTTGGGTCGAGTGAGTCACGAGTTTTGAAAATCAGACAGATTGCAATATCTTTTCATCCAGCTGGGTGATAACCAGTTTTTAAGCATTTGTTAAAAATTTTTATCAAGGGATTGACCAGGTATTGCCCACAGCCTTTAATGATGAAACGACGGTATACTATCCTTACCACTTGTCTTCTTAAGATGGAGTTTTTAATGGCTTGAATGATTTCCCACTTATCAACTTCAGTGTTGAGGATATGAGTCATATTTTTGTCCCAAACCTTTTCAATAAATCTGTCTGTTCAGTTTTATTGAGGGTCGCTTGCAATATGTGTACTAACATTTATTGCCATATTACTTGTTTCATCTTATTTCTGATGCTTGATGTACGTATTTCCAGAAACCTGTGTGATCTCTTTCAAGATCAGCACCTAGCTTCTGTAGATAGCTTGAATAGCCTCTCTTAGTTAGAACCTTTGTTTGTTTCCAAATTTCATAAAATTTATTAGAGAGATAAACGTGATTCGTTCTCTTCCAAGATCTGTGTAGTTTTTTTGTGATTGTGTTTGTAAGAAATTGTAGTTACAATTTTATAGAGAATGAATGACCCAAGGACTTGCAGGGAGAAAATACTCATGCCTTGTAATAACTCCTCGATTGCAACTGTTGTCAGAATCTTGTTTGCACTCCTTGTTAGAGTCATGCCCTTAACTTTCAGTTCAGCTGTGCCATTCGAATAATGCTTAAGGTTTAATTTGAATAATGAAAAGTTCTTGGCACCAGCCACAACCAATTTTTCAAAGAAGACTAATTTTATTGCAAATTCATCAGTAAGTTCACCTAGATTACTCCCTCGGAGCCAATTTATTCGACATACAGAACACTAACAGTATCACAGTAATATAGATTTTTAACAGTGATTTTCATGACACTGTACAACTGCACTCTTCTGTAACATGTGACAAAGATGCAATGATGACATTCCATTTGCGTCATTCCACATCAAGGGGACCAGGGGTCCCCACTCGACCATCTTCAAATTCAATGAAGATTTGGTGTGAAGATTGGTCTTTTATGATAGTATAACAAATTTCAGTTCAGTATCTTCAGTGGTTGAATTTTTAGGGGCTTTCAAAGAGAAGCCATTCACCTTCACGTCACATACGAAGGTGCAAAAGTGCCAAGTTTGCTAGGCTTTTTAAAAAGTTCTAGCAAACATTTACTTGTTTGCTTTAATATACATAGACAACTTTTTATGCTGAATCACATCATGTCAAAATTTAAGGATTTACCTGCATGGTAGTATAGATACAGACCTCAAAAGTGACTAAAGAATTCATTGCACGATTCCAAGAGCCAAAGTTTGATGGGTCACTGTTCCATTTTAAATGAAACAATTACGCCAAAACTTAAGAAGGTTATTTCTAACTATAATGTGTATGTGTAGATCAAATTTAATCATCATTGGATTCCTAGATTAAAAGATATGTATTTCCAAAGTTGACAAAAATTTTCAATAAGCAAATTTTAGGGTAATTTTAGGGGTCAGTATCTCATCTTCAATCTTTTTTTTCTTGCCATAGCTAGAAAGAGCAAAAATTAAGCTTTCAAAGATATAGTGTTTAATTTCTGGATCTTGTGTTTTCATGAGTAAGAATACCTTTCAAAAGTTAGGAAAATGGATTGATGATTAGTTCAAAAAATTAATACAATTTGAAATGAATTAATTATATTGATGTATTTTGCTGAGAATTATTCATTTGTTGTCCAAGATGCTGTCCAAGGATTTCATTGGGAGAATAGTCAGGCTACATTACATCAATTTGTGATCTATTTTGGTGGAAAGGAACATCAAAGCACATGTATGATCAGTGACTGCCTCCGCCATGACACCATTGCTGTCCATGCCTTTCAAATAAGATTAATAGCATATTTAAAGACAAAAATTGAAAAAAATTAAGAACATTTATTACTTCAGTGATGGTTCAGCTGCTCAATATAAGAATTTCAAAAATTTTATCAATTTATGCCTGCATGAGGAGGATTTTGGCATCACACCTGAATGGAATTTTATTGGAACAAGCCATGGTAAATCAACTTCTGATGGAATTGGAGGAACAGCAAAAACGCTAGCAGCCCGTGCTAGTCTGTGGAGGCTCTTAGATAACCAAATATTGACCCATATGATTTATTCAAATTATGTGATGATAGTATTTCAGGAATAAAGTTTTTTTATGTACCAAAAGAAGAAATTGAAAACATACAGCCTGATCAAGAAAGAAGGTTTGCCAAGGGACATGCAATTGCTGGAACAAGGGAAAATCATCAAATTAGGCCAATTAATTTTAATAAGCTGCAGGTGAGCAGAGTTTCCAATGGTGCTACAGCATTCACAGTCAACGCCTTTGAAGCAGATGAAGAAATTCCAGATATCTCAATTGCAAACTTACAGCCAGGACAAATTGTCACATGTATGTATGACAATTTTTGTTGGTTGGAAATGTGTGTGAAGTTTCACATGAAGAACAAGATGTCCTCATCAGCTTTATGCACCGACATGGCTCTGCTCGTTCATTTCACTGGCCAACTCCTAAAGACACCTGCTTGATTCCTGAGCAACATATTTTTATGACTTTAGAGGCACCATCAACATCATCATCAGGAAGGCAATACAGTTATCCACAATCTGTTCTGGACAAAATTGAAGAACTGTTTAACCAAAAATGTTTAAAGTTTTTTGTAGTTTTGTTTTGTAAATTTGCTGTGTACTTCCATTGTTTTTTGGTATACATTGAATAAAAAAATGAATTGCCTAGTAATATTATCAGGCATAATATTTCACTGTTAAAAATTTTTGCGAAGTACTAAAACAGTAACTTTTGAAAGGTATTCTTACACATTAAGTGCAAGATCCAGAAATTAAACAATATAGCTTTGAAAGCTTAAATCATGCTCTTTCTATCTGTGGAAAGAAAAAAGGATTAAGATGACACAGTTGAGATATTGCCCCTCAAAAATACCCTAAAATTTGCGTACCAAAAATTTTGGCCATCTTTGCACATGCATATCTTCTGATCCTTGCATACAATGTTGAATAAATTCAATCCATATAAACATATCATGTGTGGAAATAACCCTCTCAAATTTTGGAATTACTGATTTACTTGAAATGGAGCTGCATCCTGTCAAACTTGGTCTCTCAGAATTTTACGACAAATTTTTTAGCCAGTTTAGAGGCTTGTATTTTCACTCAGATGCAGTAAAATCCATAAAATTTGTCATGACGTGATTCAGCATGAAAAGTTGTCAATGTATATTAAAGCAAACAAATAAATGTGTGCTAGATCTTTAAAAATGGCCTAGCAAACTTGGCACTTTTGCACCTTCGTTCACGACATGAAGGTGAATGGCTTCTCTTTGAAAGCCCCTTAAAATTCAACCACTAAAGATACTAAACTGAAACTTGGGATACAACCATCAAAGACCACATATAATCTTCATACCAAGTTTCATAAAAATTGGAGATGGTCGAGTGGGGACACTTTTCAATATTGATCCCTTTGACGTGGAATGACCCTTTTCACATGCACATAAGGATGGCTTGTATTATACAACATAAGTAAAATGTCATCTGACACAATATCTAGATCTGTGATTATGAGAGAGGGTGTATTCAGTAACTGGTAAAATTCTGCATAACTATCAACCAGTACCATAGGGTATTTTTTATCCTCATTTAAACCAAAGTTTAGTGCTAATTTTCAAATACTACGCAGTCCAGGATTTTTCTGTAATTTAGCAGGATCCAACATGATCCCCTCTTGCTCGTGAACGTGATTGGTAAATTCATGACATTTGCTTGGTGTATTGGCATACGATGGCAAATCAGAGGCTTGAATTTTACCTCCGATGAAGCAACACCTCCGATGAAGAATTATGTTGAAGTAACAATATATGACGTTTCAGTTGTGAGGCTTTCTTTCTATGAGGTGTTGGATGAGGAAGTGATTTTCCCCAGTAAGCCTATTGTAGACGAAGCATTCCTTATAATGCCACAGTTTGCAAATTTTGATAATTTTGACAAAAGTCAGCCATTTGTTTATTGTTTTATTTTAGTCTTATACTAACATTCTCATAGAAGCCATAAAGAAAGCTCATGTTTAAGAAGAGGCAAGTCTTTCCAACTAATGTTGTAAGTTTTCTGCATTAGTCAGGTTGGGAATAAAGCTATGAGCACTTGTTATTGGGCATCGGTGAGATAAGAGTTCATAATACTGTTCCTATCAACGAAATTGGTAGTAACTTTACAGTATAACATAGGGACGACAGAGATTCCAACTAGTTTCGCCTTTTATTCCCGGCTTTATCATTTTGTTTTGTTTCCTATAATAATTTTTGTTATTGGTTTCATTAGTATTTTCTGTTCTTGGTTTCATATAGTAATTTCTGTTATTGGTTTTCCTATTTTCTTGATTGGTTCACTTTCTATTTCCATCCTCCAATCTCTTTGCATACTACTTACCTTGTTTCTGTATATAAGGCCTGCGAGCCTCTTGTTGTGTTATCCTTGATAAAGCCGGGAATAAAAGCGCGAACTAGTTGGAATCTCTGTCGTCCCTATGTTATACTGTAAAGTTACTACCAATTTCGTTGTTATTGGGCACTTGGGGCATGAGTGGTAATAATAACCGAAATTTCAAATACAATTTTTCAGTTTTCATCAACAACATGTGAATATTTATTCCCAGTGCCTCTTTCCCAACCATTTGCACATAAATTATGCACGAACTTGGAACTTTAAATTCTTGCCAGGATAATCATTTTGGTCACAATACTATTCTTGTAATCCTTACGTGGAATAATGCCCACCTCGATAAAGAGAATTTTGGATTTTTTAAAAACGATATGAGATTTTACCGGGTTTTCTAAAGTTCTGTTGCACTTGCAGATGCATCAATATCAGGGGAGTGGAAGCATCCACAGAGTAGCTGCTATTGAAGACATGGGTGATAACATAGTAAAAACATCAGCCGGATGACTGTCCACAAAGTCGGACAGCGGCTGAAAAAACGGGAAGACCTCAAAGATGGCCAAGTAGACCTCATGTTATCAATCGTGTGGGTGTTAGAAAAGCTTCGAACTTGACCCGAGTCTCAAAATGACACAGTTTGCAAAGAAAATGAACATTTCTGTGGCCACTGGGTCCAGAGCCATGAAGGAAGAGGGTGGAAAGAGTTTGAGGTGCATGGCAAGACCTTTGTTGATGGATGGCATGCGAGAAGAATGTTGGGAGCACTGTTGTCCCCTTCTCAAGGACTTGAAGTGCCATGGCAATCGCATTGTCATCTTTTCTGATGAAAAAACTCTATAGTCGACCCAGTTTTCAACAAGCAGAATGACCACGTGGTCAACTTCAGCCAGGACATATCTAAGGTCTGCTACATGACAACAAACAAGCACCCAGCCTCGGTGATGATGCTTGGCATCGTGGTGTCGAATGGCATGAAAATTCCACCAATCTGGTTCCTGGCTGGATGCAGGATTATTATGGCCAACTACAAGGACACCTTGACCAAGAACGTTCTGCCCTAGGTGAAAAAGGTGATGAGGAATGTGGACTATGTCTATCAAGAGGACGATGCCCTGGTCCACAGTACCAAGACCCTTCAAGAGTGGTTGGGGTCAAACATTAACTTCTGGTCTAAGGACTTTTAGCCTCCTCAGTCGCCTGACTTCAAATATCTTGACTACAGTGTGTGGGCACATTTCAAGAGCAATACCTGCAAGATCTATCACAGTAAAGTCGAGCAGCTGAAAGCATCTGTGAACCCCGTGTGGAGCACTATGAAAAAAGATTACATCCATAACATTTGTCAGGCTTTTAGACCAAACCTAGAGCGTGTGCTTGCTGCTGTTGGTGGTTACATGATTAATATGCATTGGGTTTACACGAAAATCAATTCTGACAATAAAAACGGTGTCTAACTACATCACACATGTAGTTAAGTCATTTTTGCAGGTTTCTTCACATGTGTAATAGAACTTTTGCACAACCTGGTATACCTTGTTGATATAAGTATTTCAATTCAAAAACACTGTCAAAGTTTTGAAGGTTGTGTTCAAATAAAGTTGTCTTTGCAAAAGTGTGGACTTGTATATTTGTTTAAGTCTATGTGATGGATTTGCAAACAAAAACTCAAGGAAATCAACCATGGCATTAACACCTTTAAATACAAGCTCGACAAAAGCGCCAGACTGGTCTTGGTACCTCATTGCCATAAGGATTGGTGTTAATTCACTGTTACTAGGGCTGTTCGTGTTTCAACACCGAAATAGGCAAATCTTTGTGAACCATCTTCAGAAGTAGAAGAATAAGAAGACCCATGTGTTTTTTGGTTCACAGACTTGCTTTTCCAGTTAACATGAAACAGAAGCCTGGATATGATTTAATCTACACATCATGTACGTATAAAACATGATTTAATGCTGTCTTTAGGGTTGAGATGAGATCGGTAGTATTCTTTACTTTTAAAATAGTTCTGGCACTGCGGACAGCAAACATACTCATCAGTAAATTTTCATGTATATTGTTAACCATGGAATTAGCATATCCTGCCACAGAGATGGGTTTTTCTTGCTTAATGATTTGGAAAAAATACGCCACAGCGCTCAAAAAACACATTTTTATAGAACCATATTAGATTCCAAGTGATCCCACACATGCTCGATTGGTGACAAATTTGGGGATTTGGCCAGCCAAGGGGAGATATCCACAGTCTGTATATCAGCCTCAGCCATATGGCTGGTGTGTAGTGTGCATTGCCCTGGGAAAAATCATCGTAATGATTATCATTTAGAAGGAGATGGAGACTGTGTTTTGGTTTAGGTTCTATAAATTGTGTCGTGAGTTTAAGTTTTATAAATTGAGGTACCAGTATATACAATAATGTCGAATTATTTACTAAGTAGTGCCTGGAACTGGTTCAGGCATTCGACACTACTAGAGTTTAAGATCTCTTCAACGACGTATTTGCATAAATATAAGGCAAGAATTTTTGTTTTTAATTGTCGCCATGGAATATAAGGCTTCTTTTGTATTGTCTAATACAATCTTTTAATAACTTCTCTTCATGGGCTATAGCAACCACTAAACGAGCATGACTGAGCTAAGTGGTCGTAAAGAATTACAATCTTGCGAGCGAGATGGCTAGTCACAGGAATTGGATCTCCAATTGTTTTTCTGTCTACAGGCCACTACGAGATTACTCAACAGCTTGCATAGAGTCAAGCACCATCTGACCAACGAATGAGTCAGTTAGATCGAACCTAAGATTGATAGCATTATTCAAAGATAGTGTTTTTTGACAATGCGCACATGGTCATAAAATGACTTACGTTCCTGTTAAATCATTTGAAACAAATGATCAAAAATGATCGTCCTATGACAGGAATATTTGGTGAATGCACGGTGTTTGAATTATGAAAAATTATCTCATTGTGTGGCTTCCGCTTTATATTTAAAGAGTGAGGTATGCTTAATTCTCCTAGTGTGTGATTGGAGTCAAAGTCTGTTGATGGATGATCATTATCAGAACCTAGTGGTGAAGCAGAAGAAGAGCTAGAGAAATTTGAAAGAGAAACAGAATGGACAGTAGAGTAGGAGGATGAGGAGAGGAAGGATGTACAAAAGGGAGCAGGCAGATGACAAGGATTGATGCCCAAACTTGAGGGGTGGGGGATGCCTGAATGAGATGAAGACAGTGAAGGAGCAGGAAGTGCAAAGGCTAGAATTGGAGAAGAGGTTGATGGTATACTGGTGGTGCACTAGTTGGAATGGTAGGGATTGAGGATTTTCCTCGACCACGTTGAAAAGAACGAGTAAGCATTCTCCTATCCACACGGCATATTTTCTGTGCATGAGGAGAATGAGGGAGTAAAAATGATTAGAAGTAGAAGGCAGAGGAGAAGGATGGGTAGGGATAGGTCACATCATTGGAAGGTCCTCTTCATTATCGTTTTGAGCTCGTCAACCTCAAAGGATTGTCACCTGCAGAGAGAGGATGCCATGTAATAAACAAGATAAGAGGCTGGCTCTGACTGTAATTAGATGACAACTGAAAAACATATCTAAGACTGAGATTGAGGGATTGTGAGGTAAAAGAGGTGGAGGGAGAAGCAGAAGGAATGTTAACGTTATCATAGACACACAGATTGAGAGGATTGTGTTGTTGTGAATGTAGAGAAGACATTTTGAGTTAATTCATTAAGAAAGAAAGAAAGAGAGAGAGAGAGAGAGAGAAAGAGAGAGAGAGAGAGAGAGAGAGAGAGAGAGAGAAAGGGAGAGAGAAAGGGAGAGAGAAACATCTACAGACGAAGACAGAAAAAGTTTACAGTCAAAGAGAAAATAAGAGATAAATTTTAATAATCATAAAGACCTCACAGTAGTGAGTGATAAGGCCCTTTCATTATGCAATTGCAATTTTTGTGGAGTAAAAATCTAACTGTTCCTTTATGAAAAATGCAATTTTTATTGAGTAAAGAATATTTAATAATTTGGAATTTGAGCATCCTTATAGTGCAAATTGATGTGTTTGGTAAATGAGGACACTCTTTGACAAATTTTAAAAAAGTCATATAAGGTGTCAAAAATTTGTTGAAATTTGTTCACTTTAATACAAAATGTGAATTTTATATTTCTATTCTGGGGTAGCAATAGAAAATGAGTCTCTGCTGATCGTTTTTTTCTTAACAATATTAGGGAACTTGGTGGCTGTTATACATAATGCCAATTCAATGAAGTAAAAGAGATGAAAGAAGAGTGTATAGGAAATTAAACTTTACATACGAATTATGTTTATGATGAAAGAAGTGTGGGAAATAAATACACATTTGAAGTAAAAATTTAATAGTATTGTCACCAATGTCTTCTTCTTTAGCCATGAGGTGTGTTTCTATGTAAAAACCACGATCATAAACATTAAAAGAGCTTAGTATCACTTGAACATTCACTACAGCATTAGATAAATGGTAAGTTTACCAGAATAAGAAATGATTATCTGGTTTATCACAGTTTGGCAATTTGTTTTGAATTTCTGGTGCAAAACCAATCAAATCTTTAGCATCAAATAGTTATGAGAACACGTGGTAATGAAAACCAGCACATCTGAGAGTAGAAACAATCTTTTCAGATTGAAAACGCGAAGATGATAAAAGTAGACTGCAGAAACATGAAAGACCAATGTCTTCGAGAAAACTATTGTTAAGACATTCTCTGTATATCATCTCTTTTTGAAAAAGCTTCACTTCAACATCGGTGAGAATTCTATCAAAACGTTTTAACTCCGTCAAAATAGAATTCAGCTTCATTTGTGCAAAGCATAACAGTTGTCTAATACTTTAAAATTTTGACTGTGTTTAAAAATAATGTCATTAGTTAGACCTTTTAATCCGAATCTATTAATTTGCAATTGATAAGCTAATACAAATCATATACACAAAACTACACTGCTTCACACTTTGATACTATGTGGAGAAAGGGATGAAGAAAAAGAGAGAGTACCTATCAGAGGGTGAATTAAAAAGGAAGTCAGAGTATATAGGAAAAAGTATAAAAACTTACTAGCCTTTTACGATCCCTAATGAGAAGTCACTCGTGTCTAACATGGTATTCGGAGTTGCCAAATTCTTCACTGTGATCTTCACCACCTGCTTGTTGTTGTGATTGTGGTTGCTGGAGTACAGACAAGATATCATCAAATGTTGAAAAATCATAGGGCTGGGTTTGAATCCCTCTGCTGATGGCTCAGGTTCCGAATGTGATGGGAGTGGTGTGATGGTGTATGATGCCTTTTGGGTGGAAAAATAGAAGGGTCTCAGATGCTAAATATGAAAAATGTAAATTAATAATGCAAAAACAACACGTAATTCTAAAAAATACATGAAAAAATTTATAGATTGGAGAGAACCTTATAAATTCTTATTCTTCAACTTTAGAAGCACATGTTGAACTACTTGAACCACTAGCATGTTGTTCAGTTTCAACCTCAGCCTGAGTAAAAAGAAATGAAATCGTAATTAGAAATAAACAATGAAGAAAAACAAACAGAAAAAGTATGAAAATTCGTACAGGAATAGAAGGTAGTGAATTGGATATGTAGAGACTTAGGTTGGCTTCTACAGCATTTGAATCAGCAAAGGTTGAAAAGCAATTCATTGAGGAAGACATTAAAATGAACAACCAAGAGACAGATATATAAAATGAATAAAAAATAAAATAAAAATAAAATGAAAAATTAAAATAAAAATAAAATGAATAAAAATTTAAAAATAGTTATTAGTCAATTTTGAAATAATGTTAAACTACTTGAACCAGTCGTGGGTGGTTCGGTTTCAACCTCAGCTTGAGTAAAAAGAAATGAAATCGTAATTAGAAATAATAAATAAAGAAAAACAAACAAAAAAAGTATGAAAATTCGTACAGGAATAGAAGGTAGTGAATTGGATATGTAGAGACTTAGGTTGGCTTCTACAGCTTTAGAATCAGCAGAGGTTGAAAAAGAACAACCAATAGAGAGAGATCAAATGTAACATAATGAATTAAAAATAAAAGTAAAAATAAAATGGACAAAAATTTAATAATACTTCTTAGTCAAACAATGCAGCTGAATATAACAAAGTTGAATGATAGAGGGATTTGCAAAATGTCTCAAGACGATAACGAGCGGTGAATCTGGTTTGGACTAGCAGAATACCATAGTATTTATTCAAAAAATTAAGAATAAATTAGCAAGTATAATCACGTTTAAGGAGTAAGATAAAATTTTAACATGTCAGTCTCTGAGTGTAATTTTAATCATAAACGAAATGAATAGAAACCAAAAACCACTGTTGAAATAAAACAATCTAAAGGAAACAAATGAACAACAAATGATTTAATTACAGTAATCGTATGTACATTTCAGCCACCTTGTTTTTATCATTTTTAGAAATGCAAATGCCAAGGATTAACAAGTATTATTTACACAAAACATAGGCCAATCAGGGCCAAGAAATACAAACGCTCTATAAAACATTACATGGCAACCAATAAAAGGAAGACGCTGAATACATAGACAAACAATGAACAAATAGAAAACCAAAACCTAAATTCGTTACATTATATATTTAACTAATTTTGGATATCCTAGAAAAATTTTGAATCACCTTGATCCAAATTCAGTAGTTGGTGGGCATCTTTCTTCTTAATTTCTACTGTCTCTTATGCATCTAGCAGTCTGCTATCAATGACATGTCCTAATAATTTTAAGTCATTTTTTGTGATGTCATGTCTAGCTTCAAAAGCATGTTTGGCTACTGCCTATTTTTCTGGCCATCCAAAACGTGTTTAGGCCAAATGATCTTTCTGGTGTCTGCATTATGAATAGTCTGACCTCGGTAGATTTTGTTATGTTTGCCAAAGGAAATTTCATATACTCCAGACTGTAATGTTGGGGTAGTCTTACCCAACAAATACTTAAGGGAATTAGTGTTCCTATATGCTAGGGTAATGCCCTCTCCTACAGAACATGGGGCAACCCTTTGATTAGATGTCACTTGTATCCCAACTTGTCACTTGTATTATTTTTTTCCTTATCCTGTGTATTTTGTAGGTTGGTCATCTCAGATAATAGTTTCCTGAATCTTTGCTTTTTTTTTTAGAAGTTCCTCAATCATGCTTTCTTTGAATCCATTTCATTTGGCAACACATTTGATGTAAGCAATCTTTTTAGCAAATTTTTCAATCATAAAATGGAATGAGACGACCTTTTGGCTCCATAAATGGTTTGAATCAAGGGAAATATAAATTTCGGTAAGGGCATGTCGAATTCCAAAGTTTGTCCTGACCGGAAAACTGTAACGTCGAAAAAGGGCAATGAACCCTCTTTTTCCAATACAGTAGTCAACTGAATTTATGGATATTGACCATTGAGGAAGGCCAAGAAACTATCAATCTCAATCTGATTGTTGTCAAAGACAGTGAAGATATCATCAGCATAGTGAAGCCACACAATAAGGAAACTGGAACCAGAATTTAAAATATGTCATTCAAACTTCTGTAAAAATTTTCTGCTAATATGGGACTCAGAGAACTCCCCATAAAGGTCCTTGATATCATCCGATAGAAATGGCCATCAAATTGAAAATAATTGTTTTTGAAAGAAAGGTTCGTCAAAATGAGAAGATCCTTAATGGTAGAGTTCTCATTTTTGTTGTCTATAAGGGTTTCTGAGATAGGTAACTGGGAAACAATGAAACCATGTCGAAGGACAGTAGAATAAAATTGTCGGGATGGTGACTTTTCTTAATTTGTTAACAAAATCAGTACTATTTTTAACTGAGAGATCAACAGAACCAATTTCTAAGGTAGCAAATTAACTGGCAAGGAATTATTGGATGCCTCTGATTGCCATCCTTTTGTATTTTGGGGAGAACATTTAACTGAAGGATATTTGGATTGTGAACTACTAATTTATCGGCCTCGGTGGCTCAGCAGGTTGCGTGATCGCCTCTGAGACCGAGTACGCGGGTTCGATCCCGGCCGAGGACGACGAGGATTTTTCAGGGGTAAATCCCCCTTCGGAAGGGAAGTAAAGCCGTTGGTCCCGTGTAGTCGTTTGCCAGCTGCACGTTAAAGAACCCTTGCGAGGCAAAATTTGCGGCCCCTATAACGCCGTCCTGAAATGACCATAGCAGTTGAAAAGGACGTTAATACCAAACAAACCAAACCAAACCAACTACTAATTTGTGTGACAAATATGGGTGCAAGACAATTCCAATATTTTAAAGACGATTTGACATTATGGATAAGCTCTAGTAAGGGTCTTTATATAACTTGATATAAGAGCCCGAATCTAAGAGTTAATTAACCCTATTGAAATAAACATTTTTCTGCAGAATGATGACTGCATTAACTTTAATTATGAACAAAATCTTAAGATAATGAAAGCTAATGTGGATAATTATGATGTAAATATCAATAAAAAACTCTTTAGCCACAACAAAGAAATAATGGCTTTAGCCCATTAACAAGGGCGAAAACCGATTGGAATTCGATATCTATCGTAAACCTTCGAATGGACTAAATTACATTCCAATCGCATCCAGCCACCCTTGGAATCAAAAGATGGCTACATTCATCGCCATGCTGGATAGGGCTCTCAACATCCCCCTAAACAGAGATAGATTCCATGAAGAAATCAAACTAATCAAAAAGATTGCGACCAATAATGGCTACAATGAACGCACGATCACGGACTTACTACGGAAAAGGAAATACAAAAAATTCATCAGTGACATCACCACCTTTAGCATCCAAAAGAACAAGGAGAACAGGATTTCAGTCCCCCACAAAAAACAACTGGTAAAAGGACTGAACTCTTTGTTCAAGGCCTTCAACTTCTCCCTGTGCTTCAACAACCCGAACAAGACTAAGGATTTACTACCCAACCCTAAGGACAAAATACAGGATTTACTTCATGCTGGAATTTATGAAATGAAGTGTAGCCAATGTGACAAAGTCTACCGAGGGCAAACGGTTAGGAATATCGGCACAAGATACAAGGAACATTTGGCACATAGAAAATACGGAAGAATTAATCAATCAGCTGCAGCCAAACACTCCATCTACACCGGCCACGATTTTCCCATTACCAATGTTAAACTGTTACACGCAATAAACAAACGACAACTCTTGGACCCTTTCGAGAGCATTGCTATTCATCGAGTTAAGAAAACATCGATTCTAAATCAAGATATGGGGCCGATTAGCGATACATCGCTAATCCGATGGCTCATCAAAAGAACCGTCCATTGAACACTTTAGTTGTTCCTTTCTTCTTTAGGATTGGTTAGTTACTATTATAAACACGGCCTGATTTTATTCAACAGGCAGTTAACTCGTCTGTTTGGATTAGTTTACTCCTGGACTGCTGAACGATGGTAGCAATCGCTACCGAAAGGATTCTCCAGATTACGGTTGTATTTTTCCATTATTTCTTTGTTGTGGCTAAAGAGTTTTTTATTGATATTTACAACAAAATCTTAATAACAACTGTGGTAGATTACTAAAAGTAGAAATTAATAATACATGCAACTCCACAAAATTTAATTTATTTATATGCATGATAAATGAATATACATATATCATCAGCCATGCTACTTTCTTCAGCATGTGATAGTTAACAAAGATCCCAGCCATTTATATTTTAGCTCTGACCAATCAAAAGGTGGATTACAGGTCAACCAATCAGAAAAGACGAACTTCCCACCAGTTTTAAATTCTAATTACAGCAGATAAAACACAAATCAAATGCAAAAAATATAAGCAGGATATATGTGGTCAAAGCTATTTCTAAGGGGTCAAAGCTATTTTGTTATGTTCACACACTGGGTTTTGTTTTTTGTTGTTTTTTATTTTTAATATTTTTTCAAATGTATTTATGAAAACATTGAACTACTGTGGAAAGTGACATAATAAATAGATTAACAACTCTTGTCCACAAAATTATTTAATCGACATATTCGTATTTCGAACCCTTTGGGTTCATTATTCAATGTCAAAATGACATTTATATTAATTTGGTGTTGTTTTAAGAGTTATCAATGATTTTAGTAATTTAAATTTAATTTCCATGCGACTAATTGCAGTTCATTTTTTAAGTTCATACTTCCTTATTTGGGTTTACTCCGTATACCCTTCACCCTCCCCCGCATGGTTCTGTGCATTTAGGCCCCTCATAACTTTCCCTTTTTCTCCTCATTCTGCCACATGCTTGTTTTTCTTAAACTCTCCCCCCCCCCTAAGCCTACTTTTAATTTTTGATATTTTCCTTATTCTCCTTATTATAAATCACAACAGCAGTAGTATATCAATTTTCCTGTGGGTATAATTTAAGGTTATATTTTTTGTATTTGATTTGTGTTTTATTTGCTGAAATTGGAATTTAAAACTGGTGGGAAGTTAATCTTTATTTTTAACTTTTGTCTATTTTTCAACATAATCTGAATTCCTTTGGACACATTTTCCCACCATTGTAGAAGTTTAAAAATCCCATGACAGTAGAAGTCTGTTCCAGCTCACTGAAGGCACTGAAGCACTGCTCTTTACACGTCATCATCTGTCGCATAGTGATGCCTGTGAAGGATCAGATTTTTTGAGAAGGGGAAGTGCTGGGCTAGGGGGTGGCCGTGGCCTGGTTGTCTCGTCGGTTGGCTTGCCAATCGATGGAGTTCAGCAACTTCAGGCGCGGCCAGCTGCTGGTTGGGTGACGGCCTGGGCTTGAGGGCCACCGCTGGCAGGACAGCTATTTGGGGCGCGGCTGTTGGGGGACTTTGGTCTGACCCATTTGCCGATTGACCATAGCTGGTGTTCCAGCAGTTGGTGACAGCCTCTGGTTCGTTTATCCCCAGCAGCTTTTCCATCATGAAACCCCCCGTGCTTCGGAGGGCACGTTAAGCCGTCGGTCCCGACTGCTACTGTCATCTCGTAGCAGTCGACTGCTACTGTCATCTCGTAGCAGTCGTTATTAATGGGATGGCGCAAAACTCCCTCGTAGGAGTAGGTGCCGCAGATTATCGCTTGCGATAATCTACCCTCTGTACCAGATAAGATAAGTGCTGGGCTAGCTGTATGCGAAAGACAAGGTCGTGAAGACAGCAGTGCATCAGTGCCTTCGACGAGCTGGAAAGGAATCCTACAGTCAAGGGATTTTCAAATTTTCACAATGGTGGGAAAAATGTGTCCAAAGAAATGGACATTCTGTTGAAAAATGTTGTCTAGCGATCGGCGATCCTTCTATTGACATGCTTCCATTTGCTCAATACAGCACGGAGCTACAAGAGTGCTTCCTCTGTCGTCTTTCCATTTTTTCTCAGTAGTCTGCTAACTCTCCATTATCTCCAGTTATTGATTATTTTTAAAGATTTTCAAGAAATTGATAAGTACTAAGAACTCTCTTTTCAAAGAAAAGCCTGAATAATAGGAATTCTATGCATTGTTACAAATTGAACCTTATCTATATTGCAAAAAAATTGCGTTTCATTGTTGGTCAAGAGATATATATTGTTGATACCTGCATAGTGTTAGTGCATTGCGTGTTAATACCATTATTGTACCTATTGTTGCACCAACTTTTTCTTGCATTGTTGGTCATGAGATATTTATCATTAATATGCCTTGCCATAACCATGAATATTGATTTTTTTATCAATAGTAATTATTCTTTCGAAATCTTAGGTAGACAGTGACCTTCCTCATGGTTTGAAGGTCAAGTATGCAAAATTTCATCAAGATCAGAATAAACTGTAGATTTGTATAAAAAACAAACCCACAAAAAACAAACCAACAGACAAACCAACAAATATCCTTCTTTGTACGTGTACCAGCAGAAGACCCAGCGTTACCCGGGATAATTACGCTTCTGGGTATACACACACGCATACAGAAAGAAACACACACACTTTACCCAATCATCTGAACGCTTGTTAGGTAGCTGAAGGAAGACAGGTGTACCTCCTTTCCCTAATTAAGAGAGACTGCCCTATCTATATCATTTATTATATCCATTTCCTGTTCATTATCAATAAGTCTGGGAAACAAATGTTCTGTCATTGCATCATCATTTTATGTTCATTGCTATAATTCTCTGAACAATTTTCTGCTTATTGTTTTTGGTGAATTGCGCATTGAGACCACTGTTGATGTGGACACGACGGGCTTATTGTTGCAAAAAATTGGCCTTGCATTGTTAATCATGAGTCACATATTGTTGATCCTTGCATAGTGTCGGTGCATTGCGTGTTGACACCATTGTTGATACCTATTGTTGCACAAACTTTTATTTGCATTGTTGGTCATGAGATATATATTGTTGGTCCATGCAGAGTGTTTTTGAATTGCATGTGGATACCATTGTTGCTACTTATTTTTGCAATTAACTTTGTCTTGCATTGTTGGTCATGAGATATTTCTCATAATTATGCCCTGCCATAACCATAAATATCGATTTTTTATCCATAATTATTTCTTTTTCGAAATCTAAGGTAGACAGTGACCTTCCTCATGCTTTGAAGGTCATGTATGCAAAATTTTTTCAACATCGGGAAAAAATTGTTGATTTGTATAAAAAACAACCATAGAAACACACAACGAAACAAACAAACATCCTTCTTTATATATATAGAAAGACCAGCAGAGGACCCGGCATTGCCCGGGATAATTACGTTTGTAGGTAAACAGAACAACCTCAAACTGCACAAACTTTGCCTTGCATTGTTACTCATAAGACATATATTGTTGATCCTTGCATAATATTGGTGCATTGCGTGTTGACACCATTGTTGACACCTATTGTTGCACAAACTTTTATTTGCATTGTTGGTCATGAGATATTAACTGTTGGTCCGTGCAGAGTGTTTGTGAATTGCGTGTTGATACCATTGTTGCAAAAACGTTTTCTTGCATTGTTGGTCATGAGATATTTCTCATTAATATGCCCTGCAATAACCATGAATATCGATTTTTATCAATAATTATTATTTTTTCGAAATCTGAGGTAGAGAGTGACCTTCCTCGTGCTTTGAAGGTCATATATGCGAAATTTTATCAAGATCGGAATAAAACTGTAGATTTGTATAAAAAACAAACAGACACACCCACAAACCCTCAAACAAACCCACAAACCCACAAACAAACAAACATCCTTATTTATATACTAGAAGAGGTACCCGGCGTTGCCCAGGATAATTACACTTGCACAAACTTTTCCTTTCATTGTTAGTCATGAGATATATATTGTTGGTTCATGCAGTGTGTTTGTGAATTGCGTGCTGATACCATTGTTGATACCTATTGTTGTACCAACTTTGCCTTGCATTGTTGGTCATGAGATATTTCTCATTAATATGCCTTGCCATAACCATGAATATCGATTTTTTTATCGATATTTATTATTTTTCCGAAATCTGAGGTAGACAGTGACCTTCCTCATGCTTTAAAGGTGATGTATGCGAAATTTTATCAAGATCGGAATAAAACTGTAGATTTGTATAAAAAACATACAGACCCACAGACAAACAGACCCACAAACATCCTTCTTTATATATATAGAAGATATAGAAGACTTGCAGAGGACCCGGCGTTGCCCAGGATAATTACGCTTTTAGGTAAACACACACACATACACAAAGAAACACACACACTTTTCCCAATCGTCTGAACGCTTGTAAGGGAGCTGAAGGAAGACACATGTACTTCATTTGCCTCATCGAGAGAGACTGCCCTATCTATATCGTCTATTATTTCCATTTCCTGTATATTATTAATACTTCTTGGAAACGAATGTTCTGTCATCGCATCATCATTTTATATTCATTGTTATAATTCTTTGAATGATTTTGTGCTCATCGTTATTGGTGAATTACGCTTTGAGACCATCGTTGATGCGAACACGACGTGCGTATTGTTGCACAAACTTTGCCTTGCATTGTTGGTCATGAGATATTTGTTGCTGGTCCGAGCGTAGTGTGAATTTCGTGTTGACGTCATTGCTGACACCAATTGTTGCACAAACTTTGCCTTGCATTGTTGGTCATGAGATATATATTGGTTGGTCCGTGCAGAGTGTTTGTGAATTGCGTGTTGATACCAATGTTGATACCTATTCTTGTACAAAATTTGCCTTGCATTGTTGGTCATGAGATATTTCTAAGTAAAAACCATGAACATCGATTTTTTATCGAATATTATTATTTTTCCGAGATCTGAGATAGTCATTGACCTTCTTCATATTTTGAAGGTCAAGTTTGGAAGATTTCATCAAGATCGTAATAAAACTGCAGATTTGCATAAGAAAAAAACAAACAAATCCACAAACCCATAAACAAACAAACAAATATCTTTCTTTTTATATACAGAAGACTAGAAGTGGTACCTGGGGTTACCCGGGATAATTACATTTTAATTATAGTCAAAATGTATTTTTTTAAAATGTTTGGATCTTATGTGCTACCAAATTAGCTAGGTGATAACCCCCTGTGTGGGTCGGACTTATTTTTGGATTAAATTTTGCAATAGATAAAAAATAAACACATGAAAACGCTTAGAATTAATACAGTAAATTCTTAATAAAAATTTGAAACAGAATTTTTTAAAGGCTCACAATGGATGGACCTCTCCAAGGACCTTTGCCACTGCTAGTCTAAATAATTTCTTACTCTCGTAGTCTTATTTTAGATGTACACTTGATATTGTTGGAATTCCCACCCTTCTCTGGATGTCTTGAAGCAAAACTTGGCCATTCATCACTTTCTATAGTCTATCTGTTGCCGATTCTTTTATTTACTTGGTTACTATTTGCTCAATAGAGCCCGGAGCTAAAGGATTGCTTCCTGTGCCGTCTTTCCACTCTTCCTCAATGGCCTGCTAACTCCAGTTACTGATCATTATTAAGATTTTCAAGAAATTAAGTACTAAGTACTCTCTTTTCTAAGAAAAGCCTGAATAATTGGAATTTTATGCATTGTTACAAATTGAATAAACGTTTCCTTTCATTGTTGGTCATGAGATATATATTGTTAGTCCGTGGCGAGTGTTTGTGAATTGCGTGTTGTGACCATTGTTGATAAGTATTGTTGCACATACCTTGCCTTGCATTGTTGGTCATAAGATATTTCTCATTAATATGCCTTGCCATAACCATGATTATCAATTTTTTATCAATAATTATTATTTTTTCGAAATCTGAAGTAAACAGTGACCTTCCTCATGTTTTGAAGGTCAAGTATGCAAAATTTCATCAAGATCGGAATAAAACTGTAGATTTGCATAAGAAACAAACAAACCCACAAACAAACAGAAACACAAACATCCTTCTTTTCTTAGCGAATCTGGCCAAATTCAGGCAGGTACAGCCCTGTCAGATCCAGATAGCACATTACAATGGTAAATGCATATGAAAGAAACACCATTACAGATATAACACCCTCTTTTTTATTTTTTCAGATATAATTCATTACCTATATATCCTTTAAAATTTTAAAATTAAATGATAGAATATCATCAAAACTAGCAGAGGACCTGGCGTTTGCTTGGGATAATTACCCTTGTAGGTAAACAACAATCGCAAGAAGTGAAATTATAACTCCAAGTTGGTTAAATAATAACTCAATCAACCCAAAACAGAGCGAGGGGACTATTCATTCTAAGAAAAATCCAAAAAGCCGGAATTTTATTATTCTATGACTGGACTTTATTTAACTTCTTTTTCACTTGCTTCAGATTATGACGACATCCAACTTCACCACTAGAGAACATCATAGAATATTTTAGAAACAAATTTTTATTGCCCTTGATGTAGAAGTTCTTGTACCCTCTTGCAATATTCGAAACTCCCGTTGTTCAAATATTTCCAATGCCCTTATAGCTTTTTCTGTTTTAGCTGAAGAGTTTCTCTGACCAATACTCATTCTTTCTCTTTCCTTTCCAGACACCTAAATTTTTGCCAGTCATCTGGAAGTTTGATAGGGAGCTCAAGGGAGGCACGTGTGGCTCCTTTGCCTCCTCAATAGACACTGCCTTATTTATGTCCTGTCACTGCATCGTCATTTTATGCTCATTATTAATAACTAGAAGAGGTACCTGGCGTTGCCCAGGATAATTACACTTGTAGTTAAACAGAACAATCTAAAAAAATTACATTATATCTCCAAATTGGTTAAATAATAACTTAAGCAAAACAACACAGAGAACAGGGACTATCCATTCTAAGAAAAATACGAAAAACAGGAATTCTAGGTGCTATACAGGGATTTTACCTAAACTCGTCTTGACTTACATCACCACTGCGGAGAATCACCTGATCTTTAGACTCAAGTTTTTTTTGCCCATGACATAGAAGCTCTTATACCCTCTTGCTCTATTCGGAACTCCCGTTGTTCAGATGTTTAAAATGCCCGTACAGCCTTTCCTGTTTTAGTTGCAGAGTTTCTCTGATCAATACTCGTTCTTTCTGTTTCCTTTCCAGACATAAATTTTTGCCATTCGTCTGGACGTTGGTTAGGGAGCTAAAGGGAGACACGCGTGACTTGTTTGCCTCATCAGTAGATGCTGCCTTCTTAATGTTCTGTCACCGCATCATTTTAAACACATGAAAATGCTTGGAATAATTACAGTAAAAATTCTTAATCAAAATTCGAAAAAAAAATTTGTAAGGCTCAAAATGGATGCCACTGCTAGTATAAATAAATTCTTACTCATGCAATGTTACATTAGATACACACTTAATGTTGTTTGAATTCCCACTCGTCTCTTGATATCTTGAAGGAAAACTTCACTTTATATTTACTTGCTTACCATTTGCTCAATACATCACGGAACTAAATGAGTGTTTCCTCTGTCGTCATTCCACTCTTTCTCAATAGTCTGCTACTCTCCATTATCTCCAGGTACTAATCATTTTAAAGATTTTCAAGAAATTGTTAAGTACTAAGAAATCTCTTTTCTAAGAAAAGGCTGAATAACAGGAACTTGAAAATTGAAACTTATCTATATTGCACAAACTTTGCCTTGCAATGTCGGTCATGAGATATACGAGAGTTTATCTTGTATATTGTTGGTCCGTGAAGAGGTTGTGAATTGCGTGTCGATACTATTGTTGATAAGTATTGTTGGTCATGAGATATTTATCATTAATACGCCTTGATATAACCATGAATATATATTTTTTATCAATAATTATTTTTTTCCAAAATCTACGGTAAACACTGACTTTCCTCATGCTTTGAAGGTCAGGTATGCAAAATTTCATCAAGATCCGAATAAAACTGTAGATTTGTATCATAAACAAGCAAACCCACAAATCCATTCAGAAACAATCTTCCTTCTTTATATATATAGAAAACTAGCAGAGGTACCCAGCGTTGCCCGACATAATTACACTTGTAGGTAAATAAAACATTCTCAAAAAATTAAATTATAACTCCCAATTATTTAACCATAACTCAATCAATACAACATGGAGCAAAGGGGCTATCAATTCTACGAAAAATAGGAATTCTAGATATTATACCGGGACTTTATCTAAACTCTTCTTGACTTGCCTCTCCACTGCGGAGCATGATCAGATATTTTAGACTAAAGTTTTTCTTGCTCTTGACGTAGAAGCTCTTTTACCATTTTGCTCTTTTCGAAACTTCCGTTGTTCAGTGATTCAAACACCCGTAGAGCTTATTCTGTTTTAGTTGTCGAGTTTCTCCGACCAATACTCCTTCTTTCTCTTTCCTTTCCAGACACATAATTTTTTGACAATTGTCCGGACGTTTGACAGGGAGGTCCAGGGAGACACGACTGACCCCTATGCCTAATCAATAGACGGCGCCTTATTAATGTTCTGTCACTGCATCTTTACTCTATGCTCATTATCAATAAATCTTGGAAACGAACGTTCAGTCATCGCTGTATCAGCATCTCAGCTTCCAAAATATACACTGTCCCACAGAACATAATCAAAATGTATTTTTAGGAAATGTTTTGATCTGCTGTGCTACCAAATAAGCTAAGTGATAACCGCGGCGTGGCTCGGACTTTTTTTTTGAAATAAATTTTGAAATATCTGAAAAATAAACACATCAAAACGCTTAGAACTGATACAGTAAAAATTCCTAATGGAAATTTGAAAAAAAAATTTTAAAGGCTCACAATGGATGGACCTCTCCAATAATTTCTCACTCACGTAAGTTTACTTCAGATGTACACTTGATGTTGTTGCAATTTCCACTCTTCTCTCGATGTGTTGAAGCAAAACTTGGCCTATCATCAGATTGTGTAGTCTAGCAGTCGCTGATTCTTCTATTTACTTGCTTCCCATTTGCTCATTACAGCACGGAGCTAAAAAAATTCCCTCCTCTGTCGTCTTTTCCACTCTTTCTCAATAGTCTGCTAACTCTCAATTATCTCCCTTAAAGATCGTTTTTAAAGATTTTCAAGAAATTGTTAAGTACTAAGAACTCTCTTTTCTAAGAAAAGCCTGAATAACAGCAATTCTATGCATTGTTACAAATTGAAACTTACCCATATCGCATCATCATTTTATGTCCATTGTTATAATTCTTGGAAAGGCTTGCTTTATGATTCAATTTTGTGCTCATTGTTATTGGTGAATTGCGCATTGATACCGTTGTTAAAGCAAACACGACGGGCCTATTGTTGCACAAACTTTGCCTTGCATTGTTGGTCATGAGATATCTGTTGCACTTCCGAGCGTAGTGTGAATTGCGTGTTGACACCAGTGTTGATACCTATTGTTGCACAAACTTTGCCTTGCATTGTTGGTCATAAGATATATATTGTTGGTCCATGCAGAGTGTTTGTGAATTCGTGCTGATACCATTGTCGATACTCATTGTTGCACCAACTTTGCCTTGCATTGTTGGTCATGAGATATATACTGTTGATCCATGGAGAGTGTTTGTGAATTAGGTGTTTATACCATTGTTGGTACCTATTGTTTTACAAACTTTGCTCTGCATTGTTGGTCATGAGAAACTTCACATTAATATTGCTTGCCATAACCATGAATATCGATTTTTTTATCGATATTTATTATTCTTCTGAAATCTGTGGTAAACAGTGACCTTCCTCTTGCTTTGAAGGTCATGTATGCAAAATTTCATCAAGATCGGACTAAAAGTGTAGATTTGTATAAAAGACAAACCCACAAACAAACAAATCAACAAACATCCTTCTTTATATACATAGATTCTTGGTAACGAACGTTCAATCATCGCATGTCAGTTTCCAAAATTTTTACATTCACACAGAATATAGCCAAATGGTATTTTTATGAAATATTTAGATCTGCTGTGCTACCAAATAAGCTAGGTGATAACCCCGCCAGGGCATTATTTCTCTTTTTTTGGATTAAATTTTGCAAAATCTAAGAATAAGCATAAGAAATCGCTTAGAATTAATACAGTAAAAATTCATAATGAAAACTCGAAAAAAAAAAAATTTTCCTAATAGATGTAGTCTCCAAGTATACCATAGCTACCCTAAGTAATTTCCTAATTACATAATATTACTTTAGATGTACATTTGATGTTGTTTCAGTTCCCATTCTGCTCTCGATGTCTTGAAGAAAAACTTAGCCATTCATCAATTTGTGTAGTCTAGCAGTCGCCGATTATTCTATTTACATGCTTACCAAATGGAGCTAAAGGACTGCTTCTTCTGTCGTCTTTCCACTCATTCTGAATAGTCTGCTCACTCGCCATTATCTTACCTTGCCATTATCTTACCTCGCAATTATAGACTGCTTACCTTAATCAGTGGTCCTCCAAAACGGTCTGTGAATGCACTGTCCGCTGCACAGAAGTCGAAGACCTATCCACACACCTTTGCTGACTGAAGCCAACAAGCGAAAAGAACTCCAATTTGCTCAGGAGCACAAGGACTGGACTACCGAGCAGTGGAAACAAATCATGTGGTCTGACGAGTCTCGATTCTAGTTACATCATGCAGACGGCCGCGTGAGAATCTGGCGGAAACAGCATGAAAGCATGGATCCCGCATGCATGAGTACAAACCTTCAGACCGGTGCGGCATACTCATGAAGAATTAGCAAAACTTGTGCACGAAACTGTACATCCACCCATTTGGGTGGCTTTCGGTGATAGTCATGAAGAATTGGCAAAACGTTTGCACGAAACCGTAAATCCACCCAGGGTTATGGTCTGGGGAATGTTTACCTGGCATGCTTGAGTCCGCGAATACTTTTTGAACAACGTCTGGTTGGCAATGCATACCTCCGTATAGTCGCCGATCTAGTCCACCCTGGCATGTTGATGGCGTACCACAATGGAGATGGCTACTTCCAGCAAGACAATGCTCCATGCCAGAGAATTCGTATTGTGCAGGAGTGTATCCAGGAACATGATGGGGACTTTACCTTACTTCGGGTGCCCCCACAATCCGCAGATCTCACACCAATTGAGCATTCGTGGCACGAAGTTGAACGAACCATAAGACGGCTGGATACACCACCGTCCAATCTAGCACAACTAGACAGCGCTATCCATCAGGCATGGTGTCAGATTCCTCCCACGGCCTTCGGACATCTCGTGTAATCAATGCCACGAAGAATCACTGCAGTATTAAAGGCAAAAGGTGGCCCAATGAGATACTGATAGGGTGATCATAATAATATGCTCACTCTGTGTATATATAGAAAGATGCACAAACATTGCCTTGCATTGTTGGTCATGAGATAATTACTGTTGATCCCTGCATAGTGTTGATGCATTGCGTGTTGATACCATTGTTGATTACTATTGTTGCAAAAACTTTTCTCATTAATAACGAGGTAGCGCTCATTTTTTGTTAATGGAAATTTTTAAATATCTTTGCAATGCTAAAAAAGATGGTAAAATTTGTATTATGTTGAACACTGACATGACGAAAGCTTTCAATTCTGTTCCACGTAAACATTTATTATCTGATCTTGAATCTTTTGGTGTTAAAGGTCCTACTTTTGATCTTATTTGTAATTATTTCTTAAATCGTCGTTTCATTTTAAAAAACCATAATCAGTGGCTTTCAAAAAATTATTGTATGGGCGTCCTGCAGGGTACTAAGTTCAGCAATCTTTTCTATTCAGTTTTTTCTTCTTCCCTTCAGTTTGGATCTTCATTATAAATTATTTTCCTACATTGACGATAATTGTTTTTTGGCAATGTTTGATTGCTATGATGAAACGGTCATTGTTAACCATGTTGATCATGACCTTACTCTTGTCAGAACTGGTATTATTCTCGTAATATGAATCTTAATGAAAGTAAAACTCAAAAATTTAAATTTTTTTATTATAATCCATCAGATTTGTTTATCAAATGTGTACGCTTCCTTGGTATTACATGGGATATGAATTTTAATTTTTCTGAACATGTTGACAATTTGGTCAAAAAACTTAATAAGAAAAAACTTCTTTTTAAAAAGTTGATTAAGATCCTCTCTGCTAATGGAATGAAAACCATTTTTGAGTTTCATGTCATTTCTGTTATTAATTACTAGAAGAGGTACCCGGCGTTGCCCGGGATAATTACACTTGCACAATCTTTTCCTTTCATTGTTAGTCATGAGATATTGATTGTTTGTTCATGCAGAGCGTTTGTGAATTGCGTGTTGATACCATTGTTGATACCTATTGTTGTACAAACTTTGCCTTGCATTGTTGGTCATGAGATATTTCTCATTAAAATGCCTTGCCATAACCATGAATATCGATTTTTTATCGATATTTATTATTTTTCCGAAATCTGAGGTAGACAGTGACCTTCCTCATGCTTTGAAGGTCATGTATGCGAAATTTTATCAAGATCGGAATAAAACTGTAGATTTGTATAAAAAACAGACCCACAGACAGACCCACAGACAGACCCACAAACATCCTTCTTTATATATATAGAAGATGGGGCCGTAATCTGGACTAGCAATAAAAATAAATATTTATACCCGTTGAAAATAGTTTTTAAACTTATTTTACGAATGACTCTCAAGATCTCTAGATTTCAGTCGAATACGATGAACTGTAATAATCATGATATTTTGAATTTTGATTCTTTGATTTTGTTTTTTCATCTCCGAGAGAATGAGGCTGCCCTTTGTGATCATGACCAACGTTTTAATTTCATTTCTCATTATTTTAATAATATTGACAATCGTGGTACTTGGCGTTTTAAGTTTGCTTGGCCTGATGTCACTTCTAAATTTGAAGAACTATGTTTCCCATTTAAATTTGAGCCATATTGGAATGATTTACCATACGAAATTGTGAGTGAGATTTATAAAAGTTCTAATCGACCCCGCACCACGTATTGTTCACATTTTAATACGAAACTTAAATCACATTTTATCTCGACAGAAAAATCTTTGTTAACTTGTCTTCTGCTTTTTTTGTCATTTGTACATTCTGAGTGTATTTTTTTATTGTATTCCAATTTTGGGCTATTAAAATTAATAATAATAATATTAATTAAAGATCTTAATTTTGAAAATAAAGGAAAAATTATTAATTAATAAATTAATATCATAAAAATCAATAGAGAAAAAGAACTTGATTGACTAAAACAATGAAATAAAAGAGGGTGGGGTTCTAAAGGAGTAAAACATTTATATGTTGACCTGAAAATCTTTTGCAAATCATTAATCTTTGGACTTTGGATATTGGACCCTGACAGTTGGAAATGAAAAAAAAAATGGGAAACCATAAGAACACTTAAATAAAGCGTTGCACACACCTCTCCTCTTTCTGTCACTGGTGGAAAATTTACAACTATGAACTCTATCTAAATGATACGCAGGCAATAGTGATTTTAGACCATTGTATATAGCGTTATTAAGCCATATGAACTTTTAAACTTTTCAAATTATAGGGAGAGGAATAGTTCTACATTTGTCTGTGATAATTTACTTAGCTGAACGTACAAAGCTATTAACATGTACCAGCGCTTCTTATGATTTGATGAATCACCCCCTTCATAATATACAGGGTGTTTTTGAATTGAGTACAGATTTTATGGAAGATGATAGAAGAGGTTATTAGTAGTATTTTTTGTCATATGAACATGGGGTCCCCGCAGCTCCGTTTACTTACAATACTGCATTGAACAATCAAATGGCACCGGGACGCAGTGTGCGTTGGTAGGCCTAGATTATTTTATTTTTAACAATTAACACAAGCAATCTACTGTATGACTTTTTAAAACAAATCTTTACTTACTGGTTTCCCAGAATGTGATTAGTTCATTTACATATGGACTAATCGTATTTTACAAAGGGGTTGGATACCATGGAGTCTCCTTGACGAAATTTGTCCTAAGGCTTTTCAACAAACAAGCATGTGCACCTTGAAATTACTTTGCAAACAATTACTTTAAAAGTTATTACAATAGATTGCTTGTGTTAATTGTTAAAAATAAAATAATCTAGGCCTACCAACGCACACTGCGTCCCGGTGTCATTTGATTGTTCATTGCAGTATTGTAAGTAAACGGAGCTGCGGGGACCCCATGTTCATATGACAAAAAATACTTCTAAGGACCTCTTCCATCATCTCCCAAAAAATCTGTACTCAATACAAAAACACCCTGTATATGACAGAGCTGATAAAATAGGAGATAAAAAGATTCGTTTACTTCACAAATAGAAAAGAATTAACCCTTTTTAATTGAAGAAAATAATTTTCAGATCTTAAAAACGAAAAAGTGTCGCAAATGAATAAATACAAAAGTTTATTTGTCTTAAGAAAGTATTATATGATTTCGCAGATTTACAAGTTTAAAATTCATTATCCTAAACCGCAAAAAATATCAAAAATAGATTATTTTTCGAAAACATTTATTTGTTATCTTTTAAATTCTTCTAAAATATCTATAAGAGATAGCTTATGAAATAAATAATATATTTTTGATATTTGCTTTCAACCTGGCTCAAAACGTCATCTTCAGATCAAATATCACACAGTATAAGCTGATATCTTTCATGATTTTATCTTCTAGGTTAAGAAATTTTTTCTATATAATAACGTTAAATTATGGAACTGATTTCCCGAGCAGCTAAGATTTAGCATAAAAGATTGTACTTGTAGGAACAGCAATCAGAAGTTACATGTATCAGAAGTTAATCAGAAGTTATTCAATGGAGACTTGGAAAAGTATTTAATAATAATATTTGGAATGAAATAAGAGATTTAAATATAATAGAAATATTTTCAAACTTTAGTTATTACAATATATTTTTAAAAATCTTACTTTCAAATTGCATCCAAAATTTATCAAGTATAAATTGACATCGTGTGCTTAAAAGTTACATGTAATTTTATAATTTTATGCAAAATGATGCTCCTTTTGTTTGCTAAATTACATTGGTCGGCGAAAAAAAAAGTTCCCTTATCTGCAAAAAAAGATGTGAACTATATAATTTTGTCATTCCTAAATCTAAATATGATTTTCAAATTGCAAAATTACGTACCATTTTTAAGTGAGTTATATATTAATAAATATATTTCATCAATTAAAAGAATAATATATTCATTTACAATTCTAGATAAAATGAAAACATGAATAAAAGCATTATTTTGCACCATCTTATTAACAAATCAATGAAGAGTTTCATGAAAACCTCATTTTCTTTTCTTTTGTCTCTTGTATTGAGCTTTTGGCATATTGGCAACTTGAGATCGACGATTTTCATACGTGGATAGTTTTTTAAATATTAAGCGCAAGATGATATAAT